>CM076577.1:337973744-338029076 GCA_034641835.2 Pinus albicaulis | reverse complement strand
AATGGTAGAAAATGAGACCAAGTGTATAGATCCAGAGTGATCTAATAGGCAACAAAAGGTGAAGAATGATGGGGAAAACCCTCCTATTTATAACAAAATATTGGGTCATTCTAGATCTTGGTGCATGATTAAAATAATGTTAATCAAATCTAGATCCACCTCTATGGAATATTTTATTATTATTTCTTGGAGGGAAAGGGTGTTTGACTTGGGTCAAATCCCTTGATTAGTGAAGAATAAATAAATAAATGATTTATTTATCTTTTTAAGGAAGTGGTTGGGATATAATCAAATAAATAATGATTTATTTAATTAATGGTGGGTGATTTGGTCATATTTAACAAGGAATATTATTTAAATAATTATTCCTAGAAAATAATAAGATAACTATGGGTTTATCTCATTAATTTCTTTGTTTTTGGGTTAAACATGACTGGGAATAATAATTAAATTGTGGTTTAATTAATTATTCCTTTTGGGGTTTCCTTAATTAACATAGTGAAAGCAGTTTTACTTGGGGTAAAACTGGTCTTACATGGTGTACTTGGGTCCATCCAATAATAAAAGGTGAGATGACCAAAAAATGGTGTAACAATACTTAGGAATGTTGTTATGTCAAAGTGTAGACCATTATGCTGGCTTGGTGACCAGTTAACCATAATGCCATTCACGAGGAAGGAGCGAAAAGTGGGCAGGCCGACTCGTGATGAGACCTCTTGTTCCAAGGTTCGATTATTTGATATACCTTTTGGACCATATCCCCGGTGTGGTGGCCATAGTGGGAATGCCACTTCACTTCCATCCTCATGATCATGGTAGGCTGGCTCTTGATGAGACCCCCTATCCAGCATTTGACATCTCACATATCTTGTTCACATATTTTTTCTTTTTCATAGAGTACTTTTCCTTATTTATACACAAAGGGTGGTTCAACACTCCTTAAGAGTAGGAATGGTGGAAGAAGTCTTATCATCTCAATAGGAAGATATAAGCCCTTTGCTCTTATTCCTAAATAATAATAAAAGAGGGTTAAAGGGATCAGCATGATAAAGATAACCAATCAGGGCAAAATTAGTAAAACAATGACAACAAAAGATAAGAAATAAGTATGTCCTTCCTTTTGTCCTCTTACTAATGCAGAGCCTTATAAATATAGCGATTTATGGTTTGCGAATTTCGGTATGTTGTGATTTTATATTCATTGCACAAGTACATAGCTGTATCTTAAAGACTTGGAAGAATATGGGCAAGAAGCATCCTCAATTTAGATCAGCAAAAGGAATAAGCTATTTCACAAGGAGAGAAAAAGTATGCTAGTGGTGTTCCTTTTGAAAAAGAAACAACGACGGACGATAGATCGCAAAAATGCAAATGCCGTTCCTTTGAAAAAGGAACAGCAAAAATAAAAATACTATAAAAACACTCAAAATGTCGTTCCTTTGAAAAAGGAACAACAGCAACAAAAGAATGTTGTTTTTTTGAAAAAAAAGGAACAGTGGTAACCAAAAATGTTGTTCCTTTGGAAAAGGAACAGCAAAAGACGTAAAAATGCCGTTCCTTTGGAAAAGGAACAGCAGAGATCCAGAATGTTGTTCCTTTAGAAAAGGAACAACAAAACAAGCAAAGCCAACAGCATAAAAAAAAACACGCAAATGCCATTTTTTAGAACGGCAAAAATCGAAACTTTGAGAAAGAAAAGGAACAGCAAAAAATGACAAGAAAACATTTAATTCAAACATATGTACAAGAATGACTCAAAGACAAGAAATTATGTACAAATTGTAAAAAGAAATGAATTCCTTAATGAATTACAGGTGAGGAAGATTTCTCTTCCTCTCCTAAAATCTCCATATCAGTGTCTCGGCGTAGCTGCTGGCAGAAGGATTCCCGAGTGAGTGGTTTGCGATAGAGACGAACTCGATGGCCATTTACTTTGAATGCATATCCAGAACCGTCAATGGTAATTAGAGTAAGGGTTCCGTTGTCATGCACCTTTTGGATTTCGTATGGTCCCAACCATCGAGTCCGAAGTTTCCGAGGGAAGTCCTGAAACCGAGAGTCGTATAACAGAGCCCAGTCTCCCTCGTGGAAGACTTTGTTTTTGATGAGCGCATCATGCCATTTAGCTCGCTGCTGTTGAATCAATGCTGTATTTTGTAGTGCGGAGAGCCTAATTTCGTCCAATTCATTGATCTGCTGTAGTCGATTGATTTGTGCCTCGCTTAGATCTAGGCCAACTTCCTGTGCTGTCCGTAATGTTTGGATTTCGAATTCTATGGGAAAAATGGGTTTTTTTCCAAACACTAATTGATAAGGTGAGTAACCGGTGGTGCTCCTCCATGTGGTTCGATAGGCCCAGAGTGCTTCAGGTAGTCGGGTAGCCCAATCACGCCTATGTGACGCAATGGTTTTCGTTAGGATTGATTCTATTATCTTATTGCTACTTTCTACCTGCCCATTCGCCCGTGGGTGATATGGAGTAGTGATTTTATGCTGGACGTGATAATTGTTGAGTGTTGCAGCTAATTTATGCCCAACAAATTGTGGTCCTCCATCTGTAATTATTTCCCTGGGAAGGCCATAACGTACAAATAGATGGAACAGGAACTGTATGACAGAGTCCTCTGTGGCTCTTGGCAATGCTTCTACCTCAACCCATTTGGTGACATATTCTGTTGCCACCAAGATATATGTTTTCTGATTTGATGAGGGGTTGATGGGTCCAACGAAATCAAGAGCCCATCGCTCGAATGGTTCAATGACTAACTGTGGTTTCAGAGGCATCTCATCAGCTTGACCAGGTCGTCCTGCTCGCTGGCAGCTGCCACAGGCTTGGACAAATTTCTTTGCATCTTTGAAAATCGTAGGCCAGTAATATCCTGTCTGCAATACTTTGTGTCCAGTTCTACGCTCAGCGAAGTGTCCACCACACGGTCCATCGTGACAGGCTTTTAGGATGTCAAAGATTTCGTCTTCTCGAACACATTGCCTGATATGCATGTCTGCCCCTGTGTGAAACAAATAGCCCCCAATCCACGAGAATCGAGCACTCTTCTGAACAATCTGCTTGCGTTCATTAGGGGTTAAGTGTTTTGGTAGTTTACCTACTGCGAGGTAATTGGCAACATCAGCATACCAGGGTGTTTGAATGGCAACAGCAAACAGGTGCTCATCCGGAAATTGATCTTCAACTGCTGCTGCATCGATTGGTTTGGGTATTCTCAAAAGAAAATCGGCTACAGGGTTTTCTTTGCCAGGCCGATCCTTGATTGTGATATCGAATTCCTGCAATAAAATCAACCATCTAGTTACTCTGGCATTTGTGACAGGCTTATTTGCTAAATATTTTATAGCAGAATGGTCTGTATACAAGATAACATGATAGCCTGTAATATAATGTCTAAACTTATTGACAGCATGTATTACAGCTAGGAATTCTTTTTCAGTAACGGTGTAATTTAATTCAGCAGGGGATAAATTTTTGCTGATGTAATAGATAGCATATGGTTTTTTATCCTCTTCCTGCCCAAGGACTGCGCCAATGGCTGTATCTGAGGCATCAGATGATATCTAGAATGGTAGGTCCCAGTTTGGTCCTCGAAGGACTGGGGCTGTGGATACGAGCTTCTTTAAATCCTCGAAAGCACGGTCACATTTTTCTGTCCAAAGAAAATCAACGTTACTAGTTAGTGCATATAAAGGAGCAGCAATGTGCGAATAATGTTCTATAAATCGTCTATAATAACCAGAAAATCCAAGAAAGCTGCGTACCTCTGTTTGAGTAGTAGGAGTGGGAATGAGCAAAAGTATTTGGATTTTGGCTGGGTCTACCTGAATGCCGGCTGCTGAAACATAATGTCCTAGGATAAGTCCTTCAGTCATCATCAAGAAACATTTTTTGTGGCTTAAGCAAAGCCTGGTAACAATGCAGCGTTGTAGGACTTTTTCTAGGGTGTCTAGAGCTGGATCAAAATCATCTCCATATGGTGTAAAGTCATCCATGTAAACTTCAAGTCCATCATTTATTAAATCTACAAAAATGCTAAGGATAGCCCTCTGAAATGTGGCAGGAGCATTACATAGGCCAAAAGGTAGAACTCGATAGGCAAATGTTCCCCAGGGACAAGTAAAAGTAGTTTTATCCTGGTCTTCAGGGGCAATCTGAATCTGATTGTATCCACTGAAGCCATCCAGGAAAGAAAAGAATTTATTTCCTGCTAAAGTATCTAATACTTGGTCTATGAATGGGAGAGGAAAATGATCTTTCTGTGTTGCCTTATTTAGTTCCCTATAATCCACACAGATTCTCCATTTTCCATTCTTTTTTGGTACCACCACAAGCGGAGAGACCCATTTACCATCAGAAATAGGATAGATAAAATTGACATCTAAAAGTTTCTGAAGTTCAGCTTTTACCACATCCTTTAGATGAGGATTAAGTCTCCTTTGCGGCTGACGCACAGGTCTGGCATCTTTTTCTATATAAATGTGGTGTGTACATAATTGGGGATCAATTCCTTTCATATCAGGTAATCCCATGCAAATGCTTCTTGATATTTTGTTAACAGATGGATGAGCTTTGTTTCTTGTTCAGGCGTGAGATTGGCATTGATGTTTAAAGTTTTTCCCGGTTCAATTTCCACAGTTTTACTATTTGCAACAGAAGTAACAGGTATCGTTTGGTCATGCATATCTTTCAGAGGATCTTCCTCCAATTCATTATCAAATGCTGCTTCTATCATGTGACACTGTGTGCGAGATTCAGTTTGACTAATGAAATTATTAATGGCATCATCTTCTGTTTGGTCTTTAAAATAAAGTGCCTCTTGTATAGTTAATGGAGATCTGATGTTATTAGTAAGGTATGATACAGGGTGCTTATTAGTTTTGATTATTGTGACACTTGGCTGCGCTGGAGGATATAGAACTAAATTCTTGCTATTCGGTCCTCTGGTTATGGTCATATTTCCCTGCCGGCAGCCAATGTAGGCATCGGCAGTGGTGAGCCAAGGTCTACCTAAAATTAGCGGGTGTCCATCAAGTCGGGTTTTTGGATTAATTATCAGGAAATCGGTTGGATACTCCCAGGAATCTACAGAGACCATGACATCCTGTAGAATACCCTCTGGTCTAACCATAGATCGGTCAGCCAATTCTAACAAAGTAGAGGTGGGTTCTACTAATGTAATGCCGAGCTTTTGGCAAGTAGTGGTTGTTAAAATATTAATTGCAGCTCCTAGATCAACTAAGGCATTAGACATGGTCTGACCATAAATTTGAACAGTTATAATTGGATTTCCTGGGTCTTCATATTTAATGGGTGTTTCTTTCCCAGATAATAAGTCAGATAAAGTACCGACTACTTGGACTCTTGGATTATTTTTTATATTCCTCCTTGGTTTCTTTATGCACAACTCTTTGATAGTTTTTGCGTATATAGGAATGTCTTGAATGGCTTGGAGGAATGGGATTTTTATGTACAGATTTTGTAATTCTCCCAGAATGTCAAAGTCAGGATATTGTATGGGTTGAGGTATGGCTAATCGTTCTAGGAACGGAGGAGAGGATGTGGTTGTTTGATTATGAGTCTGCTACTTATTTACATCCTCTTGTTGCAACCGATGTTCTCGTGGTAACTGATCTTCAATATGAACTGTTTTATCTCCCTCAGTTTCAATTATACGTCCAGATCTTAAATGAAGATCATTGCACTCCCTCAGGTCGGGTCCTATTTCTGGTGATTCTATGATTTGGATAGATTGGACCGGTCTGTTATTTGGATTGGGATCGGGTTGGGCTGGGAGTTGCGGTCTCAGGTTAGACTGGGGATTTTGTTGTAAGGCTGGCAGAGTAGGTTGAGGGAGCGGAATAGTTCCAGCTGGCTGGTGCATCGGTCTTTGCCATCTTGTCTGCCAGGGTGAACTTTGTGAAGTAAGGGGAGTCCATTGTGAAGGATATGGGCCATTTTGCCAATATGGTGGAGTGTAAGGAAAATTCGGCCAACCAGATTGGCTTGTTTGATTCAGCCATGGGTTTGAAGAAGGAAACGATTGTGGTGACCAGTTTGAAAATGGGGGTTGAGATTGATTTTGCCACATACCATATTGTTGAGTATTATACTGTGGAGGTTGAAAAAAAGAGGTTGAGTCCGGAAACATACCAGATTGTCTCGGCTGCCACTGGCGACGCTGGTTGATCAAGTACACCGATTCTGGTTCTTCTTCTGCTTCCTTATATACCGCTTTCAATCCAGGAAGTGAGGGGCAGCTCTCCGTAAGGTGATCTTTTGTATAGATGGCGCATGTTTGGACTTTATCCAGTGGACATTCCTTGTGGCTATGTTTTTTTCTCGCACGGTATGGTAGATGCCACTCGGTTTCCGTCCATCCGTTTCTCGTTTAGCTCGCATAATATCAATGTTACCGATGAAATAGGTAAATCGCGCTTAAAGATACTTTTTCAGTAGCATAAAAAGCACCCGATTTTTTGAAAAGTGGTGATGCGTAATCACCATTTTTTTTTTGGTACATTTTTGACACTCCCAAAATTTTTATTTATGAAGTCCGAATATTTGTTTTAAAATGTTAGTGATTTTCATGCTAATTTTGAAATGTATTGATGCAACATCAAATTTTTTTTTTTTTTTTTTTTTTTAGAGTGGTGATTTTCATGCTAATTTTGAAATGTATTGATGCTGCATCAACCTTTTTTTTTTAGAGCAGTGATTTTCATGTTAATTTTGAAACGTATTGATGCTACATCAACCTTTTTTTTCTAGAGCAGTGATTTTCATGCTAATTTTGAAACGTATTGATGCTGCATCAACCTTTTTTTTTTAGAGTGGTGATTTTCATGTATGTAATAAAACACAAACTTAGATTAAAAAAAATATATAAAAACAGTAAAAAAAACCAATAAAAATGTAAAAAAAAACAAAAATAGCTCATAAAAAGAAAAAATTTAAACAAAAATATTTGAAAATGATATCAAAGGAAATGACAAAATTTGAAGAAAAAAAACACATAATTTAAAGAAAAAAAACAAAAATTCACCAAAAAATTAAAAAAAAAAAATCAAAAACATTTTTTTTCGAACTTATTAAAAAAAACAATATATTTAAAAATATATATATATTTAAAAAAATTTTAAAATAATTAAAATTACAAAATTAAAATTTAGGAAAAAAAAAATTAAAAAAAAAAAAAATTTAAATTTAAAAATATAAATTAAAAAATAATAATAATAATAAGGAAAAAAATACAACTTTTAAAATTTACAAAAAAAACAAATTAAAAAAAAACAATTAAAATTGAAAAAGAAAAAGAAAATAAAAATTAAAAAAAAAAAAAAAAAACCTATCATTAAAAAACAAAAAAAATGAAAAAAACCACGTGCAAATAATTAAAAAACAAATATACATAAATTTAGTGTTTTTTTTTTTTTTTTTTAGTGAAACCATTTATAGATTTTAAAAATGAAAAACTAAATAAACGAAAAAAATAAGAAAAACAATTAAATTAAATTAAAATTTAAAAATTTTAATAAATAAATTTTAAATTTTAAATTTAAAAAAAAAAATTATTCTATAATATTAAATATAAAAAAAATTAAACAAATTGAATTTAAAATAAAAAAATTGAATTAAAAAAATAATTTTAAATTTTTTGAAATTCAATTTTTTTTTTTTTTTAAATCAAATTAAAATAAAAATATTAAAAATTAAAAAAAAAAAAAATAAAATCAAATCAAATAAAAAATAGATGTAAAAAACAAAAAAACAAAAAAAAAAAACGAATTTTACTTCAAATAAAAATATTAAATTAAAAACAAAAATTATTTTTTGAAAAAAAGAAATTTATTTTTTTAAATTAAAAAAAAAAAAATTAAAAAAAGAAACAATTAAGAAAAAAATTTAAAAAAAAACAATTAAATTTTTTTTTTTTTTAAAATCAATTAAAAAAAAAAAACAATTAAAAAAAAAAATTAAAAAAAAAATCAATTAAAAAAAAAAACATTTAAAATTTTTTTTTTTTTTAAATATCAATAAAAATAAGTGTTTTATGGGGGCGGCCCAGCCGGCCACCGCCGCCCAGCGGGCGGGCCGCCCCCATAAAAGACTTTTTTTTATTGATTTTTTTTTTAAAATTTTTTTTTTAAATGTTTTTTTTTTAAATTTTTTTTTTTAATTGATTTTTTTTCTAAATTTTTTTTTTTAATTTTTTTTTTTTAATTTTTTTTTAATTGATTTTTTTTTTTGAATTTTTTTATTTTTTGTTTTAAATTTATTATAATTATTATTATTTTTAATAATTTTTATTAAATTTCGCCCATTTTTTTTATTTAATTCATTTTTTTTTTTTAATTTCATAATTTTTCATTGTTATTAACTTTTACTTTTAGTTTTTTAATATAATTTTATAAAATTCAATAAATTTTTTATAATTTTTTTAATTTATTTCGATTTAATATGTTTTTTAAATGTTTTACTCTTCTTCTTCTTTTTTTTAAAAATTTTTTTTTATTTAATTTTTTTTCTTTTTTTTTTTTCAATTTTCCACTTTTAATTGATTTTTAAAGTTTTTAAAGTTTTCGTTTAACAATATATATATTTTTTTCTTTTATATTTAAAATTTATTTTTTCTTTCAAAATTTATTTGTTTATTCATTTATTTATTAAAATATAATATTTTTGTTTTTAAATTTAATTTGTTATTTTAATATTAACCTCTCTTTTTTTTAATTTAATAAAATTTGATGTATATACCTATTTTAATTTAAGTTCATATATATATTTTATTTTTTATAATTTAAATTTAATTTATTTTTTATAGTTTATTTGTTTTTTTTAATATATATTGTTTTAAATTTGATATTTTTATTGTATTTTATTTTTATTTTTTATTTTTAATTAATTTTTATTTTTTTCCTTTTAATTTGAATAGTGTTTTTTTTTTTAAATTTTGAATTTTTAAATTTATTAAAATTTAATATATTTCCTTAAATTTAATTATTTGTTTTAATTTTTTTTTCTTTTTTTTAAATTTAATAAGCATTTTCTTTTTCTTTTTTAAATTTAATTTCTATATTTTATTTTTTTAATTTCCTTCCTTTTTTTACTTGTTTTTTTTGTTTTAAATTTAATATTTTTATTTTGTTTTTATTTTTATTTTTTAATTTCTATATTTTTTTAAATTTTAATCATAATTTTTTTTTGGTTTATTTTTTATTTTTTTTTTCCTTAAATTTTAGGTTTTTTTTAATGATTGAATTAAAATTTTTACTTTGTTTTTATTTTTATTTTTTTTTATCTTCATATATTTTTAAATTTTAAGCTTTTAAATGTTTTTATTTTTTTAATTTATTTTTTTTCTTAAATTTTAGGTTTTTTTTTAATGTTTGAATTTTAAAAATTAAAAAATGTTACTTCTATTTTAAAAAATGCCAAAAGTATGACACAATTTTTTTTTTTGTTATTCCAGCATCAACTGGTTTTGTTTTGAGGGTGTTTTTTCAATCCTTTTTTCAAGAAACAATTTTGTTTTTACCATAATTTTATAAAATGTTGAAATTTGACCTTAAAAAAAAACGAAGTGCGTTCTGGAAGACACACTTTTTTTTTTTGGGGTGTTTTTTCAATCCTTTTTTCAACAAACAATTTTTTTTTAGCATAATTTTAGAAAATGTTGAAATTTGACCTTAAAAAAAAAACAAGTGCGTTCTGGAAGACACTTTTTTTTTTTGGGGTGTTTTTTCATGTTTTTTGAGAGTTTTTGGGCTAGAGTTCCCGTTTTGAGGTCAGGTTACCTATTTCATCGGTAACTATGTTCATATCAAGTTGTGTAGTTAGTATCCCCATAATATCAGTTTTAAAATTTTCTAATAAATTTCCAATTTCTGCACGTGTTACTCCTTCTGCTGATACTTTGTTATCTCTTGCAAACCGATCATATTCTGTCGGTTTTATTCTTGTGCTGCCTCTCGAACTCCCGATACATAAATCAATGATGTCAGCAAAATTCTCTTGATAAATATCCCCTTTTCCCATGATGTTTAATGTTTCAATCCATTGTTCCTTCATGCCCCTTATTAATGCAGTTTTTAACACATTATCAGGCAAAGGTAGCGATGCATAAGGAGATCTTTGTAGATTGTACTGAAAACGTTCCACATACTCCTCCAATGTTTCATTCGGTCTGGCTGTCATTTGGAATATTTCTTCTTTTAATTCTCTAGACCTACAATAATCCTGATATTTTTTTAAGAAGGATTCTTTCATTTGATCCCAATTGTTGATAACCCTGCCACCTAGTCCCATAAACCATCTTAAAGCAGCCCCTTTTAATGTAGAGGGGAATAATTTCAATTTTTGGGGATCGGTGGTGTAATCATACCCCCTGCATAACACATCGAATTCGAATAAAAATGCATCCGGATCTTCCGATGTGAGACCGTGAAATGTAGGGATATGCTGAAGAGGGATAGCTTTCATGGGTGCATTTGCTGCAGAATCCACTATAGGATATTGTAATGTAGAGGTTTGAGCATTTGGCTGGTTCTGAGCCATGGGATCAAATATATGCCAATAACCTTCTGGGATATCTAGGAGGGTATTCCTAGGTTGAGAGGGAATGGTTTTGACAGGGATAGTTTTAATAGCACTTCCCTTATCTGGAATAATGAGAATACTAGATGTCTGAGGAGATTGGATTCCTTCAACAATGATTTTCGCAGCACTCCCCTTATCTGGGCTATCTAATGGCTGATTTGTTCCAATAGGAGATTTTGGTTCCTTGGTTTCCCCTGTTTCTCCTTCTCCTTCACAAAAGTTGCTGGAATTCCCTTCCTGCAATAGTTCTGGAGTAGAATTTTCGATTTCTTGAAATTCCTGCTCTTCAGTTTGACTATGCACCTCAGCACAGGCTACAGATGGTGATCCTGTGGCCTGAAGGGAACTAGTAGGCTGTTTAGAAATGTTTTTCCTGGGGCCTACTGATGGCTGAGATTCTGTTTTCTTATAGATTTCGTCTATGAAGGTCGTTCGGCCAAGGGTCACCGGCCCCTTAGCTTTTTCAAGCTTGGATGGGGGTTTGATATTCTTTTCTGGTCTTTTCTGCTTAGTCATGCACTCAAATGAACTACCAAATTCTATTCAAACAAAGCAAAAACAAATCTGTTAGGAAAGCGGACAGTGGAGCAGGGTTTTTACATGCTCCGCACGTAGGTTCTTACCTTCCATTTTTAAGATCCAACTCTTCCCTAGCAATTTCGTACACTACTCTGAAAAAAGACAAATGGCTACACTCTTTGCCCGGCAACGGCGCCAAAATGTAGAGCTATAAAAAGGGTCTCTTTCACCTCTAATTACCTCACATTAATATGTCAATCCGGGAGCGTTTTGTTATTCCAAAGAGTGTCTCAGTCTGAGGCTATCACTTGTCAGAGTAATGCTAGTAGTACAGTGTTTAAAAATACAAGAGTAAATGGATGCTTGTCTATAACTAAGTTACTTCAAAAGAATAAATCACACATTCAGAAAACTAGGCAGCTTATCAGTCAAGGGTTCGGCAGCGATAACCCATCCCTTTGGAAACTAATGGAAAGGAAATTAGAGCATAGACCACGGGTCTGGGAGCTAGACAGTGAATGCCAAAGCTCACTACAGCCTTAGATCGTCTCTCACACCAACACAACAAATGCGAGTAAATGGAACTACAGATAGCAAAATGGGACAGCAAATAAAGAATTGAACAGCAAATCTGGAATGGAACAGTAATTCTAAAATGGAACAGCAATCGAACAACTAAGTCTCGCGAGTCGTAACCAAACTTAATCTATTAACCCAAATGCACTCTTCGCAATCAAATAACAATCTTTCACTCTTAAGGCAAATCAAGCAAAACATACTAATGGAACAACATTAACTATTGATAAATTATGGAACAGCACTAGTAAATCATATACGCACACAACCTGCTGGAATAATAATCTGATCAATCTTAATCAACAGGGATACGACTGTGCTTCCAAATAGAACAACATTATTTCTGAATCCAACAATTATGAAGAACACTACTTCAAATGAATCTATGACACGAATGTTCAGTATAAAAGCTCTGTAACAGAACAGTAAGAATATTCGGTTAAGACTAATAACAAGCAATTAACTCTGAAAGGATCAATAACATAATGCAGAGTCAATACACAATTCTATCTGTAAAAACCTTAATGATTTAATCTTAACAGAGCATGTAATAGAAACTTATAAAGCATATCAGATTACCGAATAACAATGATAAACAAACCACGCAGAAATCAAATCGTAGTGATACAGAAGCAAGTGTCCTCTGGGGCCGGGCCCTTAGCCTCCAAGGATACACCGCCTTAAGTTAATCCAGACGCAGAGATGAGATAATCACCAAGCTTATATTAATGCATCGGACAAAAGTACAATGAACCAGTTCTCAACGAGACTCAATAATCAGAGCTGATGTTTAACAGAAAATTACATAAAAAGTCTATATCCCAAGCTAACAGTGCTGTCCCTTTATATAAAGGTGACGGCGGAGATGTCCAAGTAACAAGATAAATAAAGCAGCGATCCCTCAGGATCAAAGATCCCGAGGGATTCGCCAAACTGTTAATCCTTCATCTTTTCTTTTCTTTTCCGCCGAGCTGGTGTCTTCTCCTCCTTTTCTGGGCCGATTTGCTTTGATCTGCTTAGCCTTGTTTGCATTCGGTTCCCCTTCAAAGGGACAGCAGTTATCTCGTCTTTGTCCTTTCCTTTGGAACGGTAACTCCTCGTTTTCACCTTTTCCTACACAGAAAAATAACAATTATCAGCGGTTAAGTCTTGCATATCAATTCTCACATGTTTTGTTATAACTCTTTATTATTTTCCAAATTCATGATGCAAAAAGGTTTACAAATTCTACTAAAAAGCCACTGAAATGATCATCAAAAGGTTATCCTCCTCAAGCTTCTTAAAAATAAAGAGGTGTTGGTCAACAATGACTCGAGACAATGGGAAATAGATAAGTCACATTATGGTATTATGTCGCTCTTTAACATGACACTCATTCACTTCATGTTTTTGGCTGTTGGATTGGACTATCCACATTATGGTCTATCATGCTTATGGTCTATTACACCATCCATCACTTTGGTTTTGGGTCAATGCTGCCAACTGATTTACTGTCGTCGATATGTTCGAGTTAAGTCACTCAGTAATTCCTCATCCTTTTCAATACTCATAAACTTTCATTTCATCATCACCACACTTGAACATTTCTTCATCAGTTACATTCTGCCTCTCAAATCATTACTCTTGTTTCGTTTCATTGATGGGGGATACATCAAGGCCCTCCTGCAATGAGTCGCTTCCTATTGACATGATCTCATCATCTAGGAAGTTGACATAAAAACACCCTTCTAGTACCTTGAAGCTTGCCTACATCAATGGAAAGTTTCTTGTTTCCAACCACATGTTTACATCATTAGCATTTGACCGAAAGACTTTTTATGTTGTTCGACATCAAATAATATATTCACACAATGCAGACTGTACTGCAGTACCTTGAGATCCATTATCATCATTGGTGGTTTCTCTCGTATCTTTTAACGACTTACATTTGGTTGGTAATCAGATGATGTATTCCCATGTTTCACTTTAGATCATATATTCACATGGTTAGACTCGTACTTAAGCGATTGAGTGAATGGGAGACAATACCTCAGACATATTTTTATCCATTCAGGCTCTGATTTCAGGAGTAGTACCACATCATCCGTATGATGCCTTTACGCAGATAGTCATCTGGGTCTATATCTAGAGATGACCTTCTCATGTTATGGTAGTTCATGTGTTATGGGTATGCTTCCCTCAGCAAGTCATGTCCAAAGTACAAAATATATCATAATGTAATGTATTGTAATTGATGTAGGATAACTTTCACTTCAGATCCTACTCATCACATCGTAAAGGATATCAATCAACATTATCATTTTTTGACTTCATGCTTTAGGGGGCAGCTGCTACAGGTCAATTTGGGAATCACTCTTGAAACTCAGATCGGTACAAATTAGGGTGTATCATACTCTAAATCAGTTTCTACTTCCCTTAAACAATCCATCCCATTGTTGGTTTTTATCCATTAAATTTTCATTGCTTGAGGTTTAGTTGAAATGCTCCATTTAGACACAAATGCACCCCTAGACTGTATTAATTTCTTTGCAAAGCATTTAATCCCATGGAATGCATCATTGCAGAGCACCTAGGACCACTTAACAGTGTGTTTATCGACTGGGAGAGATTTTTTCAAAGGATTCATGGAATCTTCCCACTTTCTAGTGGCTTCTAGAAGTTGTTCCAACTATCATACTATCTGATAACATAAAATATGAAAACTATGGAGAAATTAAATCACTTATCCTCCTATCCCATTGAATAAGGAAACTTCCTCATCCATTATGGAAAATCCATTCAATGACCAATTAATGCCAAACTACCCTCATGTCGTATAAATTGAGCACAGATCATAGTGCAAAAGGGAGAAAGAGTTTGAATTTTTAAAGTTATGGTAGTGATATTATAGCTCTTTGAGGTATTTTTTTCATGTAATGTTATGCTACTGGAGTGATGTTGCTGATCTGATGAGGATAGGACTGAAGCTGGAGCGAGTTGACATTGAATCAATCTAGCTGGTTGTAACTTATCCTTGTATCTTATAATAAAGTTATTTTTTCCTTTCGTAATACATGTATTCATGTTTTTATATATGTATTTTCAAATGCAATCAATTCAATTTTATTAATATGAATAGATCATGTGCCTTTATATTTTTTTTTTGTCTTTTGTTAGAAATTACATGTACCAAGCAAGCGAGTTCAGATCAATTGAGAGCGACAGAAATGACAAAAGGGAGATGAATAATGGTGACAGATCACAAGTAGGTGTTCTTCTCTTATCCATTTATATTGAGGAAAATGTCAAGTTTCTTTCATCTGTTCTTCTAAGTGTGTCCACCACAATTAAAGAAACTTATCTATCCATAGGATTGATTTCCGTAAAACACGGGGGTATTTTTCAAACAAAAGGGTGTGTGTTTCTTAAAAGTGCACTAGAGAAGGGAGAATCATTTATTAGGAATATTTTTGGTGGGCAGAGGATGCTTGCTTTCTAGAAGTGTGCTATGCTCAAATATGGACTCAAGAAAAATAATTGATTTCGAAAAGTAGGTCAGGAACACATTAACAATGAAGGAAATGAGTTTCAAGTGTTTATAGGTTCTATTACAATCGTGACCACAAGATGAAAGCTCATGAAATGGGAAAAGACTCTAGAAATTCCATTTGTGACAACAAGAGAACACTTTGTAACAATAATGATTGAAGAGAATGACACTTCATATTCGAAAATGAATTGAAATGTTGTTAAGAAAACAAAACCACCACTAGAAATGACACTTTTCAAAGCTTACTGATAATCCAGACACAACTGGTGAAGATTAAAGAACTAGCTCCTTCTAGTGAGAAAATGTGCTCAAACCAGATTAAATAATGATGATGAGAATGAATGCTAAGGTGGGAAACTTATAAAATAATTCACATGAAAATCAAGATAGTGCATGCTCACCACTTGTCGATTGGTGAGAGAGCTATTTAATCCAACTTAAGAGGCATCCTATTTTCTAGAAGTGCACTCAAAATGAAAGGAGGGAAGAATTTATGCATTGGAAATGAGAGCGCACAATAGCTATTGAAAATTAGTGCTTTGGAGTTGAATATAAGGAGGGTGCAGTCACTAATAAAAAGGAGTGTGTGCTCCTTAAGGAGAAGAATGTGCTTTACTGAGTGAAGGAAGTGTGTTCCACTAAGAGTTAAAAGTGTGCTCATTCTTGGGAGGGTGCAATTTCATCCAACATTAATTGTGTGACTGCTATGCTTGGAAAGTGTGCTTTATCTAGGAGAAAATAATATTCTTTCTTGTCTTTTGTGATAGGCATATCATGTGAAGAAATCTAAACAATAAGTCAAATAAAATTTAGTGCTTTTACTATATATAGAAATACGACACAAGCACTTCCAAAGAGAAGAGCATGACACTTAGAAAACGTTGACCTAGGATGAAAAGTGACACTTATAAATATTGCAAGCATAATCGACACTTCAGAAAACATGAAAAAATAACAAGATGATACAAGTTATCTTGAAACAAAAGTTCATTTAGGCTCAAAATTTGACTAAGGAAAAATTTTTGGAGGGTTTTTGTCGTAGCAACAACAATAGGAAAGTTGGTTTCTTATATTTTAAGCTTTCTTAGGTATATTTAATGGACATATTAATGTCAATTTTGAAGTTTGGAAAAGTATTGTTTTTAACTATATTTTTTAGTAATATTAGTAGAAAAACATTTTGCTACAAATCTCTTTGAATTGAAACGAATGCAAAAACAATTTTATTGTGTAGTTTAACTTATTACATATGCAACATTTTTAAAACAATACATGAAAAATATATAATAGTTGAAGAATATTTTTTTTCTTAACATTGGGATATATAGAGTGACGCATATGTAACCTCATTTTTATTTCAAATAAAACTAGTTTTTCTGGTTGTGGGGGGCTAATAGATGGAAGATAAATTTGTAAAAATAAAACATTCAAATAAAATAAAGCTTACTCTAGCCTTATCCTATTCTCCATTGTTGTCTTTGATTTCTAGTACATATTGCATTATTGTGTCTATTACCAAAATTGAAAGAGATATGATTGTGTCGATAGGAAATGCATCTTCATTACGTGACACATTTTAATTATTCATGTTTGGAAAAACTCGGTACTCTATATAAACATGAAAAATGTTTTATACATTGCTAAAACTATTTAGACAAACATTTTTTTCACAATTAGTACTATTGTATTTATGTTTTGGAATTTTTTCGATATCTATAATAGAAACAAAGAAATTTTCAATAATATTTGTCTCATGTTATCCTATTAATGGCGTTGGAAAGAGGAATTTTATTGTCATTTCCTCGTTCTTATATGTTAAGTTTGCATGGAGTATTTATTTTGACTTATTTTCTTCATCTAAAACTATTCGATATCTAACTAAGCAAACACCGGGAAAAATCCTCTGAGGTACATTACTGATATCTTCGATTAGTAATGCCATAGGTTGAATTTATTTTTTCGTAGTCATGAGGAGTGAATCGAAACAATTTTTTTGAAAAAGAAGACAAAATAATAAAAAGACAAACACAAAAAAAAAAAATTGAAAAGAAGAATGAATAACTCTAATATAGAGTTAATTAAACGTGAGAAGAAGCACCTATTTCTATTTATTTCTTTGCTAGTTTTTTATCTTTATTTTGTTTGTCACGATATATCTTTCTATATTACTGTTAATTTTTATCGCTACACTCTCGTCCATGTCTACTATGACATCATTCAAATTTGATAACTTTTTCATGTTCACAAATAATACACTGAAATCACTTCTTCAAACGATATCATATTTGAAACTAAGTGAAAAATAAAAGATAACACAAAGTCCTTACTAGTGTACATAAAACATAAATAAATTTTAGTGTTACCAAATACAAATTTTTTTTCGAAAAGTTCGAAGTACCTTTTTTCTTTTAATTGTTGTCTGAATCTCTAAGTGTCATATGTTTCCTAGATTTTTTTTTTCTTTTTTCTTTTATTGATCGTACATTACAAAATATGACCCAAAAGTAAGGGGAAAACACAGTGAACTTTTTAATTCAAATATAGTCAAAGCACAATAAATAAAATAGAAACATGGCCTCTTAGAAGAGTTATCATTATCCTTAGCGATATTTATTCTACTTCTATTCATTTCCAGCACTATGATAATATGTGTTAGATCAAATATATACAAATAATAAAACAGGAGGTTCTAATTCCATAGCATGAAAATAATTCATACATAAGAACTATACAACAGTAATGTAATTTTTCCAAACATGTTTAGAATTATCACATCATATAGTATTTGAACTTTGTACATCATTGTAAGAGGACTTTGTTGTATATTTTATAAATGTACTTAGCACTTTCATATATAAAAAATAATACAATATTAACCTTCCAATAATACTACATGATTTAAACATTCACTCAAAATGATAATCCCTCATGTTGTGCAACTATTAGAATAATACTATGCAGCCCACAGAAGGATTCTATTTGTAACCATCTCCTCTGAAAAGCTAGTTTAACATGCATTCGTAACTTGTATGCTAAAAGGTTTGCATGAAGAACACCTAGTGAATACTTCTATGATTAGCAAAAAAAAAATTGGTTGTTACTATTGTCACATTACGAAATAAATATTTAACATATGTATTAGGCACTTAGCAGAGCTGGACCGATAGATAGGAAAAAATATAATAGAAAATCTGATCAAAATTCAGCAGATTTTTTCCACGATTGATTAAGCTTAATGGGTTTTAAAAATAAAGAAAATAATCAACACCATGTGTTCCTAGATGTTTAGTTTTTTACATGCTTTGAAATAAATTATGAAATGGTAAATATGATTAATTTCATGAATTGAATAAAATTTTAAAGGTAAAGTTTCAATAATTCCATTACCACTATTAAAATATATAAAACTAATAGTCATTTGTTACTTAGCTCTTGAGTTGATGCTAAGAAATAAACCTTCAAAAAAATTTCTAGACTTGTGGAGACTTTTTCTTGAGCAAGGTTTTCATTGCATCGAAATATCCACACAATCAAACCTCCACACCCTGCATCACATGCAAACATCTGAATGCTATTTAAAAACTTTATATATGAGGTAGGAAAAATAATTTACATATTTTAAACAATGTACTTTCGATACTACGATTATTTTTCTTTTTTTCCAAGAGCACAATACACTCAATTCTAGTTTTAAGATATAGAAAATTTGTAGGAAAAGTTGTTAGAGTGAATCAATGAGATGACTAAGTACTTTTTTCTAGTTTTGATTATCCTATCATTTTTTCATATTGTGATTTATCTAAAAATGTGTTATTGTTGTGTCCAATGGTGCTATAATTGACGTGTTGGTGTGTCTTTTGCAAAGGAAGGTTAAATTAGTGTTTCTAAACAAATATACAATTCATATTATTATTTTTGTTTCTATGAAGAAACTGAGAGGGTGGGTGTGGGGAAAAGGGAATTAAGCTCAAACAATGCATATGCAAATCAATTTCTTAGACTATTTATCAACCAAGTAATCTGAGACTCATTTCATTACATTGTTATTATATCAAGGTGTAACCTGTACATGGATGATCAACTTTTATGAGTTGTGACTTTCAGAGTACTATTAAGTGTTACATTTTTTATAATATTCACAGAACAATTATTTTTGTGAAGTATGTTAATGAAAAATGTTTTTTGCATCTTCAAGCATTTATTAAGATCTTTTCCAACATTAAACATTGTTTGAATTTCTTTGAGACTTGTCATGGAAAGGGGGAACATGATAGTGAAGGGGCATGTAAAAAACAAGCACTTCGAAGATATCAAATGGACCACTCTGCAAACCGACTTGTGTCAGCTGAACAATTTGTTCAATGTTGCATTTATATTCTAAGACATGACACTAACCTATCAAGGGAGGTACGTAGGTATGTAAATATATATTAACTTGTATTTATATTTTAATATATGATCATTTTTATTAGTTTTCTAATTTTTAAATATTTATAAATTATATAGTTTAAATAACTCAACAATGATTACCATTGATAAATAATTTTTTTCTAAATAACATATTTAAATTCTTGTTTGAATTTACCATAGGTTTTTTGGCATATTGGGGTCTGAGATGTAGGTATATTGATTACATATGAATCTAAAACAGTAAAAGGGACTCAAAATTTTCATTCAATTAAAACAAAAGAGTACTGAAATGTGTTTCCATTTGATAAAAGAAAAGAATTTTGTTTTTGTCCTATTTTCATAGACAACAAACAATTCAATGATGTTCGTGAAAAAATAATACAAAAGGGAAAATGTCACTTGCAAGCTTCAAAGAGATGGAATCGAAGGAGACTATTTTGTCATCTAAAGGTGATCGAGTTTCTAATCATTCTAGAGAAGGTAACATTTCAATTTCTTTCAAAAGGATATATATATGTGTGTGTGTGTGTGTGTGTGTGTGTGTGTGTGTGTAAGATATCAAATGGACCACTCTACAAACCGACTTGTGTCAGTTGAACAATTTGTTCAATGTTGCATTTATATTCTAAGCCATGACACTAACCTATCAAGGGAGTTACGTAGGTATGTAAATATATATTAACTTGTATTTATATTTTAATATATGATCATTTTTATTAATTTTCTAATTTTTAAATATTTATAAATTATATAGTTTAAATAACTCAACAATGATTACCTTTGATAAATAATTTTTTTCTAAATAATATATTTAAATTATTGTTTGAATTTACCATAGGTTTTTTGGCATATTGGGGTCCAAGATGTAGGTATATTGATTACATATGAATCTAAAATAGTAAAAGGGACTCAAAAATTGCATTCAATTAAAAAAAAGAGTACTGAAATGCGTTTCCATTTAATAAAAGAAAAGAATTTTGTTTTTGTCCTATTTTCATAAACAACAAACAATTCAATGATGTTCGTGAAAAAAATAATACAAAGGGGAAAATGTCACTTGCAAGCTTCAAAGAGATGGAATCGAAGGAGAATATAGTGTCATCTGAAGGTGATCGAGTTTCTAATCATTCTAGAGAAGGTAAAGATTTCAATTGCTTTCAAAGGATATGTGTGTGTGTGTGTGTGTGTTTTATGTTTTTAAAATCATTGTTTATAAGTATCTAGATATTACTTAAAATATAGATCTAAATAGATAATAAAATAAAGTACACGTTGATAACTAATTTCTTGTTAATTATGATATGAATTTACACTTTGTTACACAGCATTTTGTCACCGTCCCTGCAATGCCCTGCCCCACATATTGGAGGGCCTTTCTCATGACCTGTGAGTAGTGAAATAACCTAAAACCACTTTCATGGCATCCCCCTTGATAAGGACAATCATTTCTCTGAAGAAAGTTTCCCTTGAAAAACCCTAAAAACTGATCTTTTGGCCTTGGCACGACTAGCTAGTTCAGCCCTCGCGCCAATGGGGAAAATCCACCATAGAGGGTGCACCAACTGGTGCAATGTCCCAGTATCTCACTCCCGCCAAGCTTAATAAGGAGTGTTTTTTAAAAATAAATGGTGGAAGTTTGATTCCAACAAACTCCTGAACGAGTCAATCAAATGAGTTGGGAGGTTTGGCTCTAGATCTCCATGTATGGGAGCTGGTTTTCCACCTATCATGGAAGCTTCCTTACAGATATGGCCAATCCCATAATTGTAGGGATCCCAACTCACCTTCCACCATCTATATAAGCTTGCCTTTTTCCCTTAGCAAGTTAGAGAAGAAAGAGCTGAAGTTGTAGCAAGGAGACTATCGCCAGACAACGTTTGAGAGCCAAGCCGAAGAGAGAGAGGTTTGTCCCGTTTTCGACAAGCTTCATTGAGATGTGCTCCACTGTTAGCCCCATCGAAGGAAGATCCAGCATCAGAGCTTTTGGTTGTATCTTTCCTTTGTTATTTTAATGACAAGCGACTTTGATTATGGTTTCATTCATGTGTTTGGTTTTTTTTTATGCAATGAATTACATCCTCTCTGCGTGATGTATGGTTACAAGATTTAGATTTTACACGGTATATCGTTGTATCATTTTCATGTGTGCAGGTGTTCGGATGCATCAAGCGGAAGGATCGTGATCTGCTAAGAAAGGAATGGGAAGCATCATCCTTTCTTCAACGACCATTGCATAGGACCTGAGGTAGGCAATTCATAATGTTTTTTTCATTTTGTAACTACAAACATGTGTCACTGCATGACCTGATAGTTGCTAGACCCAATCTGGGCTAGTAGGGATCACCTCTGTTCGCAGAGGGGATTTACCTCTCCAACAAACTGGTGACTCCGCTGGGGACTCAGTTGGAGTTATTTTTCTCTTTTGGTTGTTTTTGTATTTTGAATGATTGATTTTCTCTTCTGGTTTGCCTCCTTTGGTGTAAAACCCCTGTTCAGTCCACGAGGATCAGATTTGACCTCTACTTTTCTGAATTTTTCATCTTTTCATGGTTGGCTTGATTGGCGCGGTTTCCACCCTGATAGTCGCGCCCATTGGTGGAAGTTTCCAGTTCATCACTCACGCCATCCCCTGTCTCGTGTGGATTACAGCTAGACATTCGCGCCATTTCCTATAGGTGCTAGGGTTTTCCCTTGTTCAGGAGTTTTTTGGTCAGTACTTTTGCTTCTGGGTTATTTTTAGATTTTTCTTGAAGTGGTCAGTCTTGTCTTGGTTGGGAGAAATTCTTTATTTTTTAATTTTCAGGTATTGGCACTTGTTTTCAGTTAGAAACCCACGCTAATTAGCCATTGGCGCTAGTTGTCAATTAGCAAGTCACGCCAGTTGGTGCTAGTTTCACCCACAAAGTCATGCCAATTTCGGGGTGTGTGAAAATTGAGAGTTTTTCCCAAAATCCTTCAGCATTATTTCTTTCCCTTCTGATCTTTTCTTTGTATGAGCATAGATTACATTGCTCATTGTTCAGCTGAAATGTCTTCTTTCCATGATTTCTTGATGTAAAATGGAATGAATGCCTTGTTTTGATCTCATGATTTGGAAGTCCTCTTTGTGTTTGACCTCATATGTCTTGTCGCTTTTTGAGGAATTTCGTTACAAAGTGTTTGAAATAACGATTTCATTCTTAGTGTTTGTTTTCATCCCTTTTGCATTCATCCTTCATTAAGAAGATTTGTGTTCATTTAGTTTTCGTCTCAAAGTGTTCTTTTTGTTAAAATTCATTAGATCACATTGCATTGAAAAGTATTTTTGAGATTTATCATTGAACTTAGATCACATTGTTTAATGATTGAAAGCTAAAAATCACATTGAGTACATTCTCTTTTATCAAAAGCATGCATTAAGTAGATTCTCATTTCATCAAAAAATGAATTGAGTGTATTCTTATCATTTGAAAAGAAAAAGGAAATTGTGCATAGATTACAATTGCATAGTTTTCAAAAAAGAGGATTTTGCATAGATTACATTGCATAATTCGCATCGTTGAATGTTTTAGATTACTTTTGGATAGTGAAGGTCATCTAGTCTGGAAAATTTTTTGTTTTCAGTATTTTCTTTTGTTGCATCATTGTTTGGAACTCTTCCCTTAACTAGATAGCATTCATCGAATTGAAAGATTTCTTTCGACATATAGTTGCATATAGGAGATTTTCAGATGGCATGCGGTAGGGCCTTGAAACCGAGACATAATTGAAGATCAACCATAAAATTTGTTAAATTAACCTAAGGCAACATTGAAACATTAACTAAATATCTAGAGGTCTAGGCTAGTGACGTGGTCTGGCATCGTTAAACCTAGTAGCTGTCATTCACCTTTTGGTTTTAGACAACACTAGTATGAACTTGTGCTCCCCATACCATCGCATTTATAAAGGGAGACCCCACTAGGTTGCTATCCTTTATCCGTAGGAAGCCGAGTCCGCTGCCTTTTACCCGTGATACACTGGACACAACATTCAAGGAGATTACCTGCACATACGTCAAGTCCTTTGTTGATTTCTCTTTCATTTTTTAACCAATGTGTATATGGCAGTTCATGAATATCTGGTACACCCATTTTCCTAGATTACCAGAGCAGTCATTTCGATATTTTCTGACTCATTAAATTTGAAAAGATCATTAAGCGCTTGTCCTTTCACGCTTGTTTCCAAACTGAAAGCGATAGAGTCACCTTATGCTTGTTTCTCGACTCTTAAAATATGAAACAGTAGAGTCTAGTTTCAGTGTTTTAAAATTAACTGCCCACGAAATATTCCTGGTTAAAGTTAGTTTCCTTAGGGTGTTGTTTTGAGTTGTCTCTGATGGCGAATTTTTCGGAGTTCACCAACCAAGGAATCCCCTCTGAAGGGAATCCTGGTCCTTTTCCTTCTTTTGGAAATGTTGGTGCTCCTTATATGGCAATGTTGTCCCTTCCTAGGTTAACTGTTGGGTTTCCCGTTTAGTTGTTTTCAACCTCTATGGTCTTGAATGTCCCAGCTACTATTCAATCAGTTCCTCCGCCTAAACAACATCATGTTGATTCCAAGGTGGACCTCTCCCCTTCTTCGCCTAGTGAAAATTTGGATTCTAGTAACCAGGTGGCTAAGAAGAAGAAGAAGAAGACAAAGAAGAAGAAGTTAGATAAAGCAGAGGCTAGCTCTAAGGATATTATGCCTAAGGAGCCTTCCATTGATAAACCTTCCAACCCTCCACGGAAATTCAAATTCCCTTGCATGTTGTGCCAGGGAAACTGTCTTCTTCGAGATTACCCTGACATTCCCAAGGTGCTCGATGTATGGTCCAACGGTCGTCCGTTGTTGCCTTTGGCTTCCAGGAGTCAAGTTGGGGGCATGTCTTCAGCTAGTACTGGTAAAGCTCCTAAGAAGCAGGGTAAGCTCACCAATCCCTGTAAGTTTTCTAAAGGGTACCATGCCATTCACCTTTGTCTGTATATGGATGAAGCCAAACAAGTGTTGGACAACCCAACTGTTTCTACACCATGCCTTCCGGCTGGTTACAAAAAAATTTCTCTGAGTCTTCCGCCAACTCATACCATGATTGGTCAAGAGTCATCCTTGGTCGATCCCGCTCCCCTGAAAATTCAAATTCAGGAATCCGTTCCTCACCAACCATTGGTCATGGGATCGGTTGAGCTAGCCTCGTTTGTGGTGCACAAGGTCTTTTCCGTTGAGAGTGGATCTCGTATCCCTCAGGTTCTTCTTATTTCTTTAGATTCCACAGATTTGGAGAAATATTCTCCTTTCCCTATACCTCAAGAAGCTGCTCCTCCGCCTCCCATGATGGAGATCACAGATGATACCCCTCCTGACTCCATGATGGAGGTTGTGGAGGATGCTCCTTCTTCTACCATAACACCAGGGAAAGACCATCTCGATTTGATGGTAGCCCCTCTAAGTAGTTTGGTTGCTTCCTTCAATTGGATTCAATTCATAGTATACCGCCTTCCATCTTCTGTTCCTTTTGAGAGAACATTACAGGCCTTCCATCTGGTCGTACCCAGCACCATTATAGATGAAGGCGCATCTGTCAGTTTTCTGTCTTCCACTACTTGGCAAGCGTTTGGCTCGCCTCCGCTTATGCCTGTTACGTAGAATCTGTTGGCTTTTAATAGAGGAACTAGTCAACTGTTAGGGATCATCCGAAGTTGCCTGTTACTTTGGTAGGGAAAACTGTCCATATCAACGTGATGGTTTTTCCTGGCCCCTTAGAATTTAATGTACTCTTGGGCTGTGATTATACTTATTCCATGGGAGTGCTTGTCTCCTCCCTCTTTCATGTGATTTGTTTTCCGCACCAAGGTTAGATTGTGACCATCGATCAGCTTGCGTTCTTTGGTCTGACTATGGCAGCTAGTCTACCATCATCCCTTCAGGATCTTTATCCATCGGTTGTGTCATCCCCGTTGCATGTCAATTATGTGGCTACCTGTCCCATGCCTACATTCATTGACAGTGCCATTGTGCATCGTGTGCTGGGGACATTGGGTCCAGACTTCCAAGATGTTTTCCTTCCATCGAATGGGAAACTCTTGGAAGCGATGACTTCTTGTTCATTATGGCAAGGTAATTGGAGTAGAGTTCGTTTTCTTGTGTAAACCTCCTTAAAAAATGAAACAAGCTAGTTGGAGCAGAGTTCGTTTTCTTGTGTCAAGCTCCTTAAAAAATGAAACAAGCTGGTCAGAGCAGGGTTCGTTTTCTTGTGTCAAGCTCCTTAAAAAATGAAACAAGGTCATCGGAGCAGAGTTCGTTTTATTGTGTCAAGCTCCTTGAAAAATGAAACAAGGTGCTCTAAGGATAGTTCTTTTAATGTGTCAACCTCATTAAAACAATGAAACACTTTCCTCTACAATTCGAGTCTTTGATAAGATCTCGTAAAATCCCAGTCGAGTCTTTCTCTCAATCTCGCAATTTGAACCTTCATTCCATCTACCTTTCATATGGACTGAAGCTTGGGGGGAATGAACCTCAAATTGAGTCACCATGCTATGGGCATGAAAAAGTTTTCAAGCATAGTTTGTTTCCGTTTCAAGCTTGTGTAAAAATGAAACTGGTTTCAAGCATAGTTTATATTTGTTTCAAGCTTGTGTAAAAATGAAACCAACTTCAAGCAGATTTTCCTGATTTCAAGCTTCTGTAAAAATGAAACCTTTCCCATTTTACCTCTCGTGATTGCCATTTTATCAGCCTTTTTCGCCAGATGAGACTTGGTTTTGTCACTCCACCGTCACTATATGCTTGTCCGATCATATGCCTTCACCTGGTTGTTTTACCTATTCCTGAGGAACCGCTGCGATGAGTGGTCTTGTTAGCCAGCCTCTTGACTTTTATCATGTTCTGAGCAGTTCCACCATCACCAGAACTAGTTGCTACTCTTTATACCACTCGTTCCTCCAGGTGGAGTCATCTTTCAGATCTTTTTTTACTCTCTAAACATGAAAAAATTGCTGAGTCGCTTGTCATTTTGATCTCGTTAAATTGGTTGTGAAACGACATCTACCCAGTATACGTTTAACCCTTTTTTGGGTTGGGATAGATATTATTTATGAAAAAGGAATACCCTAGCCTATCGTGACTAGGAGGTTTTCTCAAACACATTTTTCTACCTTTTCAAATCTAAGGAACTATCTATGAAAAGGGATTGTTGGAGTTTTCTTTTCCGTTGTCTTTTCAAACTCTCTAAACATGAAAATACGTCGAGTTCTTCCTTTGTCAGACTTGTTAAAACCTGATGACATCGGACTCCGTCACAATGACGTAACTCGAGTTCCTCTTTCCTAGGGCTCGTTAAATGTACTAGGTTGGATTTGCCTGAAGGACAAACTTATATGACAAGCATATGTTATCCTCCTCAAGCTTGTGTAAAAATAAAGAGGTACTCACCAGAAATGGTGGGGGAGATTGGAACCAGTATCATCGTCATGTCGGCAGTATGTCACTCTTGAACATGGCACTTGTCGGCATCCGTGTTGGGTTCGGGAAATCTCATCTCATTTTCTGTTTTCCTCCATGGGTTTGGGTAATCTTTTTTGACCGTTAATCTGCTCTTTGCCTCGTCATCATGACCTTATATCCTTTGATGTCAAATATTGCCAAATCCAGTGTCGTGCCACTGATATGTTCAAGAGAAGTTGGCCTCTGCAGTTTTCAACCCTACTCTGATTCTCTACTAATCCTAATTCACAAAAAATTATGTTTCTCTGTCTCACGTTGATGATGTGGGAAACACTACGACCCACATTTGATCAAGGTCACTTCCTGTCGACTTCAGCTCATTATTCAGAAAGCTAATCTAGAGACTCCCTTCTGGTACCTTGGAGCCTGCATGGCTCCATGGCAGGTTCTTTGCATTCGACGAAAGGTTTTCATCATTGGCCTTTGATCGAATGATTATGCCCGTGTTCGACGCTAGCTCACTTTTCACACTGCGTGGATTGTACCTATAGTACCTTGAGGGCCATTGTCATTATTGGTGGTTCCTCTCACATCTCTTAACAACTTTCATTATTGGCTGGTAATCAGACGATGTTCTTGCATGTTCGACTTCATCTCACTTATTGACATGCTAGGACTTGTACTCGGTTCAAGTCAAGATGGAGCGCAAGACCCTTTGTTTTGTCTGATGGAATCCAGGCTGCGGATTTTATGGATTATCATGATTGGTTACATGAATCATTGATTGGATGGCTGCAACCATACTTGAGTTTGCTTGTTGATCCTTACTAGATGGTTGCGTCCATACCTTAGATCCTGATTATTGTATACTCTATTATGGATGTCTGCGCCCATACCACATATCATGTATTTGAGATATCAGTTGTATTTGTCTATGCAGGTTTTCTAATGGTAGTGTTTTCATTTGGGAATGTTTTCATAAAGCATTTCACCCCTCTCTCTCTCGGGCCGCATGCTTTAGGGGGCATCTGTTACACAACATTTTTTCACTGTCCCTGCAATCCCATGTCCCGCATATTCAAGGGCCTTTCTCATGACCTGTGAGTAGTGACGTACCCTGAAACCACTTTCATGGCATCCCCCTTGACATGGAAAATCATTCCTCTAAAGAAATTTTCCCTTGAAAAACCATAAAAACCGATCTTTTAGCCTTGGCGCGACTAGCTAGTTCAGCCCTTGCACCAATGGGGAAAATCAACCATATAGGGCCCGCCAACTAGCGTACTTTCCCAGTGTCTCACTCGCGCCAAGCTTAATAAGGAGTGTTTTTTAAAAATAAATGGCAGAATTTTGATTCCAACAAAGTCCTAAACGAGTCACTAAAATGAGTTGGGAGGTTTGGCTCCGGATCTCCATATATGGGAGGTGGTTTTCCACCTATTATGGAAGCTTCCTTAGAAATAGGGCCAATCCCATAATTTTAGGGATCCCAAGTCCCCTTCTACCGTCTATATAAGCTTGCCTTTTTCCCTTAGCAAGCTAGAGAAGAAATATCTTAACTTGTAGCAAGGATACTATCGCCAAATAGCCTTTGAGAGCCAAGCCGAAGAGAGAGAGCTTTGTCCCATTTCTGACAAGCTTCGTTGAGACGCGCTCCGCTGTCAGCCCTGCCGAAGGAAGATCCAGCGTCAGAGCTTTGGGTTGTATCTTTCCTTTGTTATTTTAATGATAAGTGACTTTGATTATGCTTTCATTCATGTGTCTATTTTTTTGATGCAATGAATTACACCTCTCTAATGGTTACAAGATGTATATTTTACGCGGTATATCGTTGTATCCTTTTCATGTGTGTAGGTGTTCGGATGCATCAAGCGGAAGGATCTTGATCTGCCAAGCGAGGAACGGGAAGCATCATCCTTTCTTCAATTACCATTGCGTAGGACCTGAGGTAGGCATCGTTATGTTTCTGTAATTTTGTAACTAGAAACCTGCGTCACTATGTGACCTAATTGTTGCTAGACCTGATATGGGCTAGTAGGGATTGCTGCTGTCCACAGAGGGAATTTACAAATTTTGTCACTATCCCTGTAATTCCCCATCCTGCACATTGGAGTGCCTTTCCTGTGACCTGTGAGAAGTGCCATAACATGAAACCACTTTCATGGCATCCCCCTTGACAAATAAAATCATTCCTATGAAGAAAATGTTCCTTGGAAAACCCTAAAAACTGATCTTTTCGCCTTGGCGCGACTAGCCAGTTCAACCATCATGCCAATGGGGAAAATACACCATAGAGGGCACACCAACTGGAGCTCTGTGTAAATCGCCTCTGTCTGTACAGGGGATTTACACAACATTTTGTCACCATCCCTGCAATTCCCCATCCAGCACATTCGAGAGGTAAATCCCCTCTACGGACAGAGGCGATTGTTACTAGCCTAGATCGGGTCTAGCAACAATCAGGTCATGAAATGACATAGATCTCTAGTTACAAAATGACAAAAACATAATGAATTTCCTACCTGAGGTCCTACACAATGGTTGTTGAAGAAAGGATGATGCTTCTCGTTCCTCGCTTCGCAGATCATGGTCATTCCACCTGATGTGTCTGAACACTTACACACATGCTAAGGATACAACGATATACTGTGTAAAATATAAATCTTGTAACCATACATTAGTCAGAGAGGATGTAATTCATTGCATCACAGAAACAGACACATGAATGAAACCATAATCAAAGTTGCTTATCATTAAAATAACAAAGGAAAGATACAACCCAAAGCTCTGACACTAGATCTTCCTTCGGCGGGGCTGACAACGGAGCACGTCTCAACGAAGCTTGTCGAAAATGGGACAAAGCTCTCTCTCTTCGGCTTGGCTCTCAAAGGATGTATGGCGATAGTCTCGTTGCTACAACTTCAGCTCTTTCTTCTCTATCTTGTTAAGGGAAAAATGCAAGCTTATATAGATGGTGGAAGGGGAGTTTGGATCCCCACAATTATGGGATTGGCCCTATCTCTAAGGAAGATTCCATGATAGGTGGAAAACCACCTCCCATACTGTTAGGTCCCTATATTACTAGAATAGTCCCTTATTTTTATTAGTGTAACCCCCTTGTTGTTATTATTGTACCCTTGTAACCCCCATTTTGTTATTATTGTGCCCTTAAATTATTATTTTTAGGTCGGCTAGGATTACATTGTGGCCCACTAGGATTACATTATGGCCACATGGACTCCCATATATAGAAAGGAGGTTTTGTAAATTGTATCATCCAAGAATTGTTCATTTATGTAATGTATTGGAGGTTGCCCCCTCGAAGTGGCTTATTTTTAAGGCATTGATATCTCTTTTCTTCTATTTTTGGAGCTGGTTACACAACATTTGGTATCAGAGCTTGGGATTCTAGGGTTTCTTTGTTACCATGAGTCATCATAGATTTTATCTAACTTTTTCTGAAAGGATTTAAAGTTGAAATTTTTAGGGTGTGAAGCTAAAATGCTAAGGAACATCGTCACAGATGTTCAGAGCTTGGTTCACAACGTTTTCGTAGATATGATCTATGGAATTTAGGTCTTTTAGCAGGCTCCTCAATTTAATCTAAACATGTCATCATGGAATTTGTGCTATAAATTGTTTTCTACGAAGGTTCAAAATTGGAAATATTTAGGGTGAAAAGCTGAATTCCTGAGGAAACTCGTCGCAAAATTTCAGAGCTTGGTTCGCAGTATTTTCTGAGATATGATTTGTGGAAGGTAGTGTTTGGGGCTCTACCATTCATCTCAAAGAGGTGATCGTGGGAAAATCTTCTGCTCTCTCTCTGGAAGGCATCGGATTGGGTATAAAATTTATGCAAGTACCTGGACTACGTTCTTGGCTATCAATTTCAGAGATGAAGGATGAAACAGTGACATGTGGCAAGTCGTACAAGTTCGCTCTACTGAACGAGTCCATAATTAGGTCATTGTAGGAGATTGGACACAAATTTTTCTTGGAGAATCCAAATCAGGTCAGACCTATGGCATTCGAAATATAATTCAGAGGGCTACGTCAGTACTGATATTAAGATATTGAAGTGCTGCAATCACAGAGATAATCCAATTTCAATATTGAGCTCTTCAAAATAAAGAAAAAGGTGTGTATTTTTTTTTCTAAATTGCATAAGTCTTGTTTGAAGAATCAATTTGAATTGATTCCAAGGGCATATTGTAGAATAGATATCAGTATTGGGTTCTAAAATATGCCCCGTAAAAATAATTTAACACCCATTAAGCCTTCAGAAGGCTCTACTATGACTCATGAAGATGAAGAATTGCAACATGATCTATCAAAATTACAAGAGCAAATGCAACAGTTTTCACTCTCGCAAAGAGCAACAAAAAATGAAATGGAAGTTTTGAAGAAAGGCATGGAAGTAAAGATGGACGGTTCGAAGAAAGGCATGGAAGCTAAAATGGATGGCGTGGAAGCTAAGATGGATGACATGAAAGACAACATGGAAAACATGAAGAGTGATCTAAAAGCATACATGGAAGGCTTGATGACAAGCTTAAAACCAGAAATGATTCCTAATGGCGGAAATATAGGGGAAGAACCTCATGATGAGAACAAAATAAATGTTAATCATGATTTCATAAACTCGAATGTTGGTGGGAAGAACCACCATATTCCAAAAATGGATATGAGGAAGTTTGATGGAAAGGATCCTGTAACATGGATACTACAGATGGAGCAGTATTTTGATCTCCATAACGTGCAAAACACACAAAAGGTACGCATTGCAACTTTACATTTAGAACAAAATACATTTGTATGGTATCGATGGCTTTGCTCCCGTAAAAAAATTGTCACTTGGTCAATTTTTACGGAGGAAATGATAGCACATTATGGGGATACAAAGAGCAACACCTTCTTTAGCCAATTGATAAATCTCAAACAAAAGGGTTTAGTGGGGCAGCACATTGAGGACTTCCAAAAATTGAATATAAGGGTAACTGATATTCCAGAGGAACACAGGATCGATCTCTTCATAGGCACTTTAAAGGATAGCATCCAACATGAAGTTCGTGTTTTGGAACCGGATTCATTGGAGAAGGCATTCAGGTTGGCAAGAAAAGTTGAATGTAAAATAATGACGACAAGGAAGCCTACCACTCAATTCTATAAAGAAGGAAGTGTTGCTACGCCTAGATTTCCACAACCTACAAGGTTGACACCACAACAATTGGAAGAAAAAAGAGCAAAAGGGCTTTGCTATAGTTTTGATAGAAAATACACTAAAGGTCATAAGTGTGCTGAGAAGAAATTATTTTACATAGATTGTGAAGAGGAAGAAGAAAATGAACAAGAAGAGGATATACACCAGGAACCAACCCTAGAAGAGGAAGAAATGAATCCAACCATATCATGTAATGCACTGGCAGGAATTACCACTACTCAAACTCTCAAGATAGAAGGACATATCAAGAAGAAAAAGGTAATAGTGTTGATTGATTCAGGTAGCACCCATAATTTTATTCATTGTAAGGTAGCCAAGGAATTAAATTGTTTCTTATACCCAGCACCAGAATTTCAAGTGATGGTTGCAAATGGAGGAACTATAAATTTCTTTGGAAAATTCCATAATATCAAGCTAACCATGGGGGGATATGTATTGACTAGTCCAATGCTTTCCATTCCTATGGGAGGTGCTGATGTTGTACTAGGAGTACAATGGTTACAATCTTTGGGGAAGCCGGGAGAGATAATAAGCTCTAATGTCATGACAAAGCTTATAAAGAAAGAAAAACGAGGCGTAATTGCACAATTATTCTCACTAGAAGTTGCAACATCAAAATCATCTATTTCTGCAGATCTCCAACAAGTCTTGGACAATCATTCCAAGGTGTTTGAAACTTCCAAAGGACTCCCACCTATTTGTGATCATGATCATGCTATTCATTTGATTCCAGGAAGTGTTCCTCCAAACATCAGGCCTTATAGATATCCTTACTTCCAAAAGAGTGAAATTGAACGTATGATTGCAGAAATGTTAGAGGCGGGTATAATTCAACCTAGTCAAAGTTCTTTCTCTGCTTCTGTAGTATTGGTACACAAGAAGGATGGATCATGGCGAATGTGTCCGGATTATAGGGAGCTCAATAAGCTCACCATTAAAGACAAATTTCCCATTCCTGATTGATGAATTATTGGATGAATTACATGGAGCAATTTATTTTACCAAGTTGGATCTTCGTTCAGGATATCATCAAATTAGAATGAAGACTGAAGATATTCCAAAAACAACATTTCGAACTCATGAGGGTCATTATGAATTTTTGGTCATGCCTTTTGGCCTTACCAGTGCACCTTCTACATTTCAAGGGTTGATGAATTCCATTTTCAAACCCTTCCTTAGAAAATTTGTGCTAGTATTTTTTGATGATATACTAATCTACAGCAGGTCTTGGAAGGATCATGTTCAACATGTTGACAGGGTGCTTAAACTATTGTAGGAGAAACAATTATATGCAAAAACATCCAAATGTTTCTTTGGAGTACAAGAGGTGGAATATTTGGGTCATATTGTATCTCACGAGGGTGTTAAGGTAGACCCTAACAAAATTAAAGCCATTAAGAAATGGAAAGTCCCCACAACCATAAAGCAGTTGCGAGGATTTCTCGGGTTAACAGGGTATTATCAAAAGTTTGTTAAGAATTATGGGAGAATAGCAGCACCTCTAACAACATTATTGAAGAAAGATGCATTTTCATGGACTCCTGAAGCAACTAAGGCCTTTGAACATCTTAAAGAGGCAATGTGCCTAGCACCGGTCTTAGCTACGCTGGACTTCACAAAAACCTTTATTGTGGAATGTGATGCCTCAGGAAATGGAATTGGTGCAGTTTTAATGCAGGAAGGAAGACCCATTGCTTTTGAAAGTCGTCCAATCAAAGGAAAGTATTTACAGAAACCTATTCATGAGAAGGAAATGTTAGCAATACTGCATGCACTAAAGAAATGGAGAACTTACATAATGGGAAGACACTTCAAGGTAAAAACTGATCATGATAGTCTGAAACACTTTTTGGAACAAAGACTATCTTCAGAAGAGCAGCAAAAATGGGTCACAAAGATGTTGGGTTATAACTTTGAAATAATCTACAAAAAAGGAAAGCTTAATGTTGTTGCAGATGCACTCTCAAGAAAGAATGAAGAGGTGGAAGCATTGCTTTGTGCCATTTCTATTATCCAACCAGATTGGATAACCGAAGCAAGAGATGAATAGAAGAAGGACAAAGATGTATGGACACTCATTCAAAAGTTGCAGCAAGATCCTAGTACATCTGATACATTTAGTTGGAAAAATGATTCCTTATGGTACAAAGATCGCTTATATCTTTGTAAGAATTCCCAACTAAAATGAAATATTCTTCTGGAATTGCACACTTCTCCTTTAGGAGGACACTCAGGATTTTTAAAAACTTACCACAGGGTGAAGAAATAATTTTTTTGGGATGGCCTTAAATCTGATATTCAAAAATTTGTGGCGGAATGTTTGGTTTGCCAGCAGAATAAAGTGGAAACAATTAAGACCCCGGGACTTCTACAACCTTTATCCATTCCAAGTCAACGTTGGGAGGAGATCTCAATGGATTTTATCACAGGTTTACCTAAGTCCGAAGGAAAGAGTGTCATCATGGTGGTAGTTGATAGACTTACCAAGTATGCACACTTTTGTGCATTATCTCATCCATTTAAAGCAAGTATGGTTGCTACTACATTTATGGACAGAATTCAAAAGCTACATGGAAGCCCAAGGGTTATTGTGAGCGACAGAGATCCCATTTTTACTGGAAATTTTTGGACGGAGTTATTTTCTTGTTTGGGTACTCAATTAGCTCTTAGCTCATCTTATCATCCTCAATCTGATGGTCAAACTGAGATAGTAAATAAATGTTTGGAAGGATATCTTCATTGTTTTGTATCTGATAAACAAACACAAAGGGTCAAGTGGTTACCTCTCGCTGAATGGTGGTATAACACTTCCTTCCATACTGCAGCAAAAATGACCCCATTTATGGCACTTTATGGATATCATCTACCATCCATCACATCATCTTTAAGGGAAAATTCGAAGGTTCAAGCAGTGGAAGATCACATCGAGCATCAGCAAGAAGTTCTCCAACTCTTAAAGGATAACCTAAATTTGGCACAAAATCGAATGAAACAACAGGCATATCAACATCGCAATGAGAGAAGTTTTGATGTAGGAGATTGGGTATTTTTACGGCTACAACCATACAAACAAATGTCCCTCAAGCAAGCTAAGAAGGATAATAAATTATCGCCAAAGTAATATGGTCCTTACAACGTGTTGCAAAAGATTGGTACTATGGCATACAAATTGGAGCTTCCTGCTTCTTCGCGAGTGCATCCAGTTTTCCATGTTTCATGCTTAAAGAAGGTTATAGGTGAAAATCTTTCAGTTCAAACAATATTGCCAGAACTTGATGAGGAAGGAAAAATCATATTGGAACCAGAAGCGGTCATGGAAACAAGAACTCGACAACTACGGAATCGATCAATTCCAGAGTATCTCATCAAGTGGAAGAACTTACCCACTGAAGATTCTACATGGGAGGATGAGAATTTTATACAGAAGCACCCAGAGCTACTCAAGCGTTGAGGACAACACTTTTTTGAAGGAGAGGGGCATGTTAGGTCCCTATATTACTAGTATAGTCCCTTATTGTTGTTAGTGTAACCCCTTATTGTTATTATTGTACCCTTGTAACCCCCATATTGTTATTATTGTGTCCTTAAATTATTATTGTTAGGTCGGCTAGGATTACATTGTGGCCCCACTAGGATTACATTATGGCCCCATGGACTCCTATATATAGAAAGGAGGTTTTGTAAATTGTATCATCCAAGAATTGTTCATTTATGTAATGTATTGGAGGTTGCCCCCTTGAAGTGGCTTATTTCTAAGGTGTTGATATCTCTTTTCTTCTATTTTTGGAGTTGGTTACTCAACACATACATGGAGATCGAGAGCCAAACCTCCCAACTCATTTTATTGACTCGTTCAGGAGTTATTCGAAATCAAACTTATGCCATTTATTTAAAAAAAAACACTCCTTATTAATCTTGGCGCGAGTAAGACACTAGGACAATGTGCCAGTTGGCACGCCCTCTATGGTGGATTTTCCCGATTCACACGAGGGTTGAACTGGCCAGTTGTGCCAAGGCTAAAATATCAGTTTTTAGTGTTTTTCAAGGGAAAATTTCTTCAGAGGAATGATTTTCCTTGTCAAGGGGGATGCCATGAATGTGGTTTTAGTTTATGTCACTACTCACACATCATGAGAAAGGCCCTCCAAAATGCGATACGGGGGATTGCAGGGACGGTGACAAAATGCTGTGTAATAGATGCCCCTTAAAGCATGAGGCCCGAGAGAGAGAGAGAGGGGGGTGAAATGCTTTATGGGAACATGCCCAACTGAAAACACTATCGTCGAAAAACCTGCATAGACAAATGCAACTAAATCTCAAATACATGATATGTGGTATGGGCACAACCATCCATAATAGAGTATACAATAATCAAGATCCAAGGTATGGATGCAGCCATCCAATAAGGATCAACAAGAAGACTCAGGTATGGGTGCAAGCATCCAATCAATGAGTTATGTAACAAATCATGATAATCCACAAAATCCGCATTTTGGATTCCATCAGGCAAAACCTAGGGTCTTGTGCTCCATCTCGACCCGAACCGAGTACAAGTCCTAGCATGTGAATAAGTGAGATGAAGTTGAACATGCAAGAACATCGTATGATTACCACCTAGCAATGAAAGCTATTAACAGACGCGAGAGGAACCACCAATAATGACGATTTCCCTCAAGGTACTATAGGTACAATCCACGCAGTGTGAATAATGAGCTGGCGTCAAACACGCGCAGAATCATTCGATTGAAGGCCAATGATGAAAACCTTGCGTCAAATGTGAAGAACCTTCCATGGAGGCATGCAGGCTCCAAGGTACCAGAAGGGAGTCTCTAGATCAGCTTCCTGGATAATGAGCTGAAGTCGACAGGAAGTGACCTTGATTGAAGGTGGGCCATAGTGTTTCCCACATCATCAACGCGAGATAGAGGATCATAATGTTTTGTGAATTAGGATCAGTAGAGAATCAGAGGTAGGTTGAGAACTGCAGAGGTGAATTTCTCTTGAACATATCGATAGCACCACACTAGATTTGGCAGTATTTGACATCAAAGGATTTGAGGTCATGATGACGAGGCAAAGAGCATATGAGTGGTCCAAAAGGATTACCCAAACCCATGGAGGCAAACAGAAAATGAGATGAGATGTCCCCAACCTAACATGGATGCAGACAAGTGCCATGTTAAAGAGCGACATACTACTGACATGACGATGATACTGGTTCCAATTTCCCCCACCATTTCTGGCAAGTACCTCTTTATTTTTACACAAGCTTGAAGAGGATAGCATATGCTTGTCATATAAGTTTTTCCTTCGGACAGATCCAACCTAGTACATTTAACGAGCCCTAGGAAGGAGGAACTCGAGTAATGTCATTACGACGGAGTCCGATGTCATCATGTTTTAATGAGTCTGAAAAAGGAAGAACTTGGTGTCTTTTCATGTTTAGGGAGTTTGAAAATACAGCGGAAATGAAAACTCCAACAGTCCCTTTTCATAGATAGTTCCTCAGATCCGAAAAGGTAGAAAACTATGTCGGAGAAAACCTCCTAGTCACGATAGGCTAGGGTATTCCTTTTTCATAAATAATCTATCCCAGCCCGAAAAAGGGGTAAACATATACTAAGTAGATGTCGTTTCGCAGCCAATTTAACGAGATCAAAATGACAAGCGACTCGGTAATCTTTTCATGTTTAGGGAGTCATAAAAGCGCTAAAAGGTGACTCCACCTGGAGGAACGAGTGGTATAAAAGGTGGAAACTGGTTCTGGTGATGGTGGAACTGCTCAGAACATGATAAAATTCAAGAGGCTCGCTAACAAGACCACTCGTCACAGTGGTTCCTCAGGAACAAGTAAAACAAGAAAGTGAAGGCATATGATTGGCCAAGCAGATAGTGACGGTGGAGTGAGAAAACCAAGGCTTATCTAGAAAAATAGGCTGATAAAATGGCAATCACGAGAGGTAAAATCAGAAAGGTTTCATTTTTACACAAGCTTGAAATCAAGAAACGCTGCTTGAAGTTGGTTTCATTTTTACACAAGCTTGAAACAAAGATAAACTGTGCTTGAAACCAGTTTCATTTTTACACAAGCTTGAAACGGAAACAAACTATGCTTGAAAATTTTTTCATGCCCCTAGCATGGTGACTTAATTCGAGGTACATGCCCCCCAAGCTACAGTCCATATGAAAGGTAGATGGAATGAAGGTTCAAATTACAAGATCAAGAGAAAGACTTGACTGGGATTTTACGAGATCTTATCAAAGACTCGAATTGAATAGGAAAGTGTTTTATTGTTTTAATGAGGTTGACACATTAAAATAACTATCCTCAGAACACATTGTTTGATTTTTTAAGGAGCTTGACACAAGAAAACGAACTCTGCTCTGACGACCTTGTTTCATTATTTAACGAGCTTGACACAAGAAAATGAACCCTGCTCCGACCAGCTTGTTTCATTTTTTAAGGAGCTTGACACAAGAAAATGAACTCTGATTATCATTAAAATAACAAAGGAAAGATACAACCCAAATATCCGACGTTGGATCTTTCTTCGACAGGGCTGATAGTGGATCACGTCTCAATGAAGCTAGTCGGAAATGGGACAAAGCTCTTTCTATTCGGCTTGGCTCTCAAAGGATGTCTAGCAATATTCTCCTTGCTACAAGTTCAACTCTTTCTTCTCTAGCTTGCTAAGGGAAAAATGCAAGCTTATATAGATGGTGGAAGGGGAGTTGGGATCCCTACAATTATGGGATTGGCCCTATCTCTAAGGAAGCTTCCATGATAGGTGGAAAACCACCTCCCATACATGGAGATCCGGAGCGAAACCTCACAACTCATTTTAGTGTCTCGTTCAGGAGTTTGTTGGAATCAAACTTCTGCCATTTATTTTCATAAAACACTCCTTATTAAGCTTGTCACAAGTGAGACACTGGGACAATGTGCCAATTGGCGTGCCCTCAATGGTGGATTTTCCCCATTGGTGCGAGGGCTGAACTGGCTAGTCCCGCCAAGGCTAAAAGATCATTTTTTGGGATTTTTCAAGGGAAACTTTCTTCAGAGGAATGATTTTCCTATTCATGGGGATGCCATGAAAGTGGTTTCAGGTTATGTCATTGCTCACAGGTCACGAGAAAGGCCCTCCAATATGCAGGACTGGGGATTGTAGGGACAGTGACAAAATGTTATGTAATACACTTATTTTATTACGCAGAAGATGTTTTTGTTGTAGTTTCACCCATTAACAATATATAAAATTTCAAGTATTATTTTATGAGGCGCATTGAAAGAAATATGAAGTTATTGGAGGAATATAAGTATAAAAATATTATATATGAAAGAGTTTATACTATACCAAAAGGTTTATTTTTCAAATAAACTCATTAAACTGAGAGTCGTGTTTACTTTCAAGACTATCAACTCAGTGCCATTAGTTCCCAATACAGTCATATGGTGTGTGCAATGCACATAATGTTGATAAAAGTTCAATCAAGAAAAAAATCGAAAGTTAAAAGATAGAGAATGTGAAAATCTAACTAAGAACAGATCATTGAGGATGGAATCCCATTATAGTTTTTTTAATTGAACTATCCAAAAATATCTTCTCCTTGTATTCGTCTTTTAAAAAAGTTCAAGTATATTGTTAGCCTTTCTTTTTAGGCATCGTTAAGTTGTCCATTCTAGCTAGTACTAAGTATTAGAAAATTGTTTTCATTAATATGGTTGCTTTCCTGTTAAGCTAAATACAAATTCAAATATAAAAAATATTAGTATAATGTGAGGATGTAGTATATCATAATTTTCTTGTTTGTTGTTGATTGTGCACCTATAATTTTTGCATTGCATTTTTCTTTTTTATGGACTATGATTTTATCTTTTCCAATATTTTTATTTCTCTATTATTAATATTATTTACTTTATTAAAATCACATTACCATAAAAATTTCATTATTAAAAAATAAATCATTATTAAAAAAAATCATTCTATTGTGTTTTTTTATGGAATCATGATTGTTGTTAAACCAAAACCCATAGGCGTTAGTATCTCCTACAATCAATAGAGTTAGGATCCACAAGAGGTGTTTAGTCCATGTCGCAAAATACATGGGGATCGTTGAACCCAATGTCCAACAATCTCCCCCCCAACGTGAGCTAGGTGAGTTTCGAACTCGAGACCTGTCGCTCTGATACCACTTTTTGGAATCAGGATTGTTGTTAGACCAAAACCCGCAAGCGTTAGTCTCCGCTACAATATCTAGAGTTAGGATCCACGAGAGGAGGTTAGTCCATGTCATGAAACACACGGGGAACATTGAACCCAATGTCAAACAATTTTTCCTATACATGCAATGTCTAGAAAATGTATGAAAACTAGTAATGCATGCATCATGCATAGTATTTAATATTGGAAATTTTCATTTAATTTAATGCAAATTCACTTGATTCAACATTGATATTTTTAATTCTCAATCTCTAAGCTTTCTAAAATATGATGAAAAATACAATTTTGTATCTGAAATTAGATTTTAAGACAGAGAAGGTAATTTAGAATGTATGTTTTATAATGCAATTTTACAGTATGTTTGCATTGAAGAAATTTATATTAAAAGTTAAGTATCAACCCACGTATATATTATCTCTTCTATACAATATGAGAATCTATCTATGAATGTAAAATTTATACATGTACCATGTTTTATAATGTGCAATTTTATGATATATGATTTTTTTACACATCTATACCATTATAAGATTCATGAATGAAAAATGTACCATGTTTTTTAATTTGAAATTTTACTATTCATTAAACAACTTGAAAAAACAACTTCATAAAACCTAAGAATCAACCGAAATCCTTATTATCTTATACTAACATTATAAGAATCATCATGCAAAATGTACCAACTAAATGAAAATTTACAAACATTGCTTCATATTCATGAACTTATATGTAAAACCTTTTAGGATCAAACCATGCATCATGAGAAATTTTGCACGTTTTAAATAATTTTTTATTATTGATTAAACTGGTAAACTATAACTTGACAACTTACGTCAAACAAAAAGTTGTAAGTTAACTATAACAACCAAGAAAAGGTTCATCCATGAGAACTTTTGTGGGTAATAATGAAATCCAAAATGGCACGCATTTTACTTATCATTTAACTTGAAACATACATCATTCAAAACGTTGGTATGGGGAAACTATAAATATTAAAAAGGGTATCAAAAGTTGGGTTATAAAACTTTTCATATGTGAGCCATAGAAATTACCAAGTAAATGTAAATTTACTATAGTGTGTTCGCTTTAACCAACTCTATATTAAATGATAAGTATCAATATCCCTTCTATAGAAGATGATGATATATTCATGAATGAAAAATGAATACATGTACTAGATTTTTTATAATGCAATTATAAGTTATATGATTCTTTTAGACATATAGACCATTATAAGATTAATGAATGCAAAATCTACCATGTTTTGTAATTTGAAATTTTTGTAATTTTGCAAATTTACAAACATTGGTCCACATACATGAACTTAAATGTAAAAAATTTAATAATAAAACCATGAATCATGAAAAATGTAACATGTTTTAAATAATTTACATGGTTGATTAAACTCACAAACTATAACTTGAAACCTTACATCAAACAAAATGTTGGAAGTTAGCTAGAACAACCAAGAAAAGGTTGACCCATGAGAAATTTTGTGGGTAAAAATGAAATCCAAAATGGCATGCATTCTTCTTATTATTTAATTTGAAACATACATCACTTGAAAATATGGTATGGTGAAACTGCAACTATTACAAATGATATCAAAAGTTGGGTAGAAACTCTATATTAAAAGTTAAGTATCAACCCACATCCATAGTAGCCCTTCGATACAATATGATGATATATTCATGAATCCAAAATCATCTATAGTTATATTATTATTTTAGACATCTACACCATTATAAGATTCATTCAAATGAAAAATGTACCATGTGTTGTAATTTCCAATTTTACTATTCATTAAATAACTTCACAAGACAACTTTCAAAAAACCTAAGAATAATGTACTAACATTATAAAAATCTTCATGAAAAATGTACCAAATAATTGAAATTTTACTTCCATTGCTCCATATTCATGAGCTTCAATGTAAAACCTTTAAGCATCAAATCATGCATCATGCAAAATGTACGATGTTTTATAATGCGATTTTGTAGTATTTTTGCATGAACACATTTATAATAAATGTTAAGGATAAACCCATATCCATAGTAGCTCTTCTACATAAGATGATGACCTATTCATGATTGCTAAATGTATACCATATTTTATAATGAAGTTTGGAATTATGATTGTGTTGAATATCTACACCATGAGATAATTCATGAATGCAAAATGTGCTATGTTTTTTAATTTGTAATTTTAATATTCATTAAACAAATTGACAAAAAAAATCACAAAACCTAATAATTTATAGCCAGTTGCATATTATATAATGCGAACATGATATTAATCATCATGAAAAATGTACATAAACTCCAAAATTACCATATTAAAGATATTCATAATACAGATTTCTATTTAAAATACGTCCAAAGTTTATATCATTATATATTTAAATGTATAATAAAAAATTGTCAAAAAAAATATGCATCAAAGAGACTATAATTGAAGTATATGATAGATCAACATCAGCATTCTCTATCAAAATCATGTTTTCCCTAGAAAACATGTGTAATGAAAATATATACATAAGATTCTATACTTTAAAAATAAATTTTAATGTTTTAAAAATAAAACAAAATGTAATCATCAAAATGAAATTATAAAAGGTTTCAAATTCCATGCAATACCACATGATGTTCCCCCTCCATTGGGCCCTCGTGGTGTTCTCCATACATTGCACCCTCATGGATACGCTATATAATATATGTACATGTATATATTAAATTTCTAAAATTACACATGAAAATGATTAAATCACAATCTTAGAAAAATTAAGTAACAACTTCTTCAAATTGTTTAAAATTTTCAATCCCTATAACCAACTCAAGTTTCAAATTCCATGCAATGCCTCATGGTGTTTTCCTACATTCATGGATGCACTATATATATATATATATATATATATATATATATATATATATAATATATATATATATATTAAAAATTTATAATTTCACATGAAAATGGATAAACTAGCAATATTATAAAAAAAATTACAACTTTTTCAAATTGTTTATAAGATCCTATCCCCATAGCTAACTCCATCGCTAATGTCCATGGAGAAGGGAAACAATCTCCACAAACCTAAAATTTTAATAAATTGTAAGACATACATCTAGTTTTTTAACGAAAATTTCTTCAATTTATAACAAAACAAAATCGAAATATTCAGTACTTGTGACAAGAAAATATTTGACACATCCCCTAATATGGAGGAAGAGGGTGGAACTATGTCAAAAACGTTAGATGGAATTGAAATTTGTTAAAATTTAATTATATATGTAATTTTTTATTTTACAAATATGTCTTCATAATAATGATATAATAAAGGTATAATAATAATATCAACATGAACTCTTAAAAAAGCATGCTCTCAAAATATAAGGGTTGGAACTTAAATCAGGGGCTATGATATTATAAAAAAATTAATTCAACAAATGAATTAGCCACAAATGGTGATGAGATGGTACATTCATGTTATATTGTATCTGAAAAAGTTTACAAAATTTATGTGAATCAACATTAACACATACATTACATTACATTAAAATATTGACCCTAACCATTAACACATAATGATCCCATACCTTCTTCCTCATGACCAATTAGGTCTTTCCAGCCATCACGAAAAACCTTTACATATCCTTTAACCTCTTCAATATTCATATTATATATCTCCTCATTTTATTTATATATTAAAATAGCATGTGCATGAGATCGTGCTCTTTTTTTATTTAGAGCGACATCAATTCCAGTCAATGAAATATGTATGTTGTCTATAACGACATCCCTTGCTTCTCGACGTATGTGAGAAGTGGCATCCATATATGACTGCAAAGATACCAAATGTGGAGTTTGAGGTACCAAATATGGCAGAGGGCGAGGGAATTCAGTATCTCTTAATGCACCCTTACATTCATATGTATGACCTCTCTCAATACCATGAAATTTACATCGAATGTTAGTATAATCAGGTCTCATACCCAAAAATAATTTTACATAGAGTAACTTTTCAAAATAATGTGGAACCTTTTCATTCGATGTAAATTTTCCATACGCTGCAAGGAACTTATCATAAAAAGTTGGGCTATTTTAGGGTGCTTTAAATATTGCACCTTCAACATCTTTTTTTCGACCCTTGTTTGACATTAAACGTAGATTTGGCATGTTCTTTTGTAACTGTTTTACATACCTCAGCACATTTATCAAGACCCATCACTACTTCCTTTATATGCCTCATCATATCTATAAAGGAATCATTTTTTCGACCAAAGTTGTTGTGAATATAAATAACTAACCATTGAGAATTCACAACTATTTCTAAGCTTTGTTGACTCTCTACAGGGAGCTCCAAACTCAGAATATCTTTGTTCAATTTTGAATAATGAGCTACACAACTCTATAACGTACATTATTGGAATGTTTTTTCCCAAGGAAGCTCATCAGGAATATCAAATGGATAGGTGGTAGTTGTGTATGGTATTCTTCTTTAATTGTGTTGGTTCAGCTATGTTTACTTCGATCAACATTTTCATCCCCTCCATCAATATAATTACATAAATATAAAAACATGTTCAAATGTATTTATATACATGAAAGATACACATGTACACGTATATGTACATACAATTAATTTATATGTACAATTTTTTTTAGTAGAAAATAAAAAAATTATGTAATTTACCAAAATGAGAAGGATCATGATAATGAGATTGAGGTTGATAACCACCTAGAGAGATTTCAGAACCATCACTCCCAAGAATTTTATTTTATTGAAGTTATTTAACACTAGGAGAATGTTTACCACCGAGAGAATGTTGAACACCCTCATGTGATGACATAGTGACAGATTCTTCTAAGAAAAAATAGAAATTATAGTACATTAATTAAGTTAAATTGAGAAAATCTGTCCAATATATGTATGTACATATGATTCTACATATTTAACATTTAGGTAAATGCACACACACATACACATACACACACACACATATATACCATAGCATGATGATGTAATCAATGACCATCCATTGATTGATATTATACTCTCTTTGACCTAGTGATATATGATCCTAAAGTAGATGAAATTTATTATAAATTAATAAAGATAAATTGAAAACAAATTAATTTCATATGTATGTATATATGATTATAGAAATATCATTTAAAAAATAGCACATAAACATATATATACTATGATCATGATGTAATGATTTATGGCCCTCTACCGATTCATCTGATAAACTCCTTGGTCCCTGTTCAATCTCATAAGCATCCATAGAAAGTCACCCTTTAGTGGATGCATGATACTTAGTTCATGCTCTATCCCATTTATGCCTAAGAGAATTAAGTGGAAACTTCTCATGTGATGATCCTCTCTCTCTCTCTCTCTCTCTCTCTCTCTCTCTATATATATATATATATATATATATATATATATACCCTTGAATTTGCCTCATGCATTTAAAAATATTTAAAATTTTTATTTAAAAGGATGAATAATTCGGAAAATTAATAGGACAAATAAATGTAACTATGAAAGGATTTCTTCAAAAATATTTGGTGTAAATTATTGATTTTAAATATACCCAAGACTAAAAATGCAAACTTTGAATTTCACATTTTGAGAATTAAACACATTTTTTTCTAAAACATTTCAGGTTAACAAAGTTGTTCTCACATCGTGGGGGCACACTTACTATTGTATGGAGAAAAGCACATGGTCATTAAAAACGCCACATTTATAGCGAAAATAACACACATATAAAAGTTATCTTACAATGGCCATCAATAAAAAATTTTGGAGAGATTCTTGACACCAATTCATCTTTCACACGCAAATCTTGGATTTTCATTGCACCATACAATAGATCACTAGACATCATATTAACATTTGCACAATGTCTTATGCTAAATGATTGAATTTGACTAACAATATGTTTTTCTTCTCCATGTGGTTCTTGTAACCTCAACTTCTTTACTTGATACATGCCTTTCATCCAGTTCAACACAAGTTCAGAATTGGTGAAGACTAAAATTCCATTAGATCCATACTCCCTAGTTTTTCCTAAGCCTTCTATTAATGAAATATACTATCATTCATTGTTTGTTTTACTTCTAGGTAAATTTATTTTCCTTTGGAGGACTTTTTTCGTCTCAATATTTCATAGCACATAAGTAATCATTTATTTCCCTAGATTGGCATATCAAGAAAATTCTATGCATAAGGTCCATTTTTCAACCATGTCTAATGGGTTTTCTGATCCCTCTAAAGAAAAAATTCAATAAACTGAATAATATATTTATTGATTTCACATGCCTTAGATTATTGAAGAATGATGAAAACTAAATAGCAATTTTCATTGAATGATTGAATATTACAAGAAGGATTTAGCCTAGAATTTTATATCTGAGACTTGGTTATGATGAATAAAACCAAAAAAGGAATATGATGAGCTCAAAACATGATCAGGAATGAAAAATTATATGGACTTATGTGGGTGCATCTAGTTTTGTATCCAAAATGGATCTTTAGGTATTCTTTCCCAAGGTTTCCTTAGATGCATATTAGGTCCTAATGTGTATATGTTGAGTCATATTTTATTTTCTAGTTTTTATAGTTCTATATATAGAAGCTTGCTTGTGATATGGAATGTTATAAAGTGTGATATATTACCTCGTAAGGGGTAACTACTTGAACAACCACACCAAAGGCGTATTCTACTGAAATAATTAGAATTCATTTACTTACGTACTTGCATATGATGAATGTCCACCTGAATAAATAAAAATAGGAGGTAATTAAATTATATTGAAGAATGTAAGCTAAATGCTCTAATATCCCTATTAAAATTCAATTGGGAGGGAAATGTATCATTATGAAAATTAATCTCTCAATTCAAATTCAATTGGAATGGAAATGCATCATTATGAAAATTAATCTCTCAATTCAATGATTACAGATGTGATATATGGCTTGAGTGGTTGTCCCAACATTCAACTTCTAAATTTCATTTTTAATTTGCGAGATTATATATGGTGTGTTGTTTTTCACACAAGTACAACAACTATGGTGCTTTTTTGCAAGTCATTGTTGCATTTTTTTCATTTTCGATATTTTTCTCCAATTCCGTGACTATACCTAGTTTTTTCATTTTCAATGTTTTTTTTTTCCATTTTTTGTATTTCTCCATATTCCCTGTTTCAATTTTCTCATCACAATCAACATATTATGGGAGTTGGTCTAGTTCTTATATGAGAAAGGATGGATGGAATTGTATGTTAAATGAATTTTGTTACACAAGTAGTTGTTTTTGGATATGAAGAATTTGATGATTTATATATCAGCAACGATTTCAACAACTATGTTTAATAGCTTGAATTTACACATTACAAACTGCTTGAGGGAAGTGAAGTCATGTCATGTAATTCATTAATGAGAAGCACTTTGGTAAAAGCTAAAAATTTAGAAACATTTGATAATGGGGGTGAGTATGTTTCTAGGGATTGTTTTCATTGTCAGTGAGATGATGTTTGAATATTCACATATGGTGTTGATATGTTGCGAAGAGGGTACAATAATGATGTATTTCTTAGGGAGAGTGTAGGGTGCGTGTTTAAAATTGTATAATACATAGTAATATCTCTCGACTCATTTTGGGGGAAAATAGGCACTGGAATTCTTAGGGAGAGTGCTTGTTGAACTCATTTATGGGAAAATACAAATGACACTACGTTACACATTAACATGTTTAGGATAGGATTGGATTAGGATCAAATACCCACTACAACATTGCGGACGAATGTCATGTTTGAAGATATGAGAGGAGAATAATCCAAGTTAAAAGGAACTTGAAAATTTTTGGCTCTAAAACATATTTCATTGGGAGGAGAGGTGGAAAAAAGGTTGATTATGATAAGAATGGGAAGTTAAGTTTAGAAAAGCACAAAACATAGATTTTTTTTAATATCAAAAATTTAGTTTGTGTCATACATATATATAAGTGAAATCAGGGTTGGCAGGGCCTACAAAAATGATATCATTTGTTGCACATTTACAGTGGCTACTTCTACCACTTCTCGCTGAATACATGCCAGTGGGTGTAGGGCTTAAACGAGTGTCAATTTCAACCCGACCTTTCCTATGACTAAGCATGTAGTCTACTCAAGCAACGTTTTGGCCCAGAATCTCGCAAATATTTTGGAAAAATCCAGCAAATATTTTATCAAAATCTTGTTTATAGTTGTTAAACTTTAGTATTTTGAGTGCCTTAAGGGTTTTTGATAGTGTTGAATCCATTTCCACTATCAAAAATGGATTCCAAACACTTCAACTATCTGATTTCTTGAATTTTAGTTGCCCAAATTCCAACAAAAAACTGTCGTCCGGGCTATTCCGTTGCCTAGGTAGACAACTCCATGAGTAAGTGAATAGAATGTAGTAGTTTTTTTCTGGTATTAATATTATATTATACCAATCGACCTAATGAAATATATAGAATCGTCCATCTCTGCAAGTCCTTTTCCAAACTTACTTTGACTTTGAGTTTGGTTATAACAATTGATTTTATTTTTCGCCATTATGAAACCTCATCAAACTTGGTTTTCATCGCGTAGTTCTACCAATTCTCACCAAATATGGGTACACGTCGATAGGTGCAGGGCTTACACGAGTTTCCTCCATTTCAACATGGTGTTGTGTGCGAGTCAGTTGATAGAATACAATAGTTTTTTTTTGGTATTATTATTATGCTATATGAGATAACTTGGTGAAATATATGCAATCGTCCATCTCTACAAGTATTTTTTCAAAATTTACTCTGACTTAGAGTTTGTTTATAACGATTGATTTTATTTTTCTCCAATCTAAAACCTGACCGAACTTGGTTTGGAACGGGTAGTTCTACCACTTCTCACCGAATATGGGTACACGTCAGTGGATGCAGTTATTACACAAGTGTCCTCAATTTCAACTCGGCATTTCCTATGAGTGAGTGGATAGAATATAATGGTTTTCTTTATGGTATTATTATTATTATACTATATGAACTCACCCGGTGAAATATATGAAATTATCTATCTTTACAAGTTTTTTTCCAAATTTACTTCGACTTTGAGTTTGGTTATAAACGTTGGTTTTACATTTTTCTAGTATGAAGCCTCATCGAACTTAATTGTTCACCAATCATATTTCTCAATCAAATTAAAGATGGTCCATATTTTTCATGTTCTTTAATTTGTAAATTGTTTAAAGCTCTATCCACTTCTTATAAAAAAATGTTCTATTGGAAAGATGTGTCTATGCCTATGTCTAAATTTAAGATTTTATTGTTGTAATCTAAATCAACAAATATTTATCTTAATTTCAAACAAATAAGTTAGAAATACAAATTTTATAATTATACATTTTTCCCCTGTTGCCGGTAATCTCTTCATATGTCCAGCGTAGAGTTGATCTATATTGGTCTTATAAGTTCAAGTTTATTGATGAATACTGTCAAATTCATAATATTAACTAAAATTTGTGTTATCTAGTAGAAAAGAAAATTGGTCGTACATTCTGAAAAATGAAAACAACCAAGTTTCATGATAAACAAAATTCACCACAGAGAAATATAATATGTCTATTACACACATTATTACACACACAATTCTGAAAAAAAAAAATCTGAAACTCAACAGAAGTCTGCAAACATTGTTTCCATTACGAATGATTTTTTTTTTCAACAATGAAAAACTACTTCTGTTAAGGTACATGGAATGTGTAATAGAAAAAATGTTTCTATTACACACCATGAATACTATATATCTATTTTTGCATCAACTTACACGATTGTTTTCCTTACAAATCAATTCCTCTAGTGCACCAACAGTCCAACCAGAAATGAACGTAAACCAACAACCAATCTAAAAATGTAGAAAATTTTGCAACAAACTCAGATTACAAAGAATGAGAGAAAAAAACTGGAGCAGAGATTTCCCTTCTCAATATTTAAAGATAGTTAAATAGAGTACATTGTAAACATCAATAATAAATGACTAGAGTAGAACTGAAGTAAAACTAAATGAAACTGAACTGTCTATGACACCTAGCAGACAATAGAATTAAATGTAACTACACCTAGCTGACAGTGAGATTAATATATCAACATCCCCTCCTAATCTCAACTGTTACAAGTGAAAGCACTAATAATGCCTAATTTCTCTCTTTGAAATTCAAATACATTCTCTCCCAATGGTTTTGTGAAATATCTGTAAGTTGATCTTTGGAACCACAGAAAGAAAATGTTATGTCCCCATCATTGACAATTTCACCAATGAAATGAAAACATGTGTCAATGTGCTTGCTCTTCTTGTGAAAAACATGATTCTTTGATAAAGAAATTGCTGAATTGTTATCACAGTATATTGGAGTTGTCTCCTAAAAATTTGAAATATCTTTCAATAATCTTCTTAACCATATTGCTTGACAAGCTGTTGTATTTGTTGCTACATATTTGGCCTTTGCAGAAGATATTGAAACAATTGACTATTTCTTGGATGCCCATGAAATCAGATTGGTTCCAAGATGAAAAACATACCCTGAGGTACTTTTGCGATCATCTAAACTCCCTGCATAATCACTATTTGTATAACCTAAAAGTGAATAATTTTTAGAATGTGTATAAAACAAACCATAGTCTATGGTCCCTGCAATATACCTTAAGATCATTTTTACAACCTTCCAATGAGTAATCTTTGGTGACTGCATAAACCTAAAGACAAAACTTGCTACAAACATAATATCTGGTTGAGTTGCAGTTAGATACAACAAACTACCAACTAACTTTTATACAATGTGGAATCAACATATGTTGTTACATCTTCTTTACTGATTTTGGTACCTTGAACAATTGGTGTATCAACTGATTTACAATTGGTCATTCTGAACTTTTGAATGATATTAGTGGCATAATTTTTTTGACCAACAAAAATTCCATTAGCAGATTGGTGAATTTCAATGCCTAATAAATATTTCATGACTCCTAGATCTGTCATATCAAACTCTGCTTGCATTACTACTTTGAAGTCTTCTAACATCATATTTCATGTGTAAAGAAGATCATCTACATAAAGGCATATAATAATAATTTTACCTTCATGAGATTTGGTATACAAATTGGGTTCATGGCTGCTTCTGGAAAAACCACTTTTGATGAGATAGGTGTCGATGCAACTGTACCAAGCTCTTGGAGCTTTTTTCAAACCATATAAAGATTTCTTAAATCTATATACTTTATGTTCTTGTCTTGGCACTTCAAAACCAGGAGGCTACTCTACATAAACTTCTTCATATAATATACCATTAAGGAAGGCAGATTTTACATCAAGCTGATAGACATTCCATTTGTGTTGAGCTGTTGTGGACAAAATGGTTCCAATAGGGTCTAACATTGCTATTGGAGCAAATGTTTCACCATAGTCAACATCAAACTGTTGTGAGAATCCTTTGGAAACCAACTTCTAGTCATGTTTCTCAATATTTCCTTTTTCATTTAGCTTGGTCTTATATACCCATTTTACGCCAATTCTGGTTTTGTCTCTTGGGAGATCAGCTAATTCCCAAGTCTGATTCTTCTCTATGGCAGCAATTTCTTGGTTCATTGCATCAACCCAATGCTTTTCTTTGAATACTTCTTCAAAATGAGTCGGTTGAGTTGAAAGAAATGAAAACATATTCTATCAGTCAAATTCATGCTCCTGTTCATATATCTCTCTGATACTTCTTGTTTTCTGGCCATCTTTTGAAGATGATTGATCACTGGTTGAATCACTGCTTGATGATGTACCATTTTCAGAATTCTATGGTTGTTCTTGAACCTGCAATCTTGGAGACTATGGTGGATAAAAAGGCTGATTTGAAGTTTCATCTACATGATCAAACCAAGATTTATTTTTGAAAAATTTCACATCTTTGCTTAAAATGAACTTTTTGGTAAGAGGGTTGTAAATTCTGTAGGCTTTTGACTGCTCACTGTATCCTAAAAATATGCATCTTTCACTCCTATCATTAAGCTTTTTTCTTAGTTTTTCAGGAACATGAGAAAAAGCTATTGATCCAAAAATCCTAAAGTGTGACACATTTACCTTGTTTCCATCCCATGCTTGTTAAGGTATTCTATCTTGTAGATTGGATGTTGGTGATCTGTTGAGAACATACACTGCCATCAACACTACTTCAACACAGTAGTTATTTGATAACTTCTTCTCCTGTATCATGCATCTCGCCATGTTCATGATCGACTGATTATGTCTTTCTGCTGCTTCATTTGTTGTGGAGTGTATCTGGTTGTGTGTTGCATTATGATACCTTTTTGTCGAAAAAATGTTTTCAATTCATTTGATTTGTATTCTCCTCCTCTGTCTGATCTGATTACTTTCAAGAGTTTTCCACTCTGTTTTTTTGCTTCTGCCTTGAACTCTAGAAATCTAGAGAAGGTATCTGATTTATTTTTTTAAAAGTACATCCATATCTTCCTGCTAAAGTCATCAATAAATGTCATAAAGTAGAAACTACCACCAATGGACAGTGTCTGCATTGGGCCACATATGTGTGTATGGACAAGTGCTAAAGGCTCTTTCGCTCTAGAGAATGATATGGGATAGCTATCTCTTTTATGCTTGGATAGGACACAAATTTCACAATTATAGACTTTTTCACTGATAGTAGGTAGACAAATGACTATAGAGTTCTTTTGAAGCAAACCTAGACTCTTGATTGGGATGTGGCCATACCTAGAATTCCATAGATGAGTGTCATCTATTGTGGACTAAAGATTGTCTGGTATTTTGGCTTCTAAGAGTCAATGGAAACATCTTATTTTTGGTCTTTTCAACCTTGGCTATCAATATTTTATGAGGATCTTTGTCATATATATAGTAGGTGTTCTTTCGAAATAGTACATCGTATCCATGTTCTATTAGTTTTCCTACACTAATGAGATTATGTTTTAGCTGAGGAACATAATAAACATCAAGGTGTATTTGTTCTTATTCTGCTTAGTAAGAATAGGAAAAATACCTTTTCCTTCAGATTTAATACTTGTATGGTCTCCAAGCGTTATGTCTGATGTTATGGAAGCGTCAAGAGAATAAAGAAGATTCTTGTTGCCTGTCATGTGATTTCTGCATCCACTATCCAGCAACCAAATATCTTCACTATTTTTGTCTTCTGAAAGATGGCATGAAAGAAACATGGTCTCTGAGGATTCTCCTTCATTGTTGGAGAGATTGATAATGCCTCTTTGTTGATCTTATGGTTTCTTTTGACAATATTTTTCGTAGTGGCCAAACTTCTTATAGTAGTAACATTGGACACTCGATCTGTTCCATGATTTGCCTCTCTGGATTCGGTTTTGTGGAGGTCTCCACTGCTCTATTGCATGATAATGATCTGGTCTGCCACTGCTTCGGCCTCTGCCTCTCTTGTTTCCGCCTGTATATCCTCCACCTCTGCCTCTGCCAAGTTAGAGTTGTGCTTTGAAGGCTTGTTTTGTGGAGTCTTCTGTCAGGTTGAGTCTTGTTTCATGTGCTAGAAGTGATCCAGTCAATTGTTCTACCGAGAAAGTTGTAAAGTCTTTGGATTCCAAAATGGATGTCACAATCATGTCATATTTCTTGGGTAGACTTCAAAGAAATTTTTCAACAATTTTCTGATTTTTAATGGTTTTTCCAATGAGTTTGATCTGATTGACTATTCCCATGACTCTAGTCATGAACTGTTCCACATTTTCGGTGTCAACCATCTTTAGGGTTTCAAACTGAGCTCTCAATGTTTGCAATTTAACTGTATTCACTGTATCATTTCCTTGATACGCAGCTTGCAAAATATCCCAACATTATTTTGCTATTGTCGCACCGGTTATTTTGTCAAAGATAGAGTCATCGACTGAGTTTTGTATCTAGCATTTGGATCTGTGCTCCTTATTTCTGGGTTCAATAGCTGCATTCCTCTGATTATTGGTCATGGCCGCCCATGCTTCTTGGGTCGGCTCTACATAGGTGATCATAAGTGTATCCCAACAATATTGAGCTTGTAGAAAATTTTTCATTCTCAAATTCCAAAATTCATAATTTTTGCAAATCAGATTTGGTGTCTCTGACAAAGAGCTTGAAGAGGCCATTATTTCTTCAAATGTTAATATGTGCCTTTTGTAAATATCCTTTAATTTTTTTAAAAGAATCTCTCTTAAAGACTTAAAAAAAAATCTCTTCAAACCCTCTTTTAAATTTCCTTTTCCAAAAAAATTTCTTTTAAATTTATTCACCACATGCTCTTTTGTAACCTCTTTATAAAAACTTTTGAAACTTTTACAGGTTTTTTTTTTTTTTTTAATTTAATAAAAAAAATTTCTTTATGCCTTTCACGTTTTTTTTAAAATCAACATTTTTAAAATGAGCTTTCCCTTCAATATATGAATCGATTTTTGAACATCCTTATATAAAGGTTTGAATGATATATTAATCACTTTTAATGCTTTGAATGCTTCATACCTTCATGCATCACATATTACCTTCCATATAATTCAGCGTAACAAAATTCACATTAACGCAGGTGATTCAACTATGCGCCCGCGTGTAGCTTAACGCTGGTGATCCACGTTGATCCCATGTCACTTGGAATCCATGTAAGTAACTGATGTTTAACATGACTGTTAGCTTTGGCTCCCGCGTTATAACACGGAGCTTCTTAACAAGCTATACGTTAAGACTAATGTTGAGAATTTTTTAAAACAGAGCGTTAGTGCGAATTTTT
>CM076577.1:337653744-337968744 GCA_034641835.2 Pinus albicaulis | reverse complement strand
TTCATTAATCTCATCCTCTCTACCTTTCAATTTTTTCCAAAGTAGAATTCCTTTCGTAGTTTTTTTCTGGTTCAACTTAAATCATGGAACAGGACATGTAATCCTCAACAACCAACCTTTAATGACTGTTAAAAACTATTCATATCTCATGGAACAAGGAAATATTGAATAACCTAAGGAGGTAACCTCCTCATCTCTGGAGTTTGTGTCCCTTGACTCAACCCATTTCTTTTTGCAAAAATATTTATATTTCATTTCATGATAGGACCATGGTTGGGGTTTTCACATATACACACTTACTTTGGGACCTCAAGTATACAGAAATAACCTTAAAAGCCCTAAGAGTGGAAATTTGTGCTTCAATATTCATAAAATTGGTCAGTTTATTATAGGAACACTTGAGAAATATCTCATAACACCTCACTTAGCCTCAAATGGTTTGGATTTCTAGCTAATACACCTTGATCATTCTTGTTATGTCACATAATCACTTTGCGAGTCTAAAAGAGTCTATGTATGTCATATAATCTTGAAAATCCTTAATCTAGCCACAAATTAGTTCTTTTCTTGGCCTTAGGATATTCGTTTTCTTAAGAAAAAACATTTTCTTTTATCTCTAGGAAGGTTCGTATGACCTCAATCATGGTATATCTGATAATTTCTCTATGGTTTTATCTCGTAACAAACTAAAATGATCTCTCAAGCATATTAAGATTATCTTTCTTTAGGATTCTTCCATAGAAGGATTTGATTGGCTTGATAAAATTAATTATATACGAAACTTATTTCAATAACCTATGGTAGAACAAAGTAGAAAAATAGGAAAATAGACTAACTAGGGTGGAATATTTTACCACTGAAACTAAGAGATAAGGGGTCTTAAAACTCACAGAGCTACAATTCACTAAAATAAATGATTTTATCAACAATATAATGATTCATTTGACCTTAACTTTCCTCTATTGATAGATTTTCCACGGGCTCAAAAATGTGATGGGTTGTTGGTGCAACCCCTAATTTTTGGTTCTTTAGCCCCAAGAAATCCAATGTTTGCCCAATGTTGCCCCAAAATAAGAAAAATTAGTTTTTATCCCTTTATAAAGGGTATAGCCTATAAGGTCACACAAGTTATTTTGTATTCCATCAACACATCAATTTGGAGATTAAATTACAGTTGCCTTCCTCTCGAAATTACTTTCCCTTAATATATTGTAAATTAGGGTGTTATAAGAATTCTTCATGTTCCCATATGGTGTCCTATTCTAGAATCCATCTAATAATATATTATGAAATTACTCTGCATCTTAGTTTATTTTCTTGTATTTCAATGATTTCTTCTAATATTATATCTAGTTATCCCTCTTTATCCAAACAAGTCGGTTTGATAGAAGTAGTGAATTATTTCCCAAAAACTTTGTTGCGACAAGAAACATGGAATACATTAGGAAATTTTATTTTCTTTGGAAATTATAATTGATACACAAATTCTCCTATTTTTCAAAGAGCTTTGTAGGGTTAATAAAACCTTTGACTCATGCTCTTTTTGACACTTTTCTTGAGTATATATTTCCTATGTGATTGCAATCTAACAAATATAGGGTCTCCTACCTCAAAATGGCATTATGTTCAGTCTTGGATTGTGTATAATTTTTGTTGATTTTGGGAAGCTTGCATGATTTCTCTGACTATCTTAAGAATATCTAGGATTTTTGGTATCTAATATTTAAATAGTAGGGCATTACTATCTCCAAAGACAATGCCAAGAAAGGATGCAGCATCACATTCGTACAGACCTCTGAAAGGTGTCATCCCAATAGACATATGATAAGTGGTGTTGTAAAAAATTTCCTCGAGGTATAACCATTTGATCCATTCCTTCTCCTGAACCATCAAGTAGTTACATAAGAATCCTTTAATTCATTTTCTCACGATATTTATCTAGCAATCCATTTTATGATGATAATTGGTGTTTTTCGCTAATTTTTTCCTCACTATACTAAAGATTTACTACCAAAATTATCCCATAAATATGTTATCTCGATAACTAACTATATTTCTAGGTAATCCATGAAGTCTAAAAAATTCCCTGAAGAAATGTTTTGTTTCCTTTTTTGACCAGGTAATTAGTGGTAATTACAAATAAATGTGCCAATTTCATCAAGCTTTCGACCATTGTATAGATGCAATATTTTCCTTCTACTTTGGGTAATCCTATAATGAAGTCCATTGAGATTATTTCCCATTTTTATTCTAGAATTTGTTGATTTTGGAGTAAACTAGTTGGATACAAGTGCTCAACCTTATGTTTTTGTCATTTATGCATTCCTTGAAGTTATAACCCTATTTTCCACTCGGTGAGAGAAACCCAATATCAAATTAACTCATTTTTTTGGCTAAAATGCATCCCTTTTAACCTTTTATTTTACTTATGTGATTTTTATCCTATGATAAAATGGTAAAATTACATAATTGACAAATTTATCATAATTTTTTTTCCAAAATATTATAATTATGATATAATAATTATTTCATAATTGATATAATTGACAATTATCTCATAATTATGAAAAAGGTTTTTAGATTTTCCCAATTCCTAGGAGATCACCTCGATTACTCACTAATTCGAGTTGGCAAGTACTCATCCCTTATAGTTTTATTTAACTTCTTTTAATCCTGGGCATCCACATTAATCCTTCCATGACCTATCATTTAAATATTTATACTCGATCATTTGAGAGGGTCAAACTAGTCCTAGAGAGACTAATTTTTGGAGAGCCATGTTTATGATGTGTTGATATCCTGATACCATATTTCTATCTTGTTATCATCTTGATATATTGTGAGTTATTAGTTTATAGGAGACTTCTCTTCATACTCATTCATCACATTTAGTGGGGAAACATTATTGGATCGGGAAGAGGAGAAGTTGGAACTATGGTATTGAAGTGTTATACAATGTTAATGAATATGTATGTCTCCTCCAGTATATGATTGTATTTCAGATTTGGTAATTATTTTATGTTATCATTAATATAACGATATTCGAAGGTATACACCATGTTGTCTTTGTATGTTTGTAATTGTGTGCAGTTATTGAGATCGGAAGAAAATTGAATAGATCACTTGTATGGAAGCAGAAGTGGTCTGCATCAAACTCGAGATCCATCCATGACCTGCAACGAGACAAGGTATTCTCTTCTTCCTCATAGCATCAAATGATTGCATTGTTGCTTGTGAATAATGAAGGATTGGGAATCTAATATGTCTTATTCATTTTTCTTTATCAATTTAGTGATCTATTAGATGCTAGATCATGGAGAAAAAATTCCTTACAGTTTTGTATGGAACAGAGGTGGTGCTTTTAATGAGAGCACACTCGCGTTTGTGCCTGTGTTACCTTATATCCTGATTGGAACCTTTCATTTTCAATTTACTGGTTTTCCTTAAAATTTTCAATTGTTTTCAGCTAAATTTTCAGTTTATTATCTCTGTGCTTCAGAGATGATTTGATCTCAGATCTAGAATTTTTCTTTTTCTTTTTTATATGAGAGAATAATAGATCGCACGTTTCCAATAAAATTTTGGAATTTTTTGTAAAAAAATTTATTGAGCTCTTCATAGATCTAGATTCCTCTCAAAATATTACCTAATTTCCTTTTTACTGAAAATAGACTTTGTATGAAGGAGTTATGACCAATTAAAATTTTCTCATTTTTTTCTTCCGCCCTCATGCACGGTTGATCTTTCGGTTTGGTTTTTTTTAATTTTTTGTACAGATATTAGTTAAACTAATTACGTATTTGTATTCTTCTTTAAATTTTACATCAAACCAAAATAAAGAGTCGATATGAGGAAGATATGGATGATTGAAAATCTAGCCTATTTTCTATCTGTTTTTCCCAATTGTCTGTTATCCTTGGGCTTGTTTGCTTAATTTTTCAAGATTTTTCTTGCTGATCTATTGGAGACCTATTAAATATATCATTTTCTTTAGATGATCAGCTATCACATATTTATGATCTAATATATTTTTTTCATTTTTTTCAAGGTATTCCCTTACACATTTTTATGTGATTTCCTTCTTGAGTTTTGATTGGGTGACTTGGATTAATGTTTAATTTTTTTCTCTTAACCTAATTATTAGTTATGACTAGCTTTATTCAACATTTTATTGGACTTGATCTACACATCACATTTATATTGTGATATTGTTTTTCATTTCTATTCTTTCTTGTTAAGTGATCCATTTGATTTTTTATCATTCGTGTCACAAATGGCGGTGTTGTGACTGACTGTGCAGATGTCACCTGATCAAGTCATTAGGGGAATTTTCAGGTATAAAATGGGCTTCCTAAGGAAATTACAAAATAATACTGGAAAGAATAACATAATTTTTTATCACACTATCAAATTTTAGAGGGACAAAAGAAAAAATACTTTTTTAACTTATATTTTCAACTTATCTCCCAAAGTTTTTACTCAAATTTTGAGCAGGAGTACTCATTGGATGCAAAATTCAATTCCCCATCCAAGGAGTACCCATATTTCATACTTTCGATGGATCCTGCTATACAAAAAATTGAGAAATACATGAAAAGTGTGATTGCAATCATGTTTTTTCATGGATTTCTCATTTTTCATGTAGTAGGGTCCATCAAAAGTATGAAACATGGGTACTCCTTGAATGAGGAATTACATTTTGCATCCAACAAGTAATCTCGCTAAAAAATTTGAGTAAACAATTTGGGATATAAGTTGAAAATACGAGTTGAAAATGTAGTTTTATTATTTTATTATTTTTTAATATTTTTACCCTTTTTCTTAAAAAATGGTGAATCATCCCCCATGGTTGACATTGTCATATTGAATCATATTGGTTATTATAAATTTTATTTTGGTTGTACATTTTTCTTAGGAGGTCCATTTTAGACCTAAAAATTCCCCTAATGTATTTTGAAAGTGTTTTTTTTACATTGTATTTCTTTCTTTGAGATCTTGTTTAGGCCTTTTTTCCTCTAGGGTGCGGTTTAGTCCCTTGTAGAACATTGTCCCTGGTGGAGCCATTGTTTTGCAGCCCTAGCATGATTGACATTGCCATATTTTGTTTTCACTTTGGCTTTCGTTTTTTATTTCTTTGAGTGTTTTGATTGGACTTTGTTCCTTAACTTTTTCTCTTTTGGAGTGATTTTCATTCTTGCTTGGAAGACTTGTTTTGGTCTCTTTCTAGGTTTCATTATTGGTGTGTCTTTTGGGTTATTGATTCAAAATTCTTGGGATAATTTTCATTAAGGAAATTTTTAGTGGAAATTCCATCAAGTAGGAATTGGTCTATTAGATAATCACTTTCCCTCTCATAGCTAGAATTTATCCAATGGGAAACAAAAAAAATTGCATATAGTTTCATTAAGGTGAGTAACTAAGAGTCCTACATATCATATCAGTTTCATGTCGCATCCCACTTGAGTAAATAACAATCATTAAAATTAACATCATAATAAAATAAAATGTATTCTTCTTTTATTTTACCTTAGGCTACGGTACTGGAGGTACGAGTGAAAATCCATTTGTAGTAGAGAGGTATCGGATGCCCTCCTCACAAAAGGGTTAAGCACTAAGTCACACTTGGGCTAAGAGGGGTGACATGAACCATTTCGCTTACTTTCGGGTGGTGCAATATAACGTAAATGGCACGCATACAAACAATTTTTTATCACCTGGGACCACTTGGGAGGTAACTCTCAAGGGTGTTTCAATGTTTGATCCTTTTGTCGTTAATTTTCCTTCCCTTGCGTGTTGGTTTGTCCGATGACTACCCTGCCAGGTCGTTTTATTGTACGTGGTGACCATAGTGGCCTTTATTTGCAGGTCTCATACAGAGATGTAGGGTTTGGGTTCTCTTCTATGTACTGGCGATAGATATTATTCATACTCTCTCAGTCCTCTAGGCCGGTGTTCCACTTGTGTGGGCACTTATGCTAAGTTTGCAGCTAAAAGTATTGGGAAGCAGGTCACTAGTATAATTTTTCCACCACCAACTTCTTTGTACTATGTTTTCATTTTCTATCTTTTAGGACATTTCTAGAGCATGTTGTTTGGTCAAAGTCAATAGTTTTAGCATTTAGGTGTTTGTACTAACTTACTCGTGTTTTATTTACTATCACCCTAGCAAAATTTACACGTCGTCTTTAAGGTTTACTTCCTAAATGAATTATCGTATTTCTCTTGCATGAAGAGTTCCTATCGAAGCTCGTGAATTAGAGCACCATATAGTGTTGGAATCTATGTCTGGCCCCATTGATAGTGATCTGGTTTCTATCGAGAATTTGGCAAACAACTCTGACACTCTTGCCATTCCACCTTTGACTGATCCCTTAGGGCCTAACTTACTTTAGATGAATCCTGATGGATTTACACCAACCTACACTTACATGTCATTATCTACCATTTATCCTATGGTTTTATTTACTATCACCCTGGCTGAATTTGCACGTCGTCTTCAAGGTTTACTTCCTAAATGAAGTACCTTATTTCTCCTGCATGAAGAGTTACTATCAGCTCTCGTGAATTAGAGCACCATATAGTGTTGGAATCTATGTCTTGCCCCGCTGATAGCGATCTAGCTTCTATTGAGAATTTGGCGAATAAATCTGACACTCCCACCATTCCACCTTTGACAGATCCCTTAGGGCCTACCTTACTCTAGATGAATCCTGATGATTCTACACTAGACTACACTTACCTGTCATTATCTACCATTTATCCTATGGTGGAATCTGATACTTCATTACCATCTGCATCAGTAGTATCAACTACCATGATAGCACTACCACCTCTTAGCATGGCTTTTCTTGCTCCTCCATCCACGCCTCTTACTTCTTCCTGGGGAATCCCACTAGTCTCATCTATGGCTCCTACTATTTTCCTGAATTTTTATGTGCCCACAGGATCCTCTATGTTGACTATGGTACCCCAACCTAGTCAGCCAATAAGTTCAGAAATTTACACACCATCATTTTCCCAATCGATTATTCTTGTTCCCGAGTTAGGCATTGTTACTTATGGGAACCCATGGGGGGGATCACCAGTTGTCTCTATTTAACATGGGGGCACTATAGCTTCTAGCATGATTCAAGATTAGTATAGTTTTCTATTTGGAGGGACGCTGCCTACATATACTTTTACAGGAGGGATTAGTTTACCTAGGGGTAACCCCGCTACCAGTACCATCTCTTACTTGGGTCATCCCCCTTATGTCCATCCTTTTGTGTAGTATGGTCCTCATTTTCACCCTTGGTAAAATCCCATTAGTATTCATTCTTTCAGGGTTCCATTGATCTCTGGAGGTTTTTACCCTTTGGGGAAAAATCCATCTACTCGTTATGTTTCCCTGCAGTAATCCTTTGTCACGGTGACCCATTTTCACCACCAGTAAATGCATCCATTGCATCCTTTTATGGGGGAATTGTAAGGTTGGTCAGGGGCTTCTCTTGCCTATGACCCTTGTACTCAAATTCGCAATCATTTTTTGTCCTCTCTTGATTTACGATATCTCGCTAAATTGACTAATGGCACCACCAATCCCCATAAAATTACCATCGAATGTTCCCAAGCTTTAATGGAAGCTTGTGGAGAATCCTTCAATCCATATCACCACTTACCATCTATGGTGTTCATCCAATTTGTTGGTGGAGGATTCTATCAAATTTCTCTTGTTTCAAAGAACTTTAACCGAGGATGTTACCAAATGGTACATCCAGTTACATAGCACATATTATGATGATTTTTCTTCCTTAAATCAAACTTTCTTAACACATTTTCAATTACAAAATCGGTACGGTCTTGATTCTGACCTTTTTTCTAACTTCAAACAAGAAGATTCCACATTCATTTCTTATCACACTAATGAGTGGTGTCATCGCAATAGGTCAGTAAGAACCAAATCACCCAATAAGATTCTTTGTAAATGGTTCATTATATCAGTCCCACCACATATTACAAAAAATGTGTCTATGTTTTGAGTCGTCACTAAGGCGAAATCCACTCTATTTGACCAACAGTTGGATCTCATATATTCAGAATCGGGTACATTGTACAAAGTTTTTCCTAATTCGCCTAAGCCTTCCATTGACTCACCTGAGCCTATTCCAGACCCACATGCCGATCATGGGATTAGATATGTTTTTGATCCCATGAGCTAACTTGCTGCCCACATGGGAAATTGATTTTTACATCTCAAGCCCCAGAAGTTCATGTGGCTCCATGAAAGCACTCCCTCCTGAGCAGTACACTGATGTTCTTACAATGAAGTCCACTCAACCGAAGAACAACTCTCAAACTGTTGGTGAAAAGAACAAGAATAATAGGAAAAATAAACAACAAAATCAAACTTACCAAGAGTCTAAACCTAATTCTGAGAGTCAAGGAGGGGGAAAAAATGAGCATTACCAAAAATTCAAGTTCCCTTGATGATCCAGGTGGCTCCAGAGACACACACAAGGTAAAGAGGGCTCAAAAATCAAAGTGTTCGGATTTCTCTCGAACCAGGTTTAGGTTGTATATCTCGACGTCCTAATCATGGTGGTGTGAACGGTTCACCAAAACAAGTCTGTATGAAGAATTTTGGAGCGGTCAAATTTCTAGGTTGACTTGGTGACTAGGAAGCCTTAAGGAAGGCACAAATTCGACCTTTCCTGGCCACCAGATTCTGGAAATCTCAGGCCAGATTCCAGGCAAATTCGTGGCCTCTTTAATCTGACTCCTACGGTCAAAAAAAGAATTTTTCAAAAATGGGTAATTTTTTTTACAAAACAGAAAAATAATTAAAAAAAGGGGGCGGCAAGACACCACCCCCACCACCCCACCCAACCAACTATTGCATATTTTAAATATGAAAAAAAAAATTATATTGAGGGATCTGATGGGCCGTGACGCCCGTCAAACCCATGTACCCACCACCTTTTTATATATATAACATATATATTAAAACGTGTAGGCGGGGGTTCTCAACCCCACCACCCAACCCATTTAAGTTAACACCATACGGTGCCATCGGAGGGTATGGGGTGGGTCACGCAATGCAGACCTGACCCCCCAAAATACACTCAGTAAAAATTAAATATCTGATTGGGTTTCAAACAGTTAATGGTGGGTTTCAAAAAAAACGTAAATGCATAGTTTCAAAACCATTTTCGACTTAAAAAAAAGAGGGGGCGGGGTTTGACCACCCGACTCCCTCCCTTCCATTCATATCTCATAACCAATGCACCAACAGTGGCACTTGGTTAAGTCTACCCATGAAATATATTTAAGCCTACAGTTCACAAGTACACCCAGGCCAAGGAAGAGTACGAGTGTGCCCGTGGATCGAGGCAATTTGCAGGTGGAACCATGAGCAGGCCCAAAAATAGGGAGCAAAACCATGAGCCTTGAAATTTTCCCAGGGAGGTAATTTTTCTCCATGTCGGAATATAGTCAAGTTTACAGTCATTTTTCACGGTTTTCTGCATGGAATGCAATGGTGAGGTTAGATTCACCTTTTGATTTTCAGATTTCCAGTCCACCCATGGAGCAACTACGTGGAGGAATCTAGAGGGAAGCTGAAAGATTCCTTTTTGCCCCAGATGTTCATTTCATCAGAATTCAGCTAATGGACAGTCATTTTTCCACTACTTGATGTCACGAATATGATGGAATATTCATATTTGTCATCTAAGCTTTCTATTTTTCAGTCACTTTTTGAAGTGAAGTTGCAGGTGTCAGTTTTCAGCAACTGAGTAGTCATTTTCACAACTTTCAACGCCACGAGATTGATGGTGTTTTCAAATCCAACAATAATAGTAGCCATTCTTCAGTCATCTTCAACGTGAGGTATATGATGTGTTGCTTTCATGTACTTCTTTGTTACTTAGATGCTTAGTACTATACAGATCCCTATTGATGTATGAGTTGTGAGATCTTATCTAGTTTTGTTATTGATGTACTTTCATCCATGGACTTGTATTATGTTTGAGATCCCTTTATGCCATATTGGCAAGATACTCATGTATGTTGTTGAGGTGCTTTTTATGCCATGTTGGCGGGATACTCTGTCTCACACGTATGTCATTGATATCTCTTGTTTTCTATGTCAGCGAGATACTCACAGTCTTTATGTGTGAGCTATTGTCATATTGATAGGTGTCCTTTTTTATGCATGAGAGTTTCGTAGTGGAACATCTCGTAGAGAATTCTAGCCACTCCTGCGCGAGGGAATTTTCCTTGTATGGAGGAGAAACACATCCATGTACATCTTCACTCCTTACAGCACTTAATGCAGTGGCCTACACCATCTTGACACTGAGGCCCGTAGATGTAGTCCCTCTTGGACGAAATCCATTATCAAACGACGTGTTCTTATGATTGTTGATCTTGACATGTTATGTTCCTCTTCTATACATCATGCAATTTTTCATTTATGTTCGTTAACGCTTTAATTAAATGAAATTCTAATTTATCAACTAAAGTAAAATTTCTTGGTTAAGGGTATCAATAATTTATCATGGATCAAGTGGTATCAGAGTAGATATTCTTGCTAATTGGATTGCAGGCGTGAATTGTTGAAGGTTCTTTGAGTTGAGCCATGGAGAACTTCAAGGACATGTACGAGACCATGCTCAAGGTGTCTAAGGAAGTGGACATGTTGTACGAGGCTTATGAAAACCAAGTCACATAGAACGATGAATTGAAGACACTCCTACATGAAAATAAGGAGGATAAACTTCGATTGTACCTTTAGTTGCAAGCCACGATAGAGGCATAGGAAGAATTCAAACGGAAAAATGAAATTATTCAAGGAGATCATGATGCATTGAAGGAACTCCTACAACAAGAGAAGCAGGAGAAGCAGTAGTTACAGCTTTAGCTACAAGCCGTGTCAGAGGCCTTGGAGGAATTGAAGCACAATGAAGGCTTACGAAAGCCTTCTTTATTTGTTTCGCAATCGACAGCTGAGGTAAACAGTGTTGATTTTTCTTCAGTTTCTTCACATGATATCATTCCAGTTGGAAGTGTGGAGATACCCATCATAGGAACAAGTATGAGAATCCTCACCAAAATGGGGTACAGAGCAGGAGGACTCGGCATTCATGGCCAAGTCATAACTAAACCATTGGAGGTTGTGCAGCAACCTCGTTATGCTTGTTTGGGGACACTGAAGAAGGATGTTCAAAGGACATCAAGGGAAAAAAGATATTGATGAAATCTGTAGGGAAGAGGAATGATGGGGACAGTTCTCCATCGCTCCATGGTAATGCATGTCGTAGCAAAAGAGATGAGGTGAGCTCTCATTTCCATGATCGCACTAGAGACCACCAGAGAAGGTGTAATAAGCCGCATTATTCCAGAGTGCATTTTTATTATAAGAATTTTGATAACCATGGTCATAGAACATGGCATCAAAAAATGTGTATTTTTGCGGTTTACATAACCATGTGCTTTCTAACTGTTGGAAAAGGATGGCACCAGAAAGGAGGATGAGGCATGGAAAGCCTTCTCCACAGTAGGAAAAGAAATCAGTTAAGTAGGTTTGGAGGAAAAATAACTATTGCACTCATTTCGACCAGAGTGGCAACCAAAGAGCCACGTACTAGAGACTCCATCCAAAGTAGCACCTTAAAGGAAAAGCAAACGTGCATACACCAGTCGAAAGATATGATCGAAAAGCAAGCTCACTAGAGGGAAATGATCCACTCACTTTGATGAGTGCGAAATGGTTTTTCTAGATTTTTTTTTCGAGATATGTTAGCTTGTCATGGCCTCATTTTTGTAAATCATTTTTTTCATGTTACACTATGAAAGTGATGATGTGTTTTCCATCACTTGTTTAAGTGACAACAATATTTTTTTGCCTTTTTTTATAAGTCATGTGTTGCATTTATTTCATGTAAAAGTGATTATGTGTTTTCCATCACTTCAAAATGCAAGGATGATGTTGTTGGACTTGTTTTATGAGTCATGTGATGCATTCTTTCATGTAAAAGTGATGAGGTGTTCGCCATCACTTCAAAATGTGACGATGATGTCTTGTCTAGGTTATGATTCCCTTGATTTAAACTTGACCACCGATTACATCTTATAAAATCATGGAAAGTATGAGAATATTTGGGTCATAGATTGGTCAATTTGAGCAGGAATTTGTGGAATATTGTACTACAAGTTTGCAGGGGATGCAGGTGTTAGTTCATCACTTATGGCTCCTAAGGACGCAGGTGAAGGAGAAGGAAGGGTGATTTTTCAGGACGTTTGTGGCGCATACATAGTACATTTGCGGTCAAATTTTTGGGTTGACTTGGTGACTGGGTAGCCTTAAGGAAGGCACAATTTTGACCTTTCCTAGCCACTGAATTCCGGAAATCTCAAGCCAGATTCTGGGTGAGTTTCTGGCCTCTTTAATTTGACTCCTATGGTCAAAATTGGATTTTTTTTAAATGGCTAATTTGTTTTAGAAAATAAAAAAATAATTAAAAAAGGGGGTGGCGGGCCACCACCCTTGCCACCCCACCTGACCAACTGTTACATATTTTAAAGATATAAAAAGGAATTATATTGAGGGATTCGATGGGCCATGAACCCCACTGGACCCACGTACCCACCACATTTTTACATATATAATGGATATAATAAAATAGGTGGGTGGGGATTGTTAACCCTACTGCCCAACCCACATAAGTTAACAACATATGGTGTCGCTGGAGGGTATGGGGTGGGTCGCCCAATGCAGACTCGACCCCACAAATTACACTTAGTAAAACTTAAATATCTGATTGGGGTTCAAACATTTAATGGTGAGTTTCAAAAAAAAGGTAAAGGCAGAGATTTAAAACCATTTTCGAATTAAAAAAAAGAGGGGGCAGGGTTTTACCACTCGACTCCCTCCCTTCCATTCGAATCTCATAACCAACGCGCCAACTGTCGGACTTGGTTAAGTCTTCCGACGAAATATATTTAAACCTGAAATTCACAAGTGTGCCTAGGCCAAGGCAGAGCAGGAGCACGCATGCGGATCGAGGAAATTTTCAGGTGGAACCATGAGCAAGCCCATAAAGAGGGAGCATAACCATGAGCCTTGAAATTTTCCTGTGGAGGTAATTTTTCTCCATGTCGAAATATAGTCAAGTTTACAGTCATTTTTCACTATTTTCCATAGGGAACACAGTGGTGAGGTTGGATTCTCCTTTTGAGTTGTATATTTCCAATCCACCCATGGAGTAGCTAAGTGGAGGAATCTAGGGGGAATATAAAAGATTCCTTTTTTCCCCAAATCTTGACATCATCAGAATTTAGAAAATGGACAGTCGTTTTTGCACTACTCGGTTTCACGAATCCGATGGAATATTTAAATTTCTCATATGAGCTTTATATTTTTCAGTCACTTTTTGAAGTGAAGTTGCAGGTGTGAGTTTCCAGTAAGTGAGCAGTCATTTTCAAACCTTTCGACGCCACGAGATTGATGGTATTTTTAGATCTAGCAGCAGAAACAACCATTCTTAAGTCATCTTTAGCGTGAGGTATATGATGTGTTGATTTCATTTACTTCTTTTTTCCTGAGATTCTTAGTGTTGTATAGATCCCTGTCGATGTATGAGTCATGGGATCTTGTCTAGCTTTCTTATTGATGTACTTTCAGTCATGGACTTGTATTATTTTTTAGATCCCTTGATGCCATATTGGTGGGATAGTCATGTATGTTGTTGAGGCCCTTTTTAGGAAATGTTGGTGGGATACTTTGTGTCACACATATGTCATTGAGATCCCTTGTTTTCCATGTCGACAAGATACTCACAATATTTATGTGTGAGCTATTTTCATATTGATAGGAGTCCTTTTTTATGCATGATAATTCCACAGTCGAACATCTCGTAGAGAGGTCTAGCCACTCTGATGTGAGGGCATTTTCCTTGTATGTTAGAGAAACACATCCATGTACATCTTCACTCCTTACAACACTTAATGCAACGGCCTACACCATATTTACACTGAGGCCCATAGATGTTGTCCCTCCTATAAAAAGTCCGTTATCAAACAACGTGTTCTTATAATTGTTGATCTTGACATGTTATGTTCCTCTTCTTTACAACATGAAGTTGTTCATTTATGTTTGTTAACGATTTAATTAAATGCAATCCTAATTCATCAACAAAAGTAAAAGGTCTTCGTTAAGGGTATCAAGAATTTACCCTGGATCACTTGAAAAAAAATTTAGGATGATCACCTCACTCATCAGTTTCCTCGAATGGATCTAGTTAATAGTGTCCTTTCACCATGACCATATTCTCAACAACTTTCCATTTTATCTCATCCATTCCCTTCACAACCCCAATAACAAATTATTTCTCAACCTTATCAACCTCTGCAAGGGGGAAACGAGGGATCATCCTCCCATCCACCTCACAACTAAACCTTCTTTATGTGCAAAGAAGATGTTAACATGACCACACAAGCTAAGTATTATAAGGTACCTAAGTCGAGTCCTCCTTCCAAAGACTCACCAACTCCACTTAGTTCCAAGTCTAGACCTCTCACTCTGGATAAGCCTATGGAACCTATTTATCACCCCCCAAAGGGTGTTTTATGTAATATGGCACACAACCCTTCAAAAAAGGACACTCATCACTAAAATATTATTGAAGATCTATCCCAGGAACCTTGTGACATCTCTTCTTTGGAAGTCATGCAAATATGTGCTCAACAGAGCAAACCTTTGTTGTCTGCGATTGGTGGAATTGACTTGTCTAAATCTATTGTAATAGCTTTCAATGCTGAGAAAGTTTCTCCTCATCTTTCCCATAATATTTCTTTCCAGATTATCGTGTGAGATTTCCACAAGAATATCCATCGCACTCTAGGAGATAAGGCCTCGTCCACCTCTGTCATGTCCATATCTTGTTGGAAAACTATTTGCTCTCCGACTCTCACAATGTATAATACCACTCTCCAAGAATTTGACAGACACAATTTCATTCTTAAGGGGGTCCTCCCACATTTTTCCATAATTTAGGGGGTAAAACATTACATATCGATGTTGAAGTCTTCGATGCTCCTTTGGATTATAAGATGCTCGTTGGTGGTAGTTGGTTATATGCCATCACCATGGTGGTGTCATTTGTATTTTCTATCCTCTACTTTCCTCATGAACGAAATATTGTCACCATTGACCCACTTGACTATTGTATGATATTAGCCCAAATTTTCACCACTCTAACTACTGTATCTCTTTTTGGGGACCAATCTGGTCAATTTCAAAGAGTTGGTGTTGGACTTTTCAAAATTTCTACCCTTATGGGGTTTTTTACTCAACTCCCTCCACCCAACTCCCTTCATATCCTACGACTGCTCCTATGCATATGATATGTTCCAGCATGTGTCAACACCATAGACCTCCTAATCCATTGGTGGTGTTGCATGTTACTATATAATATTATCAACCTTGTGAGCACCCTACGCCACTCCCTGTGTACGATATTGTCCCTTCAACGGCCCTATCAGTACCTCTTGACGTTGGTCAGAAACTCCATACCAGTATGGAATATTATCAGGTTATTTTTCCCAAATGGGCCTCCCCACAACTTGTTCCACATAACTCCCATGGTGATGTCCCTCACTCATTATTCAACTTGGAGTCCATGGATCTATCCACTAATAATAATAGAGAGGTTACACCCATTTCTGCTTCTACTCTCCCTGATTTGGAACATGTCGAGCTTAACATATTAAATCTTGAATCGACCAAAGTGTCATCCCCTTGGCCTTCCCTGGAATTTCCACCCATGGACTGATTCAAGTGTTTGGTTTTGAATATTGAACTTGCCACTGAATCGTCGAAATCCTCACCACCTTTCAACGAGTGTCTTGTACCTCCATTACGTCTTGATCCTCCTTTATGTCCACAGGGCACTTTTGAAGGTATGACTATGACATATTGTCCCTAGCATGGTCAACCTAACTAGATGGGGAAGTTTGACTTCATTTAGAATAGATTTACACTAGAAAATCATATGGCCTCTTCTTCCCATAAGTTCGCGTATAGCAACTCTTGGCATGTGCCCAGATGTGGTCACATCTTAGCATGAACTACCATAATGAGCTGCGATTATACATACTGTACATAATACTTTGATGCTTTATCCCCTTTTGGGTTAGTGTGTGATGCCAGTATTTATCATATCTAATTTATGCCAAAAATCATTTATCATATCTAATTTATTCCAAAAATAGAAAAAATTAAAATAAAGTAAAAAACAAAAATATAGATGTTGTTTTCTCCTCCTCCATGATTATTTCTTTCATTATGTAATTTAACCATGGGTCTAGTATTTTTAGATGGTTTTTATAGGATAGGGTGGTGTTTCTATTGCAACATCCATTGTAACTTAGGTTTGTATCTCCAGAACTGGCATACATGGGTAGGTCATTTTCACTGATTTTTCATTTTGACCATCAACATTATTTATGCCTTAGATCTGGCCTCATCAAGCTGCGAATTTTTCCACTACTTGTATGCATGTTGTAATCTGGAGGTAGAGATTACCCTCTCATGTACACCCTAGTTAGCACCCTATTTTTGTATTGGTGTCCATGTAGTCCTTTGTTATCACTTTCAGACTTCCTTCTTATGACCTGCCATGACTTCGAATTTGATCCGGATATCCTCTTCTTCATCTCTTTCTGGCCATACCCCAGGAGGATTCCACACTCTATCCCTTGTGATTTACACTTTTATGATCCTCCTTATGTAGTGTCAGCCTTGTATTCTCTATTCCATCATCATCATCTACTTAGCCTACCTTTCACATTCACTTGGTGTTTTACCATTTCCTGGAAGAACCAATGCAATGAGTGGTCTTATTAGACAACCTCATGTCCACATTATGTCATGAGAAATTCCACTATTAAAGGAACTAATTGCTTCCCTTTATACCACTCGTTCCTCCAGGAGTAGTTTTCTTTAAGCTCTTTTCAGACTCCTTAACATAGAAAATATTAAGTATGATGGGTTTCCACAGTGCATTATCTATGATATAATTTTTGGGATTCAACTGCGTTAAGTAAGTCATTAATCTATGACCATTTCCATGAGAGGTAGTCGTAACTCACCAATTTATCAAGATTTTTGAATAGTCCACTTAGCACTCATTGCATCGGGTGATGCTCACAGGGGTGAAGAAGTGGGATTGAAACTAGTGAAATTAATCACATAGTGTCAATCATCACTTCCAGGGCTTGCACCCGGTAACTAGGAATTCCCGGGAGGTCACCCATCCTAGAACTCCTATGGCTCAAGCGCACTTAACTGTAGAGTTTTTCCCACAATCAAGCCTACTTATCTTTCTACCCCATTTTCAAAACCTTATCAATTATTGCGCCTCATGAACCATTCAAGTCTAGATCCCTTTACTCATTGTATTTTAAGTATGAGGGGTTTTCGCATCGCACTATATTACATATCATTTTTGGGATTCAACTACGTTAAGTAAGTCATTAATCTATGACCATTTCCATGAGAGGTATTTGTAAATAACTAATTTTTGATGATTTTTGGATAGTCCACTTAGCATCTGTTGCATCGGGTGATGCTCACAGGGGTGAAAAAGTAGAGTTGAAACTAGTGAAATGAATTGCATAGCATTAGTCATCAATCCCGGGGCTTACACTCGATAACTAGGACTTCCTAGGAGGTCACCCATCCCAGAACTCCTATGGCTCAAGCGTGCTTAACTAGGGAGTTTTCCCCACAATCAAGCCCACTTAGCTTTCTACCCCATTTGCAAAACCTTAGCAAGTTTTGTGCCTCATGGACCATTCAAATAAAGATCCCTTTACTCTTTGTATTTTAAGTATGAGGGGTTCCCATAGTGAATTATATTAGATATCATTTTTTGGATTCAACTGTATTAAGTAAGTCATTAATATATGACCATTTCTATGAGAGGTAGTCATAACTCACTAATTTCTCATGATTTTTTAATAGTCCACTTAGCACTCATTGCATCGGGTGATGCTCGTAGGAGTGAAGAAGTGGGATTGAAACTACTGAAATGAATCACATAGCTTAAATCATCACTTCCGGATCTTGAACCCAATAACTAAGACTCCTCAGTAGTTCAAACATCCAAAAACTCCTCTGGCTCAAGCACGCTTAACTGTGCATTTTTCCCCACAATCAAGCCCACTTAGCTTGCTACCCCATTTTCAAAACCTTAGCAAGTATTGTGCCTCATGAACCATTGAAGTAGAGATCCCTTTACTCATTGTATTTTAAGTATGAGGCGTTTCCGCAGTGCATTAAATTAGATATCATTTTTGGGATTCAACTTCATTAAGTAAGTCATTAATCTATGACCATTTCCATGAGAGGCAGTCGTAATTGACTAATTTTTCATGATTTTTGAATAGTCCAGTTAGCACACATTGCATTGCGTGATGCTCACAAGGGTGAAGAAGTGGGATTGAAACTATTGAAATGAATCACATAGCTCCAATCATCACTTTTGGGGCTTGCCCCTAGTAACCCGGACTTCCTGGGAGGTCACCCATCCTAGAACTTCTCTGGCCCAAGTGTGCTTAACTATGGAGTTTTCCCCACAATCAAGCCCACTTAGCTTGCTACTCCATTTGCAAAAAATTAGCAAGTATTGTGCCTCATGAACCATTCAAGTAGAGATCCCTTTAGTCTTTATATTTTAAGTATAAGGGGTTTTTCCAGTGCATTATATTAGATATCATTTTTGTGATTCAACTTTGTTAAATAAGTCATTAATCTATGACCATTTCCATGAGAGGTAGTCGTAACTGGCTAATTTCTCATGATTTTTGAATAGTTCACTTAGCACTCATTGCATCTGGTGATGCTTAGGGGGGTGAAGAAGTGGGATTGAAACTAGTGAAATGAATCACATAGCGTCAATCATCACTTTCAAGGATTGCACCCGGTAACTAGGACTTCTTGGGAGGAAACCCATCCTAGAACTCCTCTGGCTATGCACGCTTAATTGTGGATTTTTCCCCACAACCAATCCCACTTAGCTTGCTACCCCATTTGCAAAACCGTAGCAAGTATAGTACCTCATGAACCATTCAAGTAGAGATCCTTTTACTTTTTGTATTTTAAGCATGAGGGGTTTACACAGTGCATTATATTAGATATCATTTTTGGGATTCAACTGTGTTAAGTAAGTCATTAATCTATGACCATTTCCATGAGAGGTAGCCGAAACTGATTAATTTCTCATGATTTTTCAACAGTCCACTTAGCACTCATTGCATCAGGTGATGCTCATAGGGGTGAAGAAGTGGGATTGAAGCTAGTGAAATGAATCACATAGCGTCAATCATCGCTTCCGAGGCTTGCACCTAGTAACTAGGACTTCACAAAAGGTCACCCATCCCAAAAATCCTCTGGCTCAACTGTGCTTAACTGTGGATTTTTCCCCACAATCAAGCCCACTTAGCTTGCTACCCCATTTGCAAAACCTTAGCAAGTATTGTGCCTCATGAACCATTCAAGTAAAGATCTCTTTACTCTTTGTATTTTAAGTATGAGGGGTTTCCATAGTGCATTATATTAGGTATCATTTTTGGGATTCAAATGTGTTAAGTAAGTCATTAATCTATGACCATTTCCATGAGAGGTAGTTGTAATTGACTAATTTCTCATTATTTTCGAATAGTCCACTTAGCACTCATTTCATCGGGGATGCTCACAGGGGTGAAGAAGTGGGATTGGAACTAGTGAAATGAATCACATAGCATCAGTCATCACTTCCGGGGATTGCACTCGGTAGCCAAGACTTCCCGCGAGGTCACCCATCTCAGAACTCCTCTGGCTCAAGTGCGCTTAACTATGGAATTTTCCCCACAATCAAAACCAATTAGCTTGTTACCCCATTTGAAAAACATTAGCAATTATTGTGCCTCACGAACCATTTAAGTAGAGATCCCTTTACTCTTTGTATTTTAAGTATGAGTGGTTTCCGTAGTGCATTATATTAGATATCCATTTTGGGATTCAACTGCGTTAAGTAAGTCATTAATCTATGACCATTTCCACGAGAGGTAGTCGTAACTGACTAATTTCTCATGGTTTTTCAGTAGTCCACTTAGCACTCATTGCATCGGGTGATGCTCATAGGGGTGAAGAAGTAGGATTGAAACTAGTGAAATGAATCACATTATTCAATCATAACTTCCGGGGCTTGCACTTGGTAACCAGGACTTCCTAAGAGGTCACCCATCCTTGAAATCCTATGGCTCAAGCACGCTTAACTATGGAGTTTTCCCCATAATCAAGCCCACTTAGCTTGCTACCCCATTTGCAAAATGGTATTAAGTATTGTGCCTCGTGAACCATTCAAGTAGAGATCCCTTTACTATTTGTATTTTAAGTATAAGGGGTCTCCGCAATGCCTTATATTAGATATCATTTTTGGGATTCGACTTCGTTAAGTAAGTCATTAATATATGACCATTTCCATGAGCGGTAGTCATAACTGACTAATTTCTCATGATTTTTGAATAGTGCACTTAGCACTCATTACATCGACTGATCCTCACAGGGGTGAAGAAGTGGGATTGAAACTAGTGAAATGAATCAAATAGCATCAATCATCAGTTCCGGGGCTTGCACCTGGTAACCAGGACTTCCCGGGAGGTCACCCATCCCAAAACTCCTCTGGCTCAAGCACGCTTAACTATGGAGTTTTCCCCACAATCAAGCCCACTTAACTTGCTACCCCATTTGCAAAACCTTAGCAACTATTGTCCCTCATGAACTGTTCAAGTAGAGATCCCTTTACTATTTTTATTTTAAGTATGAGGGGTTTCCGTAGTGCATTATATTATATATTATTTTTGGGATTTAACTGCATTAAGTAAGTCATTAATCTATGACCGTTTCCATGAGAGGTTGTCGTAACACTAATTTCTCATGATTTTTGAATAGTACACTTAGCACTCATTTCATCGGCTGATGCTCACAGGGGTGAAGAAGTGGGATTGAAACTATTGAAATGAACCACATATCATCAATCATCACTTTCGGGGCTTGCACCCAGTAACCAAGAATTGTCGAGAGGTCATCCATCCCAGAACTCCTCTAGCTGAAGCGCACTTAACTGTGGAGTTTTCACCATAATCGAGCCCACTTAGCTTGCTACCCCATTTGCAAAACCTTAGCAAGTATTGTGTCTTATGAACCATTGAAGTAAAGATACCTTCACTCTTTGTATTTTAAGTATGAGGGGTTTCCGTAGTGCTTTATATTAGATATCGATTTTTGGATTCAACTACGTTAAGTAAGTCACTAATCTATGACCATTTCCATGAGAGGTAGTATTAACTGACTAATTTCTCATGATTTTTCAATAGTCCCCTAAGCACTCATTACATCGGGTGATGCTAACAAGGGTGAAGAAGTGGGATTAAAACTAGTGAATTCAATCACATAGCGTCAATTGTCACTTCCAGGGCTTGCACCCGGTAACCAGGGCTTCCCCGGAGGTCACCCATCCCAGAACTTCTCTTGCTCAATCTCACTTAATTGTGGAGTTTTACCCATAATCAAGCCCACTTAGCTTGCTACCCCATTTGCAAAACCTTAGCAAGTATTGTGCCTCATGAACCATTCAAGTCGAGATCCCTTTACTCTTTGTATTTTAAGTATGAGGGGTTTCTATAATGCATTATATTAGATATCATTTTTTAGATTCAGCTGCATTAAGTAAGTCATTAATCTATGACCATTTCCATGCGAGGTATTCGTAGCTGACTAATTTCTCATGATTTTTGAATAGTCCACTTAGCTCTCATTGCATCGGGTGACGCTCACAAGGGTGAAGAAGTTGGATTGAAACGAGTGAAATGAATCACATAGCGTCAATAATCACTTCCGGGGCTTGCACCCGGTAACCAGGACTTCCTGGGAGGTCACTCATCCCAGAACTCCTCTCGCTTAGGTATGCTTAACTGTGGATTTTTCCCCACAATAAAGCCCACTTATCTTGCTAAGCAATTTGCAAAACCTTAACAAGTATTGTGCCTCATGAACCATTCAAGTAGAGATCCCTTTACTCTTTGTATTTTAAGTATGAGGGGTTTCTGTAGTGCATTATATTAGATATAACTTTTTGGATTCAACTACGTTAAGTAAGTCATTAATCTATGACCATTTCCATGAGAGGTAGTTGTAACTAACTAACTACTCATGATTTTTGAATAGTCCTCTTAGCACTCATTGCATCAAGTAATGCTCATAGGGGTGAAGAAGTGGGATTGAAACTAGTGAAATGAATCACATAGCATCAATCATCATTTCTGGGGCTTTCACCCGGTAACTAGGACATCTTGGGAGGTCACCCATCCCAGAACACCTTTGGCTCAAACGCGCTTAACTGTGGAGTTTTCCCCAAAATCAAGCCCACTTAGCTTGCTACCCCATTTGAAAAACCCTAGGAAGTATTGTGCCTCATAAACCATTCAGGCAGAGATCCCTTTACTCTTTGTATTTTAAGTATCAGGATTTTCGACAGTGCATTACATTAGATATCATTTTTGGGATTCAACTGTGTTAAATAAGTCATTAACCTATGACCATTTACATGTGAGGTTGTTGTAACTGACTAATTTCTCATGATTTTTGAATAGTCCATTTAGCATTCATTCCACTGAGTTAAGCTCACAGGGGTGAAGAAGTGGGATTGAAACTTTTGAAATGAATCACATAGCATCAATCATCACTTCCAGGGCTTGTTCCTGTAACCAGGACTTCACCGGAGGTCACCCATCCCAGAAATCCTCTGGCTCAAGTGCACTTAATGACTTACTTAACACAATTGAATCTCAAAAATGATATCTATTATAATGCACTGCAGAAACCCCTCATACTTAAAATACAAAGAGTAAAGGGATGTCTACTTGAATGGCTCATAAGGCACAATACTTGCTAAGGTTTTACAAATGGGTAGCAAGCTAAGTGGGCTTGATTGTGGGGAAAACTCCACAGTTAAGCGCACGTGAGTCAGAGGAGTTATGGGATGGGTGACCTCCCGGGAAGTCCTGGTTACTAGGTGTAAGCCCCAGAAGTGATGATTCGTGCTATGTGATTCATTTCATTAGTTTCAATCCCACTTCTTCACCCCTTTGAGCATCACCCGATGCAATGAGTGCTAAGTGGACTATTCAAAAATCATGAGAAATTAGTTAGTTAGGACTACCTCTCATGGAAATGGTCATAGATTAATGACTTACTTAACGCAGTTGAATCCAAAAAATGATATATAATATAATGCACATTGGAAACCCCTCATACTTAAAATACAAAGAGTAAAGGGATCCCTACTCGAATGGTTCATGAGGCACAATACTTGCTAAGGTTTTGCAAATGGGGTAGCGAGCTAAGTGGGCTTAATTGTGGGGAAAACTCCACAGTTAAGCGCGCTTGAGCCAGAGAATTTCTAGGATGGGTGACCTCTTGCGAAGTCCTGGTTACTAGGTGCAAGCCCCAGAAGTGATGATTGGCGCTATGTGATTCATTTCACTAACTTGAATCCCACTTCTTCACCCCTGTGAGCATCACCCAATGCAATGACTGCTAAGTGGACTATTCAAAAACCATGAGAAACTATTCAGTTAAAACTACCTCTCAGGGAAATGGTCATAGATTAATGACTTACTTAACACAGTTGAATCCCAAAAATTATAGCTAATATAATGCACTGCGGAAGCCCCTCATACTTAAAATACAAAGACTAAAGGGATCTCTACTTGAATGGTTCATGAGGCACAATACTTGCTAAGGTTTTGCAAATGGCGTAACAAGCTAAGTGGGCTTGATTGTGGGAAAAACTCCATAGTTAAGTGTGCTTGAGCTAGAGGATTTCTGGGATGGGTGACCTCCCGGGAAGTTCTGGTTACCGGGTGCAAGCCCTGGAAGTGATGTTTGATGCTATGTGATTCATTTCACTACTTTCAATCCCACTTCTTCACCCTTGTGAGCATCACCTGATGTAATGAGTGTTGTGTTGAATATTTAAAAATTATGAGAAATTAGTCAGTTATGACTACCTCTCATTGAAATGGTCATAGATTAATGGCTTACTTAACGCAGTTGAATCCCAAAAAATGATATCTAATATAATGCATTGCAGAAACCCGTCATACTTAAAATAAAAAGAGTAAAGTGATCTCTAATTGAATGGTTCATGAGGCAAAATACTTACTAAGGTTTTGCAAATGGGGTAGCAAGCTAAGTAGGCTTGATTGTGGGGAAAACCCCATAGTTAAGTGTGCTTGAGGCAGAGGAGTTCTAGGATGGGTGACCTCTAGGGAAGTCTTGGTTACTGGTTGCAAGCCCTGGAAGTGATGATTGATGTTATGTGATTCATTTGACTAGTTTCAATCCCACTTCTTCGCCCCTGTGAGTGTCACCTGATGCAATGAGTGCTAGGTGGACTATTCAAAAATCATGAGAAATTAGTCAGTTATGACTACCTTTCATGGAAATGGTCATAGATTAATGACTTACTTAACGCAGTTGAATCCCAAAAATGATATCTAATAGAAAACATTATCGAGTAAACTTGTGCAATTCATGCTCATTAAATTTTTTGAAGTGTCATCTACCTAATGTAATTTTAACCCTTTTCCGCATTGGGATAGACTAGTTACAAAAAAGAAGTACCCTAGTCTACTTTGGCTAGGAGATTACCCCTTGTATACTTTTATCTCCTTTTCAGACTTGGGGGACAACTTTACGAAAAAGGAACCTATGAAATGAGAAGGATGGGAACATCTATATTCATTTTTCATCCATTGGCAACATAGATTACATTGCTCTTAAGCACAACACATGTCTTCTTCATTATCTTACAATTGGGTTTTAGCTTGCCTAGTAGTCGTACCATCCATTTTAGTCTCTTTACTACTATGTTCGGTTAGTTGTGAAATCATATGGAGCATGCCTTGATTCCTCTTGCATCGTTGCATGATATCACATGGTGATCATTAGTTATGTTGTGGGGTTGCTCTTATGTCGTGAAGAAATGTGTTCAAGGGAATTCTTAGCTTATGTCATCCATCTGTAGTAGCCTTTTGACCTTTTTGAGTTGGCTATCCCTATGCCATTTGTACTTCATCGGCTCGTGACTTCATCCATATATCACATCATCCTAGTCTTTTCTGTGTCGATTGATGGGGGGTAGATCAACACCCTCCTTTGATGTATCTTCTCATATTGACTCCACTGCATTATCTAGGAGCTTGATCTAGGAACCAGTAGTACCTTGGAGCTTGTATCCCTCAATGGAAAACTTCCTCATGATCGGAAGTGAGTTTACGTCATTGGCTCTTGATTGGTCTAGTTCACTAGTGTTTGACATCAGCACATCTATCCACATTTAGTGAACTGTACTAGGTACCTTGGGCTCCATTTCCCTGATTGGTGGATTCCCCCACATTTGTTATTGGTTTACCTCATTGGTTGGTAATCAAGCAGTCTCTACCATTGCTTGACCTCGTCTCATCTATTCTCATGTGTGGATTCATACCATCAAGGTTATGTTGAAGACCATAGGTTAGGGACATCCCATTCTTATATGTCACCCTTCCAAGTCTGCATTGGAGTTATGTATCATTTATGTACTTTAAGGGCTATCTAGGACACTTCTCTATCTGTCACCTGTCCATATTACAATTGATGTATAGTCTGAAAATATCCATGATTGTATTTCTCAATGGATATGCTATTTCATTGAGTCAAATGGATCCACTGTGTATTTATTTTGTGGTCATGTTCTTGCACTTTATGTCATGGATCCACAATCTACGCTTTGGCAGACAAGTTAAGTATTTTATTATTTCCGAGCATGGGTATGCCTGCCTCGGGGATGTTAAACAACACAATTGAGACTCGAGTTTCAGTGTTTTAGGATTCGTGTTCTTGGATCTATTCCCCTATTGTCGCTTCAAGCTGTGATTTCTATCATAATTTATTTTGACCATCATCTTCTCATTCTCACCTCATACATTGGGGGCATATGTTATAACCCTATTTTTCACTCCATTATAAAAGGAAAAACTCAGTATCAACATATCACAGTTGTTTGGCTAAAATTTATCACTTTTGACCTTTTATTTTACTTATGGGATATTGTCTCCATGATAAAAGAGTGAAATTATATAATTGAAAATTTTCTCATAATTATTTTTCCAAAATATTGTAATTATTAGATAATAATTATTTCATAATTGATATAATTGAGAAAATTCTCATAATTGTGAAAAATGTTTGCAGAGTTTCCCATTTTGTAGGAGATCACCTCGATTACTCACTAATTTTAGTTGGCTATGAATCATCCATTATAATTTTCTCTTACCTCTCGGTGTCCCGAGAATCCACATTCATCCTCACCAGATGTATCATTTACCTATTTATATCGGATCGTCTGAGAGGATCAGGCTAGATCTAGAGAGAGTTATTTTTGGAGAGCGATGTTGCTGCTATCCTGAGACCTTGATACCATATTTCTATCTCTTTATCATCTTGAGAGCTTGTGAGGTCTTATTTTATAGGAGAGTTCTCTTCATACTCATCCATCACATCTAGTGGGGAAACTCTTCTATATTGCAGAGAGGAGAAGCTGGAACTGGCGAAATAAAGCATTATAGTATGTTAATCAAGATATATGTTTCCTCCCATATATGGTTGTGTTTCATATCTTGTAAATTTTTTATGATATCATTCATATAACAATATTCCAAGGAATATCCCTTGTTGTCTTTGTATGTTTGTGATTGTGTGTAGGTATTCAAATCGTAAGTCCATCAGGTAGATCGCTCATTTGGAAGCACAAGAGGTATAAATTGAACTCAAGATCTGTTACTGACATGCGAGGGGTAAATTTAGTCTCTTCTTCCTCGTAGCATTAAACGATTACATTGCTTCTTGTGAATCATGAAGGATTGAGAACATAATATTTATTATTGATTATTCTCTATCTGTCTTGTGATCTATCACACACTAGATCATGAACTAACAACTCCTTTCAGTTTTGTATGCAGCACCTGAGATATTCTAAGACATCATCTCACTGGAAAATGGGAGGTTGTGTTATTGTTGGAATTTATTTCAACAAGATTCAATGGTGATTCATTGATATTTGCAGGCATCTATTAAATAATCATCATAGTAGCAAGCTTATTGAGAAGTTATAAAATGATAACTATGGTGGTTAGACACCCACCATTCCAAGAACAAGAAGAAGAGTCAAGACGAAAAGTGTGGCTAAGGGTTTGGACTCACCTCAGAGGAAACAAATGTGCTCCTAGCCTATATCAGACCCTATCCATTAGAAAATGCTGCAGAAGAGCTTTCCAATGAAATACAAAAGCTCAAAGTTGGGTTCTTGTATCAAAATACATGGTCTGCAGAATTTTAGGGATTTGAGGCCTTAAGAAGGAAGAGATATCAGAGGAGGAGGCATATTAGATGTTGGAATATTGAAGGTATGTAATATTGGAACATTAGAGCAGGAGGATATCATATATAAAAACATCGTAGCATGATGAAACACCAGAATCTCAGAGTAGACCATCATATCAGAACATCATAGTAGGAGGTTTATCAGGTATCAGAATATCGAAGGTCCAGGATATTGGAATATCGAAAGTGCTTAAAAAAGATGTTATGATATCCATTCAACCTGATAGTGTTGAAAGCCCTCATAAAATTTAGAAGAAGAAATTAAGAAGGGATTCTATTGTAAAACTAAGGAAAATTGATTCCTCTTCTCTCTCCTCTGGCAGAATAGATGGCGACATACGATTTGTTCCAAGAAGCTAGAGTGGCAACTGATGAAAACATGACGTGGTAGTACGCCATGAAACATGGGAGGAAGATTCAAAGTTATTGGTTGGCCTAGTGGGAAAATGTGGCTGACACATGACCAAAGAAAATTTTAGGGGCGAATTTTAGCCCAAAGGCGAATTTTAAAGGGTTTTAAATTTTAAAGGGGTGAATTTTTAATATAAAACCCATTTTGTATAGTTTTATAAAATTAGCCCTATAATTATTTTAAAAAAAATTAATTATTAGATGTTATTCCAAAAAAATAAATGCGCACAAACCTTCCACCCTTCATTCGCCTCCCGATTTTCTAGTTTGGAGCGGATTTCGCCCCATTTTTTACTAGTCGGGGCTTGGAAGTTGGAGGAATTCGCCCCATTTTTTACTAGTTGGAGCTAGGGGCTTGGAATTTGGAGGTGATTTCCTAAGAATCTAGTCCATTGGCCTCTCCATCTTAAATTTTTGTATAAATTTTCTAGTTTTGAAGTGTGCTTGCAACATTTCAAATGAATTCCATTGATCCCTCTGACCGGCATTGTCATGGAACAAAGGAGACGATTGAGCTCATCTGCCATGCCTGCAAAAATGGTTCAACCTCCGCCTTTTACAGTTAAATTCTTTTACAAATCAATTTTATTATCCATTGCATTTTTTTACGTTCTGTTGTTGCTATTCTTCACATTCAATCTTCCGGCGGCATCAGAAAATGGCAGCGCGGTCTACCTAAACCCGAAAAGACTAAACCAGCATTTCTTCAAGCACTGAAACACTGGCCCTATCGATGATCCACCTGGCTTCGGAGAGTCTGGTGAATTTATGGTCAGAATGCTTCCTTTCTATCTTCCATTTACCGTTTTCTTCCCCTCGGAGCAATATTTCCAGCGAATTGTGGGACCGAAAATGGTAAGCGGCGTCAAGGCAATAGACGAAAATTTTATTAGAGAAGTCTCTATGAATTCGACATCTGATAATACAATAGCCATTGTTTCAAGAATATTGGGGTTTAGTGCAGTTCCTTTACATTTTCCCTCGAAGTCGGTGCCATTAAACGACGAGCTAGTTGTGGAGTCTTTGTCTGGATTCAGGTTGCAGCTAGGTCAGGATTCTACTGGAGTTATGTTTGTTAATAACATAAGCTGCTAAGTCACTGACGTGAGGCGAGGACAAATAATTTTCCATGTTGTGCGAGGGGTTATCGTGGATGTAGGATTCGAGCAGTCGGTTAGGCCGGAGGAAGACGAAGATCTGGAATAAGGCGTGTTGTGAGATGTTTTATTTCAGTTGTTTCCAGAAATGTGCATGGAGTTTTGGAGCTGCACTGTATAACACCAATTTGAATGGGATTAGGGGCCACATCTGATGGGTATCTATTTTTAAAAATTCAGCTGAAACTTGCACCGACATTGTCGTTTCTGACATAAAAATTGAGTGGCGCAAACCTCAGAAATATTAGAACTTTTTGGGCAGTGTAATGCCTACTACCAAACCAAAGCCCTCACGTGAGTTTAAAACTTCATTGATTTCATTTATTTGTTGGATTGATTTATGTTTGCTCTGTTGTTAAGAAACACGCAAGTTTATTTCCTATGAATGAAGAAAATCACTGACCAAGAGGTGATGGGGTTGTGAGTACTTGTAAGTTATCCGTTAATCAGAGTACTTCCCGTTGCTGAGAAATTAGAATAAATCTGATCCGAGTTAAACTATGCATGTGGCCATTAGTTTATTTAAAGTGCTGGGTAATTTGAGATTAAAATTTACTGAATTGAATCAAAATTAAATTGGGAATGGCTGACATAAATCTCCAACCAAATTTCACCAAAACGTTATCTAATGTACCTCAACTTATTTATCAGTAGCAGGTCAGCACATTGGTCATTATTATTACCGATTCTGCTTGGGGCCATGTTCGCAAAATTTGGATTCATTCATATGTAAGATCCTCGGATCCAGGATCCATTTTGCACCCGGATCCGATGAGGGAGACTGATAAGACACGAGTATCTCTAACAGATATTGTCTCTACCTTGTGGCCTACAGGTAAAGCCATTAAAAACTTGGAGGAAAATTGTGTTGTGCTTGGGAGGAATTTCCTATCAAAAATTGGAAAAAAGAAGCAAAAGAATGATCATTAAAAGGAAAAGATGCGAGAGATATGGAGAAGAGGGTATCTAATCTTATATTGTGTCTAGTGTATTTTCTAATGAATGGAATATTTAATTTAATCATTATAATTAGATTAATGTAATTTCTCGTACTTTTTTTTCTTTCTTTCTTTCTGTTGTTTTTTTAAAAGTTATAATCTTGCGAAATTCCTAGATAGTAAGATATTACAGATTTACTACTTCAACACCATCTTTATTCCCATATCAATGCTCTTGTTAGCTATTCCTGAAACAGAGCTCCGAGTTCACCCAAAAATCCCGTGAAGAATAGCTTGGATTTTGTTCTAATGTGGTATTGATGCGAAAGATGAAGAGGTGCTTTTCGTAGGTTAATATTCAAAATTAATTAACTTAAATGAATGATTCAAGATACAGACCCTGAAATTTCTTAGATTACTTGCCGACATACTTGGGAAACACTGAAAAAGAACTACCACTAATTGGTTTTATTTACAATTAATTTTAGGAAATTCTTCAACAGGTTTCCCTCTCAAACAAAAATGAATATCAATCAACTGTCCCAACTTTACCAGCCATTGGAGTTGCCTAAATTCCTATGCATTGTAACTACTGCAATAATTATTGGGATAATTTTGTTTATAGCCCGCCATTTAGTACGACATTTCGTGTTTAGTGTTTCTTAGATTACTTTCCGACTTACTTGGGAAACACTGAAAAAGAACTACCACTAACTAGTTTTAGACTCGTAGTTACAATTAATCTTAAGAAAATCTTCAATAGGTTTCCCTCTAAAACAAAAATAATATCAATAAACTGTCCTGAATTTACCAGGCATTGGAGTTGCCCAAATTCATGTGCATTATAACTATTGCAGTAACTCTTGGGATACTTTTGTCTATAGCCCACCCTTTAGTATGACATGTTCATGTTTCGTGTTTAATTTGTGAGGTTGAAATGCATACAAATTATGCTTTGCCTTTAAACCTAAGAAGTTCCTATTGTTCACGGGGTTTGGAATTGTGGTTTGACAGGGAAGTAGGCATAAAGGGATATTTTTACTGTCACACCAGCCTATCAATTAAATCAATGTGCACTGTCTCTGAAGTTTGAACTACTCCTTGGTGAATCAAGGCCACAAATAATGAAAAGCCAACAAAACAGGACCTAAAATATTCTATTGCTAGTATTTAGTAGACAAAAAAAAGTGGTATAGACCTCAGACATTAAAATTATGGCTTGGATTTCATAAAATATGAATGATATAAATGTTGATGATGTATTTATGAGACTAGATGGAATGGTTAAAATTGAAATTTTCTCTGTAGTTCTATTTACAAACGTTGGGTGCAGAGGTACATACACGCTGATCTATATGACTGTCTTTTCTAGTTGATTTAACAAATATTACTCTGGAAAGAAAATGAATGTCTATTTTAATAGGTTTAATGGATTCTACAAAACCATATTGAGGACGATAATGTAATTTAATTTATAGCATTTTGGAAATGGACATATAGTCCTAGCTCGGAAGGTATTTCCCCTTGGAAAAGCCCTTGGGGTTTTTTTGTTTATTGTTTTGGGTTTTGGACCCAAAGGAGTGGGCTTGGAACCCAAGGAAAGACATTTAATAATCTAATTTAAGTATGAGTTTCTTTAAGGGTCAAGTCAGCTAAGGTTGGCGAGCAAGACCAAGAGACAGGACCGTTGGGGTTTCACACCCCTTGGAAAAGTATAAATACAAATACAAGGAGAAGTAAAGGACAATATTCTTGTGTGGTGAGCAAAGGTGCTAAAAGGACTTAGCCACATGTAGCAAAAGGAACTGCAACAGATGAACCTGCACAATAGGTCACTAGAATGGTTGAGATTGAAGCAGAATTGCAAGCTAAGCTATAATACATACAAATGAATTTTCTCCAATAAAATTCAAAGCATCAAAGGAGTACATCAGGTTCTAGTGAGGTGAGTTTTATGACGATTCTATACTTTAGATTTATCATGATCCTTTTAGGTTTGAGTAATTCAGCTGATGTCTAGCGTTTTCTAGTTTCCACACATTAAGTAGAGTTTTTAATGTCGATTTTCCATAAGAAAGATATGTGTCATTAAGAATATGTCTATTTCAAGGATTGTTAGGATTATATACTCACTTTCAGGCTATTTTAAAAATCCATTTAGCATGTAAATGCCTCTAATGCTGCCTTTTTTCAATAGAAGCTGTAAAAAGCTTTTATATTTGCTATCAGAGTGAAACAATGCAACATTTTTCTTCTAGGAAAATGCCCTACTTTCCTTAAGAATTTTGATTTTTGTTTGCATCACTGAACACCTCCAAACTAAGGGGAACATAATTCTTAAGTTTTCCTCATTGCAATTTTCAATTAAAGTTGGAAATTGTTGAAACTTCAATGTATTTGCCCTTGTTTTATCCTTACCCCCTACACAATTTTGGATAGATTTTGAACCACCTAAAGCATTTTCCTTTCTTTGATTTACATACCACCTATTTTGGACGAGTTATTAGATAAAGAGCACAACTTACTGAAATTTTTTTAATCTTATGTGTCACAATATCAAACATTTGGTAATGACTTCTATATCATGATTCTTGTTCTACATTATTTCCTTGTTATGATATAATTCTTCTTCTCATGAGGGTAAATTGAAGCCTGCCAAACTCAGTTAGATGTACTTTGATCACTAAACAAATTAATCAGAGATAAATGTTTTCATGAGGGTAAAGTGTTTGTTCTCATGATGGTAAATTGAAGAATTTCAAACTAAGTTAGACGTACTTTGATCACTAAACAAATTAATCATAGATACATGTTTTCATTCAACAGTTTCATGATGAGAGGAATAAATTTGTTAAGAAGCTGCAAGATAATAGAGATTCACGCAAAGAACATATTTGTGATGTTTTGAAGCTTAGCGATAGAGCATGTAACACATTTTATAAATAATTGTATCTGGCTTTTGGCCATTTGTTATTTGGGTTGTGGTCTACCCTACGTTGTGACATGTCAAACAGTCTTTGAGCTTGCTAAATCTGAACATTGAATGTATTCATTGTGCCTCTGATATCCATAAATCAATCATATTGTTTGTATATTAAACATGTTTTCACTGATTACAGAAATATTTTTTGAATGCCATTTCTGACCTATATCATGCACATATATAAAATAATTTTGACATGCATGGTGTCTCTTCTATTCTACTTCCTTTTAAAGTAAGAGGACATTTTGCAGTATTATGTTTTGAGATTAAACCTCTGAAAATGCATTTTGGTAATAATGGTCCAAGGGATTAGTCTAATATGATTGGGCATGAACGGTTTCTCTTGGAATTGTCTTAAACAACCTATGCTCTGCTACCATTTAATCAGTTGTTTCCCAGATATGAAGGTTTAATAATGGCCGAAAGGAAAAAGTTTCATTATCCAATGTTGAACTGTTTAACTTAAATACATGTTTAATAAGTCTATCATAACATTGTAGCAGGCATATATATGAAGTATCTGGCCTAGTAAATATCTTAATCCTCCTCTGCTTGGTTTGATATTTTGCAGTTCACAAATTCCTTCATTGAATTGGTGGAGGGAGAGCTTTGTGCAGATGAGCTTCCAGGTCAATGGAGTTCTGCAGACAAGACTCCCTTGGAACACTTAGATATTTCTCATGTTGATGACTATGGGGTGTCACCGTCTGAGTTAGATAAGCGTTGATGACTATGGGGTGTCATGTTGCTCAGACTAGATGGAATGGTTAAAATTGAAATTTTCTCTGTACTTCTATTTACACACGTTGGGTGCAGAGGTACATACAGGCTAATCTATATGACTGTCTTTTCTAGTTGATTTAACAAATCTTACTCTGCCAAGAAAATGAATGTCTATTTTAATAGGTTTAATGGATTCTACAAAACCATATTGAGGAAGGTAATGTAATTTTATTTTTCGCATTTTGGAAATGGACATATAGTCCTAGCTTAATTTTGCTAAGAATTGTTGAAATTGGGTAGCTCGGAAGGTATTTCCCCTTGGAAAAACCCTTGGGGTTTTCTGGTTTGCTGTTTGGGTTTTTGGACCCAAAGGAGTGGGCTTGGAACCCAAGGAAAGACATTTAATAATCTAATTTAAGTATGAGTTGTTTTAAGGGTCAAGTCAGCTTGGGTTGGCCAGCGAGACTAAGAGATAGGACCGTTGGGGTTTCACACCCCTTGGAAAAGTATAAATACAAATACAAGGAGAAGTAAAGGACAATCTTCTTGTGTGGTGAGCAAAGGTGCTAAAAGGACTTAGCCACATGTAGCAAAAGGAACTGCAACAGATGAACCTGCACAACAGGTCACTGGAATGGTTGAGATTGAAGCAGAATTGCAAGCTGAGCTATAATACATACAAATGGATTTTCTCCAATCAAATTCAAAGCATCAAAGGAGTACATCAGTTTCTAGTGAGGTGAGTTTTATGGCGATTCTATACTTTATATTTATCATGATCCTTTTGGGTTTGAGTAATTCAACTGATGTCTAGTGTTTTCTAGTTTCCACACATTAAGTAGAGTTTTTAATGTCGATTTTCCACTAAGAAAGATAGGTGTCATTAAGAATATGTCTATTTCAGGGATTGTTAGGATTGTATACTCAATTGCATGCTATTTTAAAAATCCATTTAGCATGTGAATGGCTCTAATGCTACCTTTTTTCAATAGAAGCTGTAAAAAGATTTTATATTTTCTCTTAGAGTGAAACAATGCAACGTTTTTCTTCCAGGAAAATGCCCTACTTTCCTTAAGCATTTTTCTTTTTGTTTGCATCACTGAACACCTCCAAACTAAGGGAACATAATTTGTAAGTTTGACTCATTACAATTTTCAATTAAAGTTGGGACTTGTTCAAACTTCAATGTATTTGCCCTTGTTTTATCCTTACCCCCTACAGAATTTTGGATAGAGTTTGAACCACCAAAAGCATTTTCCTTTCTTTTATTTACATACCACATGTTTTGGACGAGTTATTAGATAAAGAGCACAACTTATTGAAATTCTTTTAATCTTATGTGTCACAATATCAAACATTTGGTAATGACTTCTATAACATGATTCTTGTTCTAGATTATTTCCTTTGTTGTGATATAATTCTTCTACTCATGAGGGTAAATTAAAGAATGCCAAACTCAGTTAGATGTACTTTGCTCATTAAACAAATTAATCATAGATACATGTTTTCATGAGGGTAAATTGTTTATTCTCATGATGGTAAATTGAAGCATGCCAATCTAAGTTAGATGTACTTTGATCACTAAAAAAATTAATCATAGATACATCCTTTCATTCGAAAGTTTCATGATGAGAGGAATAAATCTGTTAAGAAGCTGCAAGATAATAGAGATTCACGCAAATAACATATTTGTGATGTTTTGAAGCTTAGCGGTAGAGCCTGTAACACATTTTATAAATAATTGTATTTGGCTTTTGGACATTTTTCTTTTGGGTTGTGGTCTACCCTACGTTGTGACATGTCAAACAGTTTTTGAGCTTGCTAAATCTTAACATTGAATGTATTCATTGTGCCTCTGATATCCATAAATCAATCATATTGTTTGTATATGAAACATTTTTTCATTGATTACAGAAATATTTTTTGAATGCCATTTCTGAATTATATCATGCACATATCTAAAATAATTTTGACATGCATGGTGTCTCTTCTATTCTTCTTCCTTTTAAAGTAAGAAGGCTTTTTGCAGTAAAATTTTTTGAGAGTAAACCTCTGAAAATGCATTTTGGTAATAATGGTCCAAGGGATTAGTCTAATACGATTGCACATAAACGGTTTCTCCTGGAATTGTCTTTGAAAATTCTATGCTCTACTACCATTTAATCAGCTGTTTCCCAGATATGAAGGTTGAATAATGGCCGAAAGGACAAGGTTTCATTATCCGATGCTGAACTCTTTAACTTAAATACATGTTTAATAAGTCTATCATAACATTGTAGCAGGCATATATATGAATTATCTGGCCTAGTAAATATTTTAATCCTCCTCTTCTTGGTTTGATATTTTGCAGTTCACAAATTTCTTCGTTGAATTGGTGTAGGGAGAGCTTTGTGCAGATGGGCTTCCAGTTCAATGGAGTTCTGTAAACAAGACTCCCTTGGAACACTTATATATTTCTCATGTTGATGACTATGGGGTGTCACCATATGAGTTAGATAAGCGTTGATGACTATGGGGTGTCATGTTGCTCAGACTAGATGGAATGGTTAAAATTGAAATTTTCTCTGTACTTCTATTTACACACGTTGGGTGCAGAGGTACATATAGGCCAATATGTATGATTGTCTTTTCTAGTTGATTTAAAAAATCTTACTCTACCGAGAAAATGAATGTCTATTTTAATAGTTTTAATGGATTATACAAAACCATATTGAGGAAGGTAATGTAATTTAATTTATAACATTTTGGAAATGGACATATAGTCCTAGCTTAAGTTTGCTAAGAATTGTTGAAACTGGGTAGCTTGGAAGGTATTTCCCCTTGGAGAAACCCTTGGGGTTTTCTGGTTTGTTTTTTGGGTTTTTGGAGCCAAAGGAGTCGGCTTGGAACCCAAGGAAAGACATTTAATAATCTAATTTAAGTATGAGTTTCTTTAAGGGTCAAGTCAGCTCAGGTTGGCCAACGAGACCAAGAGACAGGACTGTTAGGGTTTCACACCCCTTGGAAAAGTATAAATACAAAGACAAGGAGAAGTAAAGGACAATCTTCTTGTGTGGTGAGCAAAGGTGCTAAAAGGACTTAGCCACATGTAGCAAAAGGAACTGCAACAGATGAACCTGCACAACAGGTCACTAGAATGGTTGAGATTGAAGCAGATTTGCAAGCTGAGCTATAATACATACAAATGGATTTTCTCCAATCAAATTCCAAGCATCAAAGGAGTACATCAGGTTCTAGTGAGGTGAGTTTTATGGGAATTCTATAGTTTAGATTTATCATGATCCTTTTGGGTTTGAGTAATTCAGCTGATGTCTAGTGTTTTCTAGTTTCCACACATTAAGTAGAGTTTTTAATGTCAATTTTCCACTAAGAAAGATAGGTGTCATTAAGAATATGTCTATTTCAGGGATTGTTAGGATTGTATACTCACTTGCAGGCTATTTTAAAAATCCATTTAGCGTCTGAATGCCTCTAATGCTACATTTTTTCAATAGAAGCTATAAAAAGCTTTTATATTTGCTATTAGAGTAAAACAATGCAACGTTTTTCTTCCAGGAAAATGCCCTAATTTCCTTAAGAATTTTGCTTTTTTTTTGCATCACTAAACACCTCCAAACTAAGGGGAACATAATTTGTAAGTTTGCCTCATTGAAATTTTCAATTAAAGTTGGGACTTGTTGAAACTTCAATGTATTTGCCCTTGTTTTATCCTTACCCCCTACACAATTTTGGATAGAGTTTGAAGCACCTAAAGCATTTTCCTTTATTTTATTTACATACCACCTATTTTGGACGAGTTATTAGATAAAGAGCATGACTTATTGAAATTTTTTTAATCTTATGTGTCACAATATCAAACATTTGGTAATGACTTCTATAACATGATTCTTGTTCTAGATTATTTCCTTTGTTGTGATATAATTCTTCTTCTCATGAGGGTAAATTGAAGCATGCCAAACTCAGTTAGATGTACTTTGATCACTAAACAAATTAATCATAGATACATGTTTTCATGAGGGTAAATTGTTTGTTCTCATAATGGTAAATTGAAGAATGCCAAACTAAGTTAGATGTACTTTGATCACTAAACAAATTAATCATAGATACATGTTTTCATTCAACAGTTTCATGATGAGAGGAATAAATTTGTTAAGAAGCTGCAAGATAATAGAGATTCACACAAAGAACATATTTGTGATGTTTTGAATCTTAACGGTAGAGCCTGTAACACATTTTATAAATAATTTTATCTGGCTTTTGGACATTTTTTTTTTGGGTTGTGGTCTACCCTACGTTGTGACATGTCAAACAATTTTTGAGCTTGCTAAATCTGAACATTGAATGTATTCATTGTGCCTCTCATATCCATAAATCAATAATATTTCTTGTATATTAAACATGTTTTCATTGATTACAGAAATATTTTTTGAATGCCATTTCTGACTTATAGCATGCAGATATCTAAAATAATTTTGACATGCATGGTGTCTCTTCTATTCTATTTCCTTTTAAAGCAAGAAGACTTTTTGCAGTAAAATGTTTTGAGAGTAAACCTCTGAAAATGCATTTTGGTAATAATGGTCCAAGGGATTAGTCTAATACGATTGGGCATGAATGGTTTCTCCTGGAATTGTCTTGAACAATCTATGCTCTGCTACCATTTCATCAGTTGTTTCCCAGATATGAAGGTTGAATAATGGCCGAAAGGACAAAGTTCCATTATCTGATGCTAATTTTTTTAACTTAATTACATGTTTAATAATTCTATTATAACATTGTAGCAGGCATATATATGAAGGATCTGGCCTAGTAAATATTTTAATCCTCCTCTTCTTGGTTTGATATTTTGCAGTTCAAAAATTCCTCCGTTGAATCCGTGGAGGGAGAGCTTTGTGCAGATGGGCTTCCAAGTCAATGGAGTTCTGCAGACAAAACTCCCATGGAACACTTAGATATTTCTGTTAGTATGAATCTTTCATCGTAAAATATCACTTTAGCTACGCATAAAAAATAGCCCTAACATAGATTATGGATGCAAAATATCTTTAAGTCTACTGCACAAATCCAGATCTAAGCACAAAAGACATTAAGTAGATAAAATATAATATGGCTCCATGCATCCAATAGACAAGACAAGAACAATGTATTTAAGAGAATTTTATATTATATTAAAGAATGGGGCACCTGTGAGGAGAAAAAGGAAGGTGTTTTCTGGTTCTCCTCAATGGGATGGGTTTTTGAAAGTCCTCAGTGTTTCAGATATAAAATTCCTCTCTCTTATTGGTGTGGAAAACCCAGACAAACATAGAACTCAATGGGATCTCACAAAGCAAAAATGGAAAATGTTTACCAAGAGTAGATCCAGAGTGATCTAATGCACTGGAGGTCACTAATGAATGGGGAAAACCATTATATTTATAACAAAATATTGGGGTGTTCTAGAGCTCAGTGCATGAATAAAATATTATTAATCAAATTCTAGTATCACCCTTTAGGAATATTTTATTATATTTGTTGGAGGGAAAAGGTCTTTTGACTTGGGTCAATTCCTTTATTTATAAAAAATAAATAAATAAATGATTTATTTATTATTTTAGGGAGATGGTGGGAATATAATTAAATAAATAATGATTTATTTAATTAATTTCCTTGTTTTGGGTTAAATATGACTAGGAAATATGGAAAAATGTTATTTTACATGGTGAAAGCAATTTTACTTAGGGTAAAATTGGTCTTACATGGTGTACTTGAGTTCATCTAATGATAATGGGTTAGATGACCAAAAAAATTGTGTAATAGATTGCCCCCCAACGTACGAGTGTTAGGAGCAAATCGTATGACCGAAGTACGTTGTAAGAACTCAATCACTAGGCATCAAGAGGGAAGTGAGAGAGCGAAATATAAGGTAGTCTAATGTGCTAAAGGACTAGACCCGGAGGAGACGAGACTTACAGGTGCAACAAGTCTCTAGGGGATGAAGTGGTACCAGTGTTAAAGGTGGCAGGGGAGGCATACCTATGCCCGCCGAGACAATATTACAAAGAATAAGGCGCTCGGAAAACCATGGAATGCAATAATGAAGCATGTGCTGGCCTAAACATGAGCCAGAGAAACAAAATGATGAATCCCACATACGTGCGATGCTTGGAATAGCCTTCAGGACTTATAAAAGAATATTTTAGTACATGAGATACAAATACACCCAAATTCCCCCTACATATGGGGAAGGGCTCGCAACATCTTACTGGTACATGAAAATCGTAGAGGCGTTGCAAGCGGCTGAGGCCGATATCATCAAATGAGAGGAGCTGCATCAAGGACGGAAATGAAGAAGTCATCTGGGCATGTGGGAGGCTACCTACAGGGCCACCCCCTCATGAGGGTTGAGACATCTCACACACACCCGGGAATCACCAATAGTTGTTGCTGCATCACTGGACCATCAAGTGTATAGATCACGATCATGCTGAGAAGACTTCGAACCAAGGTACACTGCCCCCTAGACCTAGCTTCTGGAGTAAATGAGCTGATGTCGACAGAAGTAGGTCCGCCATAGGTGAGGCAATAGGGGAACCCTAACTAAGGAACGAGGTGAAATAGTAGAGTGACGAACAGATAGACACTAATGATGATGATGGAATGAGGGATATGGAGGAGCGTTTGGACGACTTCCCTTGTTAGAGAATAACGGGCATGAATGGCTTGGCAGCGACTGACACAATATCAGGAGGGATAGGGGACAAGGGTACTGAAGGCCATAATGTACGACACAGGAGAGGGACCAAGAAAGAATGGATGGAGGACTATAGCAGGGTACAAAGGGACGCGGAATGGACTCCATGAATGCGATGATGACTCGACTCAGATGCTCTAAAAAAGGGTGAATCGATGGTGCTGCCTCATAGTAAGGGTCCAATGGGGGACCATAAAAGCATGAGTACAATAGGGTAGCTCATGATGAAAATCAACACGAACGAAGATGACTAAGGAGGCAAAGTGGTGCCCCAAGTACAAGTGTTGTAAGTGAAGAAATTTGATTTTGAGAAGAGGTTAATAGACCCTTCATGGACAAAATGTGTCATGGTGAAGTATCAAAACATGGAAAAATAATAGATACCCATTTGAGTGCTTGGTAAGAGCTTTCCAACGGTGCAGATGGTGTGTCAAACGGGGCTACCGTTTGGTCGCAGCGGGCGAAAGAAAAAATAGGGGTTTTCTTCTAATAAAGTGTTTTCCCTCCAAAATCATTCATTTGCTGGTGTAGCTGTGGTGAATGTGGAGAGGAGAGAAGACCATAAATCTTGTGGCAATCGTAGTGGACAAACCAAACGTTGGAATCATGATCCGTCAGCTGCAGGTAAGAGGCGTAATCCTACTCTTTGTTTTTTATGAATTCAAATTGCAGATTATGGTTTTAAATCTCAGTAACTGCCCCTACCTCATCATTATGGTCGGGTCACACTTTTTGGGGCAAAAACTGCGACCTGGGACGCAAGTTTTGGCTGGAAAAGTGCGACCTGGCCCAGGATTTTCCCAAAAAGTATGACTTGTTACATGTGGGAGGTTTCAATGTTGTTATGGGCTGAGATTCAATTTTGGTGTAAATTAATGTAGGATTTTTGATCTGTAGACTGAAAAAAATGATGGTTTTGTGCAGATATGGCAGATATATGGATCAAGTGGAGAGAGAGAGACTTAGGGACATTATGGATGGAAATCCAAGCGGATCAGGGTGTCTGTCATGCACTGGCTAGGTATGGGGTTCTGAAATTTTTGGAGAACCCTTTGATGAGGGCTGGAGAGCCCTTGTTGGTGCAGATTATCAGTTATTGGGATCCAGATCATGAGGCGTTTATAGTGCAGGAGCACAGGATCGAGCTGACGGTCCAGGATCTATATTTCTTGACTGGTCTCCCACCATTAGGGATGGTGGGAAATATGCAGCCAGTGTTACCACGGGGGCATAACATTATGGAGTTTGTTGAGCGACATTGTTGACTAGCTGTCTGAGTGAAAGGGACTCGGATATCCATTGGGGATCTAGAGAGATTGGAGACCCTGGCAGTGGCCGCATCTAGTGTTGTGGATCTTTGGCAGCCAGGCACTCCATCATATCACTGGAGGGCAGATGATGATTGTAGAGAGTGTGTTGTGGGAGACCTACTATGGGTGGGTCCAGATGATGTTGGTGTCAGTGAAACGACAGCTGTCGCTATGCAAGCGGCAAGTGAATCATGATTGTGCCTATGGGATGGTTTTGTGCTCTTTCTTCTTTGAGAAGATCCTGACCTTGCGACCTCGTATACAGTTACCTGATGGAGGTCCGAGAGAGCCCCAGATGCGTCAGTGGGGATGATTACTGTGTAGAGGAGGGGGAGGGGCAGTCAGACGGGTGTTCTGACCAGAGTTCTTCACCCATTGGGATCAGATGTCATTATACATAGAGGACTATCCCTATAGTGGGATGAGTTATTGGGGAGATCCAGACTTGCCTCTTCCACCTGATTGAGTGTGGGGGCCCGATGGTAGGTGACAAGCAACTAATATGTTATGTGCATTTAAGATTTTGTGACTAGTATTCGTGGTACTAATCTTTATATTTTTGGGAATGCAGATATAGCTCCGGTAAAATCGGTTAGATATATTGGACGACTGGCAGCAGCAGGAGCTACAGGTGCAAGTGGATCAAGGACAGCACAGAACGAGGATATGGACGCTCTATTGGAGGACATCCATCGTAGATGTGAGGGGCTGCTGACCAATGTGTCAGAGCGTGGTTGGCAGGATCTAGACGACCAGTACATAGAGTTATGTATTGGGCTACCCTCGGAATGGCGAGGTATCATGCGACACATGGCGATGGCCAGTCAGACTGTGTGTGATATACGAGCTGTGGGAGTAGAGTCTTTGGCTCGAGATCCTCCAGAGAGTGATTAGATGGAGGGTAGGTGGTGCCCCCTAGCGTTTATGTAGGGGCAAGTGGTGCCCCCCATTTTTGTAGTTTTGTTTTTTTTTGTATCATGCTATGGGCATGCCATATGTTTCAGAGAAGATGGACTCAAAAAACACATGTTGTATGATATATATGATTTATGTACATTTTTTTGATGATGTGAAATGTTATTGTCTTATGTGTGATAAATGCCAGTCTAGAACATGGTTTGTGATTTGATCTACGTAGTGATTTTGACGTCGAGGGATATGGTTGAAAGTAATGAATCTAAATTCATGTATCAAAAGTTTCACTCGTAAATATTTTCTAAACAGGATAGGTTTATGCACACGATAGACACCATTAAGTTGTAAGTCAAGAAGCAGGGAATCTAAATGAACATGCAGATGGAGGATGTGATGAGAGAGGGCATCGGCTAAGAGGCCACGTACTGCATCATATTCGGCCTGATTATTGGTGGCATTACCAATGCAGATCCCATTTGCAAGAACCAGGGTATGCAAGGGGGTAAAGATGGCCCATGCTGCTGAAGCGAGATTCTAGGAATAGCGACTGGCCCCATCGACATAGCCAAGATAATGGGTGGAGGAGAGGGCCGATGTATTAGTGTCGCAAGATGAGAAATGGGAGGGATGAGAAAAAGGATGGCAGCATGAGTAGGGGATAGACATCCACTGATGGCTATGGTAGGGAGTAGTCTAGATAGGAAGTCTAGGACTCATAGATCGACGAGAGGGAGATGAATGAGAGCTATGGGATGAAGAGCGGGAACTCAGGCTGCGAAGAAAATCAAAGATACGGATGGAATGATCATGATTATGGGAGGAAATGGAAGGGTCAAGGAGACCATACGATGTTGCAAAGATACCTAAATCATCAGTATGGGAAGAGAGGCGCAAATACAGGTCATCACGGGGAATGATAGAAGAATAGGTAAAAAGATGGTCAAAACATGAAGAGCTCGAGAATGTGTCTAAAGGAGGATCAAGGAGAACAGATGGAGTGGATTTAGAGGGACTTTACTCTGAGGGTCATGCGGATGATGATAGGTATAGGAGGGGAGCATCAGGTTCCAAAATTTCAACATTAGGGGGAGGAATGTCAATGGTAGCAGGGGGATCCTCGAGTAGACTTGACGCATATTGAGCAAGGATGGGAGAGGCGGATTGATTTTGTTCAACTTTGTACTCGCGAATGACCTCTAAAGAGGCTCGGTAATGTGTGAGGTGAGGAAAATGGTGAGAGTAATGGCCATGGACACCACACAGAGCACAGGGTTTGTTGGTGCGAAGAGTCTTTGGGTTTTTGGCTGCAGATGAGGAAGAAACGGAGGTTTCAGGGACCGTAGATTCAGGGAACGTGACTTTAACCATGGGTTGGATACAGGGCAACTCAGGACAATTATGGGTGGGATGACCGATACCATCACAAAAGGCACAAGGCTTGGTGGGTGGGGGAGGGGTAGGGTTGGGTGTGGTGGCCTTGTCTTTGGATGCCCCCTTTCGAGTTTTTCTTTTCTTGCCTGTAGTTGTTGCAGCTTGGGGTGGGTCCTGCGGAGGGGCTAGGGGCACTATAGCGGTGGAAGGAGCGAAGGGGATCGGTTGCACTAGTGTCACAGCTATGTATGGTTTGGGGTGGCCCGATGGGGTATCGGCTGGAGGAGTAAGATACCATACTGGAACTTCCAAGGTTAAATTAGGGAGGGAAAGGGTGGCCATGACGGGGACCGAATAGATGCCCGGGGGGGGGACCAAGGAAAGGTATCTGACCGGCGGGCTAATGACCAGGAGGGACGGCTCCCATATGGTGAAGACCTGAAGGAACTGATGCAGGAGGGTAGGGAGGTTCCTGAGTGTGAGGTGGATGGGAAGGTCTAGGAGAAAAACATTCAGTCGACTGAAGCGAAGGGCTAGGAGTAGGATGCAGTGGGCGAGATTGAGGTTGCTAACCAGCTGGAGCAGGTTGTGGAAGGACAGCCTGCGATGATTGCATCATGCAAACATTTTCTAAGCTGGGGTAAGAGACAGGAGGAGGCGGAGGACCATGAAAAGTTCCAAGAAAAAAGGAGTCTTTGTAAACGCCAGGGGAAACACTGGTCAAAGAATCAACAGTTGGTTTATTAGTGACAGTAGAGATGGTGGACTCAGGGGAGGTCTGAGATTTTGGATCATGGTAGCTCAATTGGTCAATGGTGACAATCTTTCCATTATGAGGAAATAACATCTTGCGGTGGACTGCATATGGGATGGAAGACATGGCATAGGTGTAACTACGCCCCAAAAGAATGTTGTAGTCAAGAGGGGCGTCGATAACTTCAACATTGACACAAACAGTCTTGCCTGCGAGGGTGATAGGACAATTACGGAATAGGCCAATGGGCTGGGAGGCATGGCCATCCCACGCACGAAGGGTGATTGTGGAAGGGGCCAACTCAGGGGATCCAAGTTGTTTCCAAACCGAAGCAGACATTACACAGGTAGATGCCCCCTCATCAGTAATACACCGAGCGACATTGGAATTTCATATTTTGACAGGGATTTGGAAAGCAACCGAAGGAGGAAGAGGGGGATGGTCTGACTGACAGGTGTCGAAAACAATCAATTGGTCATCAGCAGGATCTACAGCACCCACGACAGATAGTAGAGCCTTCTTTTGAGAAGGACACGACTGGAGGAGTTCTAATGTTGAAATGGCAGCAGGAGATTGTGCCAGATCATCTACTATATTGTCTGAATGGGAAGCCTAACCATAGGCAAAATTTCAGCATAATGGGCCCTTAGGAGTCTTAGGATGAACCTCGGCTTTGGGTGGAGGGATTTTTAAGAGACCATTGGGTGTCGACAGAGGCTCTGTAGGACCTGACTATGGAGACTCGGAGACAGAAAGAACAGGAGGCGTGGAATACTGACAAGACCGAGTTTGAAGGTTGAGGTCGACGGTGAGAGGTGGGTCAGAGGCCATCATGAGAATCTGGTAATCAGAAGGAACCAGAAGGGGAAGGTTGAGTGGTTACCGGGGTATGAGGTGGCTGAGTGGCCACAAATCCTTGCTAAGGGAAAGGATCGGTAAAAACAGCGGGTTGAGAAGTAGATGGAGTGGGAGGGACAGTAGGGGAGGAGTGTTGTCCCCGCACGATGGCCTGAGACTCCCACATCTGCTGCATTTGTGGTAATAAGGGACAATCGTGAGTGTAGTGACCATAAACACTGCAACACGAACATGGCTTATTGGTGCAAAGCGGCTTGTCTGGCTTGGGCTGAGAGCCCTGTGGCTGGTTTCCAGTGGTAGAGTCAATACTGGAGGGATTGGATCCATGATTTCCAGAAGTGGATTGATTGCCTTTTCACTTTCTTTCAAAAGGAAGAAAATTCATTGCCCTCTGTTGTGCAAATACTTGCCCTGGAGGGGGTAGTAAGGGCAGTTGCGGGGGTGGAGAAGGCAAAGGAGTGGGAGGTCAAATGATGAAGGAGATGGGATACCAGGTTGTGGATACGGATAAGGGGTAGGATGGGCAGCATTGAGGTAAGAAGGAGGGTGGGAAAAAGGAGGAGTCATGCCGTAGCCTAGATACATGCTACCTGCAGGGGAAAAAGTGTTGAAGGGGCTGGCCCCTTTTGGAGGGAAACCATAGCTCGGAAGAGGTTGGGCAGAGGTATGTGATAGGGCTCCAATGATACCGTCGGCAGAGTGAGATGCCCCCGAGGCATTAGGCTCACCGGGATTGGGGGAGGTCAGGAAGGATGGTATAAACATAACCAGATTGGGCATAGATAAGGTCATATTTCAAGGCTATTTGGAGGGCGGCTTCTTTGGTTTGGGGAAAAAGGGATGCGACATCTTTGCCAATGGGAGGTAAGAGAGAGCGAAGGAACCAGTCCATGTAAACTATATCTTCAAAGGGGGGGCGCAACATAGGCTCTGTCTTCTTCACCATTCCTAGACATGAGCGGAAAGGTCGGTCAAAGAGGATTGATGAAAAGAAGTTAAGAGTTCAATACTAGTGTCATATCAGAGAGGGAGCTAGAAATAAGATAAAAAGTCTTAGCCAATGGTCACAAAGGTGGTATGGGAAGAGGTGGCTTGATCAACATACCATTTAGAAGCTTCGCTGGTAAGCATGCGTTGGAACAATCTAAGATGGATGGAGTCATCGGTGATGGAATTGGAGGAACACCACATGTGGAAAGATTGAATATGGTTAGAGGGATTTTCACTAGTAAGGCCTTCGAACTTGGGAATGTCGAAGGGGAGCTTGGTTGGCATAGCAGGCCAACTGACATCATGGCTGATAAGATTGTTAATCAGCTGATTGAAATCGGGGAGACCGCGGCCGGCCATATAAGGGAGCAAAGGGGTAGTCGAGGTAGGTCTTGTAGTGGTTCTACTAGAAACAGACCCAGCAGTAGAACTGGGGTTGCTGCTGGTAGTAGGCCCTGAAGTAGACATGGCGAAAGTAACAGGGGGAGAACTAGGAGTAGGGGGAGTACCTGAACAATCAGAAGAAGAGTCGGATTACGGACTTAGGGGAAGACTTACTCGATGACGACGGGAAGGAGGAAGTCAACCAACCAGAAACTAAAGGTGAAGGCCAAGAAGTCTCCAGGACAAATTCCTTGGAGGCGCAATGATGACGGGAAGAAGAAAACCAACAGGGGAAGGGAGGGGTAAAATCAAGTGAGATCAATGTCGAAACAAGGGCAGAGAGGTTCAGTGTCAATTTGATTTTAAAGGCTTTGCCAGGTAGTGTTAACCAAGATCTTCTTCACTTAGGGTCAGTGTGTGGTGTGCGTTAATTTTAATTGTTTAAATCCAGATTTTTTGAGAGTAAAAGAAAAACCAATTGTATTCGTATCTCATGTACTAAAATCTTCTTGTATAATTCCTGAAGGCTATTCTAGGCATCGCATGTATGTGGGATTCATCATTTTATTTTTCTGGCTCATGTTTAGGCCAGCACATGCTTCGTTATTGTGTTCTGTGGTTTTCCGGGCGCCTTATTATTTGTACTATTACATAGGTAGATGCCCCCTCATCAATAATACACCGAGCGACATTGGCATTTCGAAAGCAACTGAAGGAGGAAGAGCAGGATGGTCTGACTGACGGGTGTCGAAAACAATCAATTGGAAAACCCTGACAGAAGCTTCAGACAAACCCAGAAAAAGTGCTGGAAAATTGCAGAAAAAAGTGCAGGTCGCAGGTTCTAACCTGTTTTCAGTCTAGGTCACAGATTTGGGGCAGAAAAGTGTGACCTCAAGGCCAGGTCGCACTTTTTGGGCCGATAAGTGCAACCTGCAGATCCGGCTCTCTCGGCGGCATATTTCAGAAAAATTTGTCGTCTCAGCTGTGGCTGATGTCTTTCACCTGCGCAATAAGGCCAAAAACACACGGAAGTTAAAAATTTGACTGTTTGAGGGTTTTAGAGGTGGAAAGCACCATAAAAATAGGAAAAACAGAAAATGGAAGAGAAACCCTAGGGTCTGAAACAACTGGATATGCAGGAATATATAAAACGATAGCAGTCACAAAAGAAAACCCGTGTGGAGTCGCCAATTGTTAGTGTGATTCTTTCGTCGTAAAATATAACTTTAGCTACACATAAAAAATAGCCCTAACATCGATTATGGCTGAAAAATATCTTTAAGTCTGCTGCACAAATCCAGATCTAAGCACAAAAGACATTAAGCAGATAAAATATAATATGGCTCCATGCATCCAATAGACAAGACAAGAACAATGTATTTAAAAGAATTTTATATTATATTAAAGAATGGGGCACCTGAGAGGAAAACAAGAAAGGTGTTTTTCGGTTCTCCTCAATGGGATGGGTTCTTGAAAGTCCTCAGCATTTCAGATCTAAAATTCCTCTCTCTTATTGTGGTAGAAAACCCAAACAAACATAGAACTCAATGGGAGCTCACAAGGCAAAAATGGAAAATGGTGACCAAGAGTAGATCCAGAGTGATCTAATGCAATGGAGGTGACTAATGAATGGGAAAACCCTTCTATTTATAACAAAATATTGGGGTGTTCTAGAACTCGGTGCATGAATAAAATATTATTAATCAAATTCTAGAATCACCCTTTAGGAATATTTTATTATATTTGTTGGAGGGAAAAGGTCTTTTGACTTGGGTCAATTCCTTTATTTAAAAACAATAAATAAATAAATGATTTATTTATTATTTTAGGGAGATGGTGGGAATATAATTAAATAAATAATGATTTATTTAATTATTTAAAAATGATATAGTCAAATTTAACTAGGAATATTATTAAATAATGATTTGAATAACTTATTCCTAAGAAATAATTAACTAGATAATGATTTATTTAATTAATTTCCTTGTTTTGGGTTAAATATGACCAGGAAATATGGACAAATGTTATTTTACATGGTGAAAGAAATTTTACTTAGGGTAAAATTGGTCTTACATGGTGTACTTGAGTTCATCTAATGATAATGGGTTGGATGACCAAAAAAATGGTGTTACAATTTCTCATGTTGATGACTATGGGGTGTCACCATATGAGTTAGATAAGCATATATGTGATTTGTTGGAGGAACAACAAGAAGAAAGGATTTCAGAGCTTGAGGTGGAGCTAAAGTCAACTAAGATTAAGCTACATGCTAAAGAAAGAGAACTTAAACATTGGAAGGAATGAGTTCGATGTCTTGTTGATCTTTCATTTGGGGCCAATTCAGGCATTTCCTCTCTTACTCATTATGCTCTTTTATATTGTCTAAACCGTGTTCACTGCACATCACATGATAATTCACACACTCACAAAGTTCAAGGGTCATCTCAACTGGTTGTTGCGAATGTTACTGGACATTTGGCTAGGTTTGTGGAAGCAGGTGCATGGTTTAGAATTTTAAATTCCTCTAGGTTAGGTGCACTAGTCTACATTGACAATTTTACTGGGGATGCTGTCCACAAATGTGGGAAGCATCCCTTAGGCTTACTCATGAGGTTTTCCTTGGAAACAAAATATGTATGTCTATTTGCAATACACAAACCCTCATGAAGTTGCATCTTTCAGGAGACTTGAAATCTTGCTTGTAACAGATTCATACTTGATCAAAGCCTCATTTAAGTGCTTATCTGGATTACTACATGTTTAAATTGAGTGGTGATTTTTAGGTGACAATTTTGCATCCGTTGAAATGTCAAATAATGATGATGGCAAAAGACATCACAAAAGGAAGAGCTCTGGAAGGAGTTCTGTAAGGTCAATTAACAACTCAAGACAGGAGGGGAATTCTGTGTTCCTGCTATGGTCATTTAGCCATTGTACAGAGGGCCCTCTAGAGTCCACTGTAGACTCTCTGGATCAACTTAATTACAGAGGAAAAATGGCTGACTTTGGCATGTGTTCCACTGACTTAGATTATTTTGAAGATATAGTGCAAATAGGATGGGTGCCTGATTTTCGAGATTCCATTGATGGAACCTGCATGGATTTTGTAAAGCATGTTTCTGATGTTGGGTATGACGGATGCTGTGAAATCAATAGTACCTCCAAACTCAGGATTGGGTAGGGAATTGGTGATATGCACGAGAATGGACTTGAGGCAAGCACTGCATGCTCAGTTTTTGGACATGAATTACATGAGACATAGTAGTACTGTTCTTTTGTTGGAGACTTTCGGTTGTCCACAACCTGAAGTTTACCCCTTCTTTTGTACATTATTGTAAGTGTATATAAACATGGGAAGACCTTTATTAAAGTACGTTTATGTGCTTTCGATTCATCTAACGAGTGTTTGTTTCTACATGCACATTTGTAACCATGGCCCCTGCTAGATGAACAGAACCCACATTTGGGCTTTACTCAGCCATTAATGTGACCTGAAACTAAGATGTGGTTTGGCTGTAAATTTCTAAAAATATTCAACAAGTTTCTCTCAGGAAATTTTGGTGACCAATCAAACTTATTATACATGAGATTCTTATTTTGGTTATCCTATTGAAGCAGCATAAAATGACCATAACAATACGCATAACCAAGGACAGGGAAATTCGAAGGCAAGCAATTAAAATTTTGATGATTCCGTGGAAAAGCTTTTACTTGTGTTCATGAGATATAATATTTGAGTATCTAGTACTGCTAACTCATTGTCGGTATCGCAAAATCAAGCATAAGTCATATTTTCATTTTGTTGAATTCTCTGTACTTCTGATTTGACATATAAATAATCTTTTTATTATAAAAAATGGGACGAGGAAAAATGTGTAATTTACCTTAGCTTCAATGTATAATACTTACCATTATCTTATGTGATTACAAGCAATTTTAAAATTGTTAATAGTCAGCACTTTTTCTTAAATTTAGAAACAATAATATTATGTTTCTTCAAATTGATGTTGTTGATTGTCATTTTCACATCCCAGAAACAAAAATTATGTGCTTCACCGTAGCCTTATGGAAGAAATTCAAGTTACTCTCTCCTTATTTTTCAAGTTCAGTGCCCACTGATAACAAAATTTTTAGGATAATGATTAGCAGACTTTGGTTTGAGTAAGTTCCTAAATGTATTTTTTTTAATGACACCAACCCCTGAAACATAAATTTGTACTGAGAAACAAATAGTAGCAATATCTTTTTCACTGATCAGCTAGTCCAGAAAGCAATAGGTAGAGGTGCTAACCCAAAGATTCCAAGATAAAGGGAAGCAAACTCTACAATTTCCAGACTATTTAGAAAAACTAAAGAACGCATTTTCCAAACTGCACGAGAACTACTTCCCTCACGAGTCACCATGTGCCATGCTTGGTCTCGGTTGTTCTCTTCCTTCTACTCCTAGTTCAACTACCATATCTTCATTGGAACCAACACCCCGAACTCCACTAGACAATGATTCACCATTTTGTAGTAGTGATTCGCCATTTGTACTGGTGATTCGCCATGATTTTACCAGATAATATAATCTCGTGAGAAATTCGCCAAAAAATTATATATACATATTATATTATTAATAAAATCACCTTCCATTTTTCCTATGTATCATGGGGATTTTCCCATTTATTATATATATAAATTTACGGGGGTTCTTAAAATTTTCCCTGCACATGACATCACTAAAATTTTTCCACGTGGTGGTAAATGACGTCATATCGAAGGTCGGCATATTTGAGGATGATAACATCATAACTTTTGTGCAAATGGTTTTGGAAATGTTATGATAAAATGGGTTTCCGATGTGTCATTGGCACATGGTCATGAAAAGTTAAGGAACGAAGGGCGAGGATCAGTTAACAGTGGGAGCTAAGGATATCGGGGAATGCATGTCATATATTACGATATTGCATGTCTTCGAAGGTGTATTAAAATGAATCGAATAATATAAGATGGGTCGAAAGATGAGGTTTGAATGCATTATTTGAGAGCTGGTATTTGTAGATAAGAAGCCCTGCAACAATGCACCAACAACACTGGTTCATTTAATTGAAAAATCTCATCCTGTGCATGCCTTTGTGAATTATAGGAAGGAAGGAAGAAGAGTTGCCATTACCATATACTATCCAATTCTGATGGGAACTAAACATGCATGGGAAGTCCCTGTAACATGAAAATACATACTGCAAATTAAAAGTTCAACATGGAAATGTATACAGTGAGTCAATAAATATTTTATAGGCCCATTCATGTGAATTAATTCTATGGAAAAACTAGTTGGACGGACGTGGGGGTAGTAGAGTAATTCATGAAAAGTAGTTGAGTTATGTTTTGTACCTATGGCAGAAATAGGATTGTGTAGTGTTATCGAAGATAACCATTAGGTTCTTTTTGAGTCGTGAGTTAATTAGGTTAAGTTAGGGTTGAATAGGATCTTTTAAATTAGTAATTTTCAAAAACAATTACACATATGTGAAGGTTATTGCAAGTCATAATTCATGTGATAGGGGTCAATTCCATAGAAAAATCCCAAAATATCTCATGCATGAGTAAATCTGGTCATTAGAGTGAATTTGATACTTTTATCAACTTCTATAGCGAATTCAGTGTAAACAGGTGAGGATTTGCTACGAAAGTTGCTAATACTTGTTTTTTCCAGCGTTATGTATTTTTTTACCTTTCTAGGTAGTCAACAAAGTAAATATATGGTTGAGTCATCAAATGAGATTAGGAATATCATTGCACCACTTCTTTAATGGGGCGGCTTAGCAATCGACTCCACATGGCTGACATGGCTGAGAACTCATCAAGTCAACAAAAAATGGCAACTCATAAATATATATCACCATCGCAACTCAAGCTCACTAATTCTTAAGTCCAAGTGAAGAAAATAGCCAACACCTCATCATGTCAGTTTGGCTCGATAAAAATGATATAACTTGAATTGAAGAAAAAGGGTCTTAAAATGATTTTGCAAGATTATGATGTTCCTCATGAAACATGGTAAGGAAACACATTTTTCATCACATTTTGTCTTACTCTATCATAATCAGGCATATATAGGCTTTAGAAGTGTTTTCTAGATAAAAATAAGAAGAAGGAGCGAAATATCAATGAACTAGGTCCTTTTGTAGCGCACTACATGCTTGAAGGTGAGTTTTCACTATGAAAATGCTATAGGTTTCTTGAAGTGAAAATTTCTTAAAAAATCTCAGAACAAGGGTGAATTAGAGTATTTTTTTTACCTCATTAGCATCAAGGAAGACCTTCCAATAGTCAGAAAGCTTAAAGATTATGCAAAAGGTGGATTTTGGAGTTTTCTAAGAAAGTGCGCTACAAAAGTTCTTTTACATGATTGTTTTAGTAGTCAACTTCAAGTTCTATTTCTGACCAGATGGAAAGGAATTTTAGAAACTGGAAACAGGTTTTTTTTTAGCATGAGCCCATATACAAAAACCTCTCTCATTTTTTCACAACCATCAAGGTTTGGAAAATATTAAATCATCTGTGAGGCCAATGTTTCAAAATTTTTACTAGCCAGATTTGTGTAAAAAATTTAAAATTCACCTTGGTAGAGGTCTAGCTCAGCATCCACGTGGCATGATGACACATAATCAATGTAGTACACTCAGAAAATACACTGCTTTCATTTTATAAGGGTTATTAAAAGAGTTTTTTGAGCTATTCAATGAAAGAAGAGTCCTTTTTGTATTCAAACTATGCCAAACATAATTATCCCTAGAAAGTATCTACGTGATGTAATTTAATTAGAAATAGGTCTCTTAGGTAGGAATACAAGGCTAGCCTAGGTGGCAATCCATTGTATCAAACCTCACTCTATAATTTAGAGAGTTTTTGAGTTTGAAAGGGGTGATGATTGTTATGAAGAAGCTACTATGTAAATTTACTCTATCACGCTAATACAGAGTTGCTGCAATTTTCTTTTAGACCTAATATTTCTTTTGAGATTATGTGTTTCTGTTTTTCCATTTCTCATATTAGCATCAACTTCATAGTATCATGATTACATGGAATTCATAGTATTATGCTTGAATTTAATTCATACATTATGTTTTTCTGTAAAAGCATTTTTTTTAACCTTAATTTCCTCATCTTCCATGAACTACATTTACTTGCGATTGAAGTCCAATAGATTACTCCATGCCCAATGGTAGCCTTCATACAATTTTCCACCTGCAAAAACCACATAAAACACAAAATATCTAGCCATCTGAAATATGATTTTTTTCTTGAGTTTTTTATATTTTTTTTGAGAGATCCCTCTTTGAATGGAAGCTCTAACTTCCAATCCAAAGTGGTTTGAAATAGCTACACTAGGTTGACAATTGAGTAGCCCAATTGGTCCTAGATTAGTGATAACATTTTGGTGCGTCTATTGGGTTTTAGAGATGCATTGTCCTAGGTAATTGATTCTAATCTAAGTAACTAAGCTCTTGAAGGTAGTAGGAGATCATAAATATTCAAGGTTGTACTTCTACCTTGGCGATTCCATTCTTGAAGAATTTAGAAATTCATAGCTTCATGGTGACTCTGCTTCTTGAAGATAAGTAGCGTGAAGAAGTTCCAATATGAGTTCTACTGCAAGAATAAATCCCAGGTATGCTCCTATGGATAAATCTCACATCTATGGTTTTCCAAATCCTATGCCTTATGTTGATTGGTCAACCCATCCTCCCATATTCAAAGATGAAAATAAATATGATGTTAGTATACATTTGATTAAATTCCATATACATGTATGTAGACCAAGGATGGAGTTTCCTAAGGATTTTCTCATGAATATGTTTATGGATACCTTAGAAGACAAAGCTAGAGTATGGTATGAAGGGTTGAAATCAGGAACCCTTTGTTCCCTTAAATATTTTCATATAATTTTCTGTGAATGTTATGGGAAGTCTGATCCTTCATCTACATTGCTTCAATACTGTTGTAATATTTGGAAATGTTTCATTGAATATATTAAAAGTATGGATGGTGATGTAGAATGTATGGATGATGAGGAGATATTAGAGCCACTTCATGAATTTTCTTGACAAGTAATATGTCATGATGATAAAGAAAATTTCCAATAAGCAGATGTCTCTTCTTTGGTTGAAGATGAAATGGATGATAAATTTAACAATCAAGTCATATGACATGAAATTTATGAGTATTTGCAGCCTTTTCAATCTATATGTGGTCAAAGGTATGAGCCAAATCATTCAAATTGTTTTTCATCCCATTCGTTTTCTGATATTTTATGTTAATAAGAAACTCCTCAAGATCAGGTTGTTGAAAATACATGCATGAAATTCTGAACAGTGAGGTAACATGTGACAAAAGTTACCTTTTAGGTAAACCCGAGCTACATGAAGAGTTGAATATATAGGTTTTACCTATTCAATTTGGAGATGATCAAAATTAAATGGATGATATGCATAAATTATTTTATATAGGGGTTGTGATTTTTCATTTTCAAGATGATAGTCCTCAAGAAAAACTACCAAAGATTATATCTTATTTGTTTGATAAGAAAAAGATTAATTTTGATACACACAATATGGATGCTATGTTTGAAGATGTGCAAGGATGCATGGAAGGCTTTGTTTATTGACATGAAAGGGAAGACAAATCTATTGTTTTATTTTTATTTAATGATATTCTTGGAATTGAATACATAGGACAAAAGAAGCCATCAATTATAAATGAATTCAACTCTCATGGTTCTACTCATCAATAAAAGGTGATTTTTCATGGTTTCCAAGATCCAATGGTAAGTCTGTTGCCATCATTAGTCAAGAAAATATTTGTGTTTCTTATGGAGTATGGTTTCAATATTTATTTTAAGTTTCCAATAGATGATTCACTTCTAATTTTGTTTAAGAAAAATCAAGAAGCCCAATCATTGGATAAGCTCTTTGACTAGCTATACTTGAAATTTCATTTTGCTTGAAATTGAAAGTTTGGTTTTCAGCTATTAGAGTAAGGTTATTGGTACATACATAATATTTCTAGGCAAGCATATTTTTAATCATTTACTTTTAATATTGTATTTTTAATTTTTTTTTTTATGGTCTTTTGCTTCAAGAGAATATCAAGTGACGAATGGAGGCTAAATAATATGACAAGAGGTTGGGATCAACCCAATGGATAAGGCACTTGTTCTATTGGTTATTCATTGCACCACATGGGCATGACATCCCCATTGGAGCCACTTTTATCCAAGATAACCATTATCCAATAAGACAAAGAAGAAGGAGCAACATTTCATTGAACTAGGTACTTCCATAGTGCACTACAGGCTTAAAGGTGAATGTTGGCTAGGAAAGTGATGTAGATTTATTAGAGGGAAAACTTCTTAAAAATCCTTAGAACATAGGTGAATTAGAGCATGTGTTTACCTCATTAGCATCAAGGAAGACCCTCCAATAATCAGGAAGGTCAAATATTATGCAAACGGAGTATTTTGGATTTTTCTATGAATGTGTGCTACGGAAGTTCTTGTACATGATTGTTTTAGCACTCAACTCCAACTTCACTTTCTCAGAAAATAGAAATACGAAGGAGGTTTTTCTTCCAAATGAGCCTATCTATAGAAATGACTCTTTACACAGCCATCAGGTTTTGGAAAATACATAATTATATTTGAGGCCTATTTTTTCATAATTTTTACTAGCCATATTTGTGTAAAAAATTTAAAATTCGACTTGGTGGAGATCCATCTCAACATCCACGCCACATGATGACACATCAATAGTCCATATTACTCATAAAATCCATTGGTTTCATTTGATAAGGGTTATTAAAATAATTTTTTGATCTATTTAATGAAAGAGTCCTTTCTATATTCAAACTCTGCCAAACAAAAATATCCCTAGAAAGTGTCCAAGTGATGTAATTTAATTAGAAATAGGTCTCTTAGGTAAAAATTTGAGGATGGCCTAGGTGGGAAGCCATTGTATGAGAACTCACTCTATAGATGAGAGATTTTGTTAGTTTGAAAGGGTTGATGATTGTTATGAAGAAGATATTATGTAATTTTTTTCTATCAAGATAATACATTGTTGCAACAATTGTATTTTAGACCCGATATTTCATTTGAACTTATGTGTTTATGTTTCTCCATTTCTCATATTATCATCAGCTTCATATTATCATGATTACTTTGAATTCATTGTATTATGCTCCAATTTCCTTAATGTGTTATGTTTTTTTCTTGAAAAAATTATTTGTTTAAGCTTAATTGCCTCAATTTCCATTAACTACATTTTCTTGTGATTGAAGTCCCATAGATGACTCCATCCCTAACGGTAGACTTCATACAATATTCCACCTGAAAAAATGACATAAAACACAAAATATTTATCCATATTTAATATGAGCTTTTTCTTTAGTATTTTATCTTTTCTTAGAGAGAGTCCACTCTGGTTGGAAGGGCTAACTTCCAATCCAATTTTGTTTGAAATAGTTTCACTAGGTTGTCAACTGAGTAGCCAATTTGTCCCAGCTTAGTGATAACATGTAGTATGGCATAGAGGAACAAAAATTGGAAAATCCTCTGTGAAAAATAGAGAAAAATAGTATTGTCGAATTTGCTGAGTGGTGAGTGTGGTGGTAGCATTATGGTAGTGGTGGATTAGAGAGCATGAAGTCTAAGTTGTGGGAGAAACAATGAAGGATGAGTTGTGAGGCAATAGAGTGGTGATCAAGAGCACAAAGTATGAGTTGTGGGAGAAGTGACATAGGATGATTTGCGAGAAAATAGAGTGTTTATCACATGATATGGTGATAATAGTACAAAAGGTGCGGTTGTGCCAAACTCGAGGAGTCGGTGATTCAACAAACGACCAAGAGAAAAACGCAATTATGTGATAGTGGAAAGTTATAAATCTTATTTTTAAATTCCTTTGTTTTTAGTTTTAAAATTGTATGAAATATTATAAAAATGGCAACAATAGGTGGTGGCCTACATTCAAAGAGGTTGGTGGCTCTTAGCAAGTTGGTGCTTGACATTTTAAAGAAGTTGGTGGCTCTTGGCAAGTTGGTGCTTCCTATCCTAAGGGGTTCATTGCCTCGAGTGTGTGGGTGCTCAAAAACAAATAGATGTAATTAAGTGGGTGCTTAATTTATATATTAAAACAACAACAATTTTTCGGGTTTTACCCTTTTGGCTTCCATGTGAAAAATACATCTGTCTATGTTTGTGTGTCATAATATTGAGAACTGTTCTTCAACTTATGAATTATTATCTCTTAATGCTTATTTATTTATGAATAAATGCTCTCATAAATAATATATGGTTGAGTGATGAACTCATAATATATTAAAATAAAAATTGATAGTAACCATACAATTATTTATTCACCGGCTATCAGTGACTCCTTATTACAACAATTTGTATTAGGGAAAGGATCCTTCAGAAAAATTCTAACCAATGGAAGGCAGATTTATAAGAAATTATGTCAAGAAAAGATTATACCATTCTTTAATGGGATAAACCTTTCCTTCTAGAATGTAAGGATGGAAGCATGCCTAATGTCACTTGGTGTAGATGTGTGACCTCAGAACTGGTAGACTATAATGTCCCTAATGTTCCTCCCACTTATTGCAACACCCTCTTCCCACATTTACCCAAGTAACTTACCAACTATGGTAAACATGTGATGAGAATCTAGTAATGTGAGATTTAACCTCCTATATGACCATGAGGAAGTGGAATCGATGGAAATAGGACAAAAAAACCTTGCACAAAATTAACAACACCTCTTAGAGGTAACCCAACCTGCAAAACACCTGAAACCTAAAGGGGGACTAATTTTTTACCAATTTCAGCTTTAATCATGGAAATGTAATAGAAATGGAGTGGATGTAAATCTATAGCCATGGGCATTCCTTGGAAAGGTCACGACCAGGACCCTAAAAGTAAATTATTTTCCTGCAGATCTGGAACTTGTGCCACCTTTTCAGCCCCATAACCAAGGTCACTGCCCATAAAATAATGAAACTTAAGGATAGGTTAAATAAAATTAAAATAAAGGTATGGAATAAATCACATCATTAGGAACTCATTCACACTACCCTAGCCATGGCAGATATTTCATAAAATATCTCACAAAAATTCCATCTACAGGTATAAATAGAATATTTTAACATAGGGGTGTCATACTTATATGAGAATTTATAAGAAGCATTGCTACCTTACATCATTAGCTAAAATACAATGTATTTGACCATAGATACATTGTGCATTCATTTACAAGAAAAGAATAGACTGCTCTATACATCATAACTGATAAAATACATGCTTATCACCAACATAATAACAACAGAAATACCATGGATATAGCATCACTGATATCCGCATAATAACTAGTACATTTGCATTTTTAATACCAAATTAATGATCTTCTCATTAATGAGTGTAAAAACCAAATGGATATGGGACTTCCACATTCCACCTGAACATAGATTGGCTGAGCTAAATCTCCCTTCAAACAAACTCTCCCATGTGATATGCCAAGCAATAATGTGGGACTCAAACTGAAAAAAAAAAACTAGGGCATCACGAGGCCAAACTACCTTACCATCATCAATAATAAACCACGATTTATAGTGATCTACAACCAACAACTAGGCCAACACAAGCATGGATATAACTGGATCCTCTCCACCTAAACCATGACGAACTTTCTTCTCTCCAAGTCTGTGAGGCTTTACCAAAACCCATGGTCCAAAATAGGGGTCGCTAGGCCCTAAACCAAGACATAATCTCCAGGCTTTTCCACAATCCCAAACCCAAAATTCATAGGCCTTGAAGGAGAGAAAACCACATCTAGGCTTTACCGTATATCCCTCCATTCACCAGTTGAGGATTTCTAGGATTACTAAGGCAACACAATATCCTGATTTATTGCAACGCACAGTCCAATTCAAGGGTTACTAGGACATGTGTTACATCAATTCGGAGATCTACCCCACTCAGCTTCGAATCCATCTGGTAATATAGCTAAACCAAAAAATCAGAACTCCACAACATCTTGTCTATTTGTAAATGGCAAGGCTAAGCTCAAGGCACTACCACACCTTGCAAAATGCATATCAGGACAACAAAAAACTACATGCAATACCATGCATGCCAAATATAGCAAGGAAAATAAACATGTAAATCAATACCTTCCAATAATCCTACTATATTTTCTTGATTCATGCTCCTCCTTCCTTGCTTCCTCATTTTTCCTGCTTTCTTGTCTTTATTGCTCCAATCCAAAATGTTCCAAAAAATTTAAGTGTCGAAAAGAGAGAGAGAGAGAGAGAGAATAACGAGAGCAATCCAAAAAATACATTCACAAAAGGTATCAAATGATCCTCATAAACATTGTTATGCAAGAGGCCTCTATTTTATTCATCTATGATTACTTTCCTTCTATTTCCTCCTTACATGAAAGTTTTGACCTTTCATTTCCCTTTTCGCCTAAATTCCAATACTTTAATAAATAAATGTGCCAAAAATTGCATTTTTCCTTTCCAAATCCTTTTCCTTTGCCAATTTCCCTAGCCATAATAAACCAAATTAACACCCCCTAGGATGCTTTTCCCAACATTCATCTTGGAATAATTGTCCAATCAAACATGGTTATTATTTTTAACTTTTATTACATGGAATTTTCACCAAGGATGTTACCCAACCCTTCCCCTTAGGGGACACCGGCCTCAATCTTCAACCACACATATCCTTAACAACACCACTGAAAAGAAACCATATTGCCCATGGAGCTTTATAACATAGCTCAATGTTGTATTTAAAATGATCACCCTGCTGAAAAGAAAACCAACATGAAATCATAAAGACATGACAAATATAATGACGTGACCCCATACCACTTATTGTAGCTTTATAACATAGCCCATAGTGATATTTACATCCATATACATATGTACATATTTTGGATCGGGGTCCCCTCGGGCACACTTTTTGATGTAATTTTGTATAAGTCTTGTATAGGCACACTGCACAAATGAGTCAGGGGGCTTTGGGGTGGGTAAAAGTCCCTAATTTTGATGTAAATGGGTTTAAGGGTAAAATTTGGGCCTCAAACCATGGTTTGGGACCATATTATCTACGCAAAAGAGGAATATAAATAGATATATTGAGTCTAAGGAAAGTAGTAGAAGACTATTATTGATGTTTGATAAGTTTATGTGTCTGTAATACATTGTAAAGGTTTTGTCTAGGTTGGTTTGAAAGGCTTCTACTAGTTGTGTACGCAGAGGCCTAGTCCTAGTTGTGTGTGGACTCCTCTCTATGTGTGTGTGGAAGGGTTATGTAAGGGAAATTATGATATGCATTGAATGTCTGATGTATTGAAAGGATTTGAAGATTATTATAAAGTAGAGATTTTGACAAAATTCTTGTGATAGGTATGAGTTATTTAATGTTTCTATTCTATTGAGATCACATTGTTTGTATTTATTATTGATTATTGCACAAGGATATATATTATGGTTATGTATGCATATTGATGGTTAATAAATTTGGTTAAGTAACTGCACATTGTTTAGATATCGAACTAGTTCAGCTATACTTTATCTCTCCTAAAGTGATCTATAACTGAGTTTTATTCTATTAAGGATTGTGCACACTCTTTGATTTTGCTTTATTCTATTGCGAGCATTTGTTTTTGATTGACATAATATTGCCTTCGAATTTGTTAGGACCACTTTATTATTTTCTCCCTCAGAGTATGGAAACCTGGTTCTAGCATCCCCCCATACTACTTCAGGTAATAATTTGATCTATGCAACCAAATAATTGCCAAAAGGGCTAGTAGTTGGAGGGCTTTTTGGTTTATCCATAAATTTTGAATCTGGGTCAGGATCCCTCAAGCCAAAAAATGGTTCGGTTTTCGGGATCGGGATCATCTTGAGAGAGATTTGATGTTGTCGCATCCCTCATGAAATGAATTGCAAGATTGGCTGGATAGAAATATCCTTGAACTCACACTCCAAGAGAACAAAATTACTAAGTTATCTAACGAAGAATGGGTACAAAAATATATCTACTCAAAATTACATGAAATAATCTTTTTCTCATTTATGCATGAGATATAGGAGTGGTTGTGGTGCTTAGCTAAATTTAGTACCTACATAAAGGACGACGTGGTCACTGAGTGGACTCCTAAATTGATCCAAAAAGGAGAGAAACTAGACAATAAGATAACCTATGCAATAGATCATTGGATCTATCACCTATTGGGACGATTTGTAACTGAATTTTCCATTGATGAACTCGTGTCATATTTTGAAGCATAAATAAGGTTTTTTAAAGGCCCTAGAGGTAAATTCATGCACTCACTGAAATTGTTGCTGAAAATGATATTATGTGAATGGGGTTGTCTGTGCAAACATATTTCTTGAATGCCACGAAGAGGCCCAACTACACGAAGTGGAAATTTTTACCTCCAATATTCTAAAAATTTAACTTATAGCCCAATGAAGCTTAGATCTGAGAGTGAAGGTGAACCAGAAACTAGTAGCTCTAGTGATTCTTAAGGAGAAATCTCATCACACCAGAAACCCTTGAGTCTATTTCCAACCCCATCCACTTCAGTTCTGAACTCACATCACATAGCACCCACTCCACCACACATTCCATCACCACCTGCATCTCCCCCAAAAGTAGACACGGTTGCGTAAATGAAGTTACCTAATTTCTGAGGCATTGGAAATGAGGATACTAACCACTTTTGGTTTGTGGATAAGGCCCTATGGCATGCTCAAGAAATTAACAATATTCATATTAGGAAAGTGAAATTGGCTACTACTTTCCAAGATCACTCAATTACATTAGTACATGAGGTATGCCGAAGAAAACCCTAATTCCACCTTGGAACAAATAAAAGCGACCCTAAAATAATAGTTTGGGAATCCAAATTCATATGCACAGATGGTGACAGAAATGAAAGAGATTTGTCAAGAGGCTAATGAATCTCTATGGGAGGCTGGTTAGATACTGAACTACACCATCAAAGATGGTGGATTTGTTATTGATCATACTCAACATAAGGAATAGTTCATTTCTATGTTGGTTATGTTTACTCATCAAAAACCTTGGGTCAGCAAAACATTGCCACACAAGCCGAGGCTATGGAGGTTGTAATGAAATTGGAGGCTACCCCAACACCTATTGCACTGGGAACTCAACATATTCAGAATCATTTGGAAGCCATGCATCTATATATTCAAAGCCTGCATAAGGAAAAAGGTAAGGAGGTATGAACAGAGGTTTTGTGCATAAAATGTAAAGGTTTTGGGAACCATAAAGATCAGTATCATGTCTTCAAAAATTATCAAAATGCTGGAGGTTCTAGTCTGTTGAAGAGTCATGTGTGGTGCACAATTTGTCGAATTGTTGGATTACATAACACAGATTCCTGTCCAAGGATCAAAAAGTATCAACCTGACTTGAAGCAGTTGTTTTGAAAATTTTGTTCGTCATTAGGGCACGATGAGCATCATTTTCACACTTATGATATGATGTTAGATAAATATTAAATATATAGAATGCAAATTGAGCCTACATCACTAGCATCCCCTTCTGGGTGTGGAGGATTTCAAGGCAAGGGAAGAGGTCAAGGAGGTGGATTAGCTAGTTGAGGAAGAGGAAAATTCATTTTCTATAACTATTGAGACATTGGTCATTATCCACATGACCATCAGAATCCAGCATGACTACCCTACAGGTACTGTAGACAATTTTATCATGTCATAGAAGATTGTCATGTCTTGATTGCTAAATGCAAGAAAAGAAGATACAACTTCCAACAAAATCTTCATATGGTTCACTCTAAAACCCGTGAAGAATATCGCAGTGTGAATGTGGTTACTATGAGCGGTGTGGAAACCAATGATGATAAGGGAAAGAAGCTAGCCACTGATGTATGGATTTGTAAAGCACCTAAAAACAAGGAAGCCTTTAATATTTAGTGCCAAAAAGAGACCTTTATTGAAGGGCGGAAATAATTTTCAGAAGGAAGAGTGTCAACATTAGGAAGACCTATGAAGAAATCAGGAGGAGATGAAGAGATCAAACCATTTCTACGAGAATGTATAAAGTTGTTGCGCAACAAAAAGGGAGTATAAAATCTACAGGTTTTGATAGATAATTTCACAGAGAAGGAACAACTGATGGTAGAACAAGAGCGGTCAAAAAATATACAAGACCAAGAAGATAACGAGTACGGAGATGCATATGACCGCGATGATTGGTGCTTATGAAATGGACCAAGTTATCCTAGATTTATGATTAAATTCTAATTTCCTACCTAAGAAAACATGGAAACACATGGGAGAGACAAAGCTGGAGTGGTCTACCATTCAACTGTGCATGGTCTGTCAATAGAAGATCATTCATTTTGGGAGGTCGTTGCAAGTTGCGTTCAGTATAGAGGGTGTTAAGTTGATGGCGTACTTTGCAGTCATCCAAATTGTAGATGATATTGATCCCTATCTTGCATTTCTAGGATTGGATTTGGTCATTGACATGGATGGTGTTATCAATATGAAGAAAAGGAGGATGGAATTTGAAAGCAATGGAGTCAGGGTAGTCATTCCTCTAGATCTCGTATAAGCACAAAGATATACTGAGCCAATGCGCGTTGATGATGAAATCGATTAAATCTATAAGGTGACCTTGCACAAGGAATATTGGATTATCCAACAACATATGGAATCTTATGTGGGAGAAGGATAGCTCTTGTTTTTTAGGCTCTGATGAATAAATAGAAAATTGGCAGAACCAGTTGCATGAGGTGTCTGTGCTGCGTTGTAACTGTGTGACCCGATCTTTGCGATGTATAAGATCTGAGGTACGTGATTTTCCACACTATGATGGATTAAATGATATAAACATGTTTATAGGAGAGCTTGAAAGTACCATACCTAAAGGACATAGGTTCCATGCTTTGGATCTCTAGTTGCACACTACTCCGAAAAGATGGTGGAAAACTCATAGGGAGAAGATGGGCAACTGGGAGGAACGCACCTGCATGATGAGGTTACAGTTTGAATGTCCAGTAATTAAAATGGAATACGTGTACTATGGAAAAGAGGATTTATGCAGACATTTGGAAATATGGAATCAGGTATGGTGCATAGACCCAAGACCTGAATGGGTACATATTTTGATTTACACATTGGGGGAGGTACCTACTGAATGGTATCTAGAGATAGAGCTTCACAGAGGAACTAGTGAATGGTCTTCACAAACATAGAGTTTTATTCTTACATTTAGCTTTGAGAGAGGATTTGATATAGTTGGATATTCCTTGCATAATATTTAAGTCATATTTAATACAAAAAATCCTATAATCAAGGGTGCTCCATCAGCCTGGGATGCGTAGATGAAAGCTATTGGAAATTTTAGGAACCTCATAATTGAAGAGAATGAAGAGAATCCAAATAATATCATGATACCCAAATTTGAGGGACAATGCGCAGTGGTTGGACCCTCGATCACCTCGCTAGATGTAACAAAGAACCTAAAGCTTAGGTAGGTGAGCATTGGATCTGAAGAACAACCTAAGTTGGAAAATATTGGAGACTACTGGGATGATGATACAGTAGGGAAGGTGGATAATTTTCTAAAAGAATATAAATATTTGTTCCCTACAAATTTTTAAGAGATGAAAGGAATCATTGGGGAAATGGAAGTTATTAAAATCACATTGAAACCTTATGTGTGCTGAGTGAATAAAGCCCATATAGGCTGAACCCAAGATATATGCAGAAGGTGAAAGAAGAGTTGGACAAAATGGTTGCAGCAGGAATCATTGAACATGTAGAGGAGACTGACTGGGTAAGTCCACTAGTTGTGCAAGATAAGAAGACAAAGGGAGAAATGGGATCTATGTGGATCCGCACAAACTGAATGATGCTTGTGTACATGATCCATTTCCAACTCCATTCTCTGATGAAATCTTGGATAATTTTGGAGGCCAAGAAGCATATTCCTTCACATATGGGTTTTCAGGATATCATAAGATCCTGATTGCACCAAAAGATAGGAGTGAGGCTACCCTTTCTACTAAAGGGGGATCCTTCCAATATACAGTCATGCATTTTGGATTGAAGAATGCTCCTATTTTCTTGCTCGTAATAGTTTCTACTTTCAAATAATTTTCCACAAGTTTTTGGAGGCATATTTTGATGATTGGACTGTATTTGGGTTGTTAAAAAATCATGTGTCAAATATGATCTTAATGCTGGATACTGGTAGGAAGTATCAAATCTCCCTGAATTTGAAGAAGTGTATATTCTATGTACCATTTTGGATACTGGTGGGAAACATTATCTGCCAGGAGGGGTTGATGGTAGATCCTGCAAAGATCATAGTCATATTTAATTTGGAGCTACCTGAGAATGTTAAGAAGTTGTGCTCAATATTGGGGAATATTCGGTATTATAGGAAGTTTATTTAGGGCTATGTGCTGACAACTATGCCGATGGAAAATTTTCTCAAGAAGGATGCAACGTTCTGCTAGGATGAGGATTGTCAGAAGATTTTTGAGCTGCTGAAGAAAAATATGGTCACAACGCCCATATTGTTCTTCACAGATTAGTCCAAGGTATTTCATGTACATGTGGATGCCTCATTCATTGCACTAGTAGGTATATTAGTGCAACCAGGAGTAGGTGACATTAATCATCCTATTTATTATGCAAGCCAAAAAATTTCAAGCACAGAGAAAAATTACTCAACCACAAAAAGGTAATGGCTCGCAATGGTGTACACGGTACAAAAATTCCGCCACTATATATTAGGAGGCCATTTCAAGATGTTCGATGATAATTATGGTTTAATGTACCTGGTCAATAATCCTACATTTAGGGGGAAGAACTGCGGGTGGTTATTTTTATTCTAGGAATGTGATTTTTAGATTATGGTAAAACCAGGTAGATTGAATGTTGGGTGAGATCCTATGTCTCACATTGAAATTGGAGAATAAACTATCAATTTGGAAGATGGATTTCCAGACATGCATTTATTTGTGATAAAGGTGGCTAATGAGCATTTCCCTGATATCATTTAGTTTCAGACTATTAGACGCGTGCCTAGCAAATATACATTTCAATAGAAGAAAGAACTCGTGGTGCGCGCAACAAAATTCACCACTATTTTTGGACAATTTTACAAAATGGGTGCGGATGAGGTTCTGCGCAAATATGTCTTGGAGTATGAGAGACATGCCATCATAAATGAAGCTCATGGAGGAGCTACCGGTGGTCATTATGCAAGAAAGGCCACTATGCATAATATTTTTTGATTTGGGTTATGGTCATTCATGCTGCACACGGATGCCTATGGGAATTGGCACACATGAGATGTATGCCAGTCGAAAGGAAATCCTTCGCGAAGAGACAAGATTCCCTTGAATCCACAGATGGTGCTGCAAGATTTTTAGAAATGGGCTATATATTTTGTGGGACCTATTAATCCTCCAGGAAGGAAGAGTGGTGCATGCTACATTATCACTGTGACGGATTATGTAAACAGATGGGATAAAGCCAAATCGATGAAGGATTTTATTGGTGATACCGCTGCACAGTTTATTTTTGATAATATTGTGACTCAATTTGGTTGTCTTATGATTATGATAAGCGATCAAGGTAGGAATTTTGTAAATGACACCATTGAATCATTGACCAAAGAATTCAATATGTGCCATCAGAAAATTTCTCCCTATCATGCTCAGGAAAATGGTGCGGTTGAAGCATTCAATAAGATACTGGAAACTGGAGTGACAAAGGTGTGCAATGCTAACTGAAATGATTGGGATGAGCAAGTTCCAACAATTCTTTGGGCATATAGGACCAGTTTCAAGAATTTGACTGGAAGGACACCTTTCAAGATGATATATGGGTAAGAGGTTGTGTTTCCAATGGATTTTATTGTTCCTATCATGCGCATTTCAACAGTCACCAATATGGTTGAAGAATATGATATGGAATACAGGTTTTCATACTTGGTTTCTCTGGAAGAAGATCATTTTATTATAAATTATCACTAGCATATTAAAAAAGTGCGCAAAAAATCATGGCATGATAGTCATATCTGGAAAAAAGTGTTCAAGGAATATGATTTGGTCTAATTATATGACAACAAGTTTGCACGCAACCCAGGGAAACTAAATATGTGTTGTCTATGGACCTATGTTGTTAAGGACATCACTGATTGAGTAACAGTGTGCATGGCCACGTTGAGTGGCGAATACCTTCCTGGGTATGTCAATGGAAGCCAGTTGAATCCATACAGGGATGACCTTGTGCCTACCAAATGAATATATGGCTAGAGTATCAGACTTGCATCAATGAGATGGCACATGTGCAGTAAGGTGTGATGCTTGTGTGGCAGCTCTGCATGGAGGTTTAGTGGGTCGCAGAGGTGTCAAAAACTAGTCGTTGGAATAGTAAAACTAGAAAAGACAGATTTATTACCATTTATGGGAGTGTCTAGGTTGGATTTAATGAGGGGATTTGTCCATATTTAGGACCATTTCTCCATTTATAGAGACACATTAATGTAGAAGTAGAAATTTAGGATGCACTAAAAGTATAAATATGAACTATGGGGTCACAATAGCTCCCTTTTATTTTTTAGTGAATTCTTTGTTTTGAGCTCCCTGATTTTTGCTACATACATTGTGTCTATCTTTGGTTTGGATCCGAGGTTTAAGGTAACATTGCATCGAGCAGGGTTGGGCTACGTTATTCCTAAAAGTATGATGGCCACAAGACCTAGAGATTACATTTCTGCACTTGAGGTCCCAATTGTTGAAACACGTGCACCCTCCAAGTCTAAGAAGGGGCAATATTTTGGAGCACGCAAATATCCAAGAGAAAATAACCCAAATATACACTCCACTCTGATTGAGAAGATGAACAGGCGTATGGACGAGGTCCCTGAAACCTTCATGGAAGGAGAGGAGGATATGGTCGAAGTGGCCCCATTCTCGTAGCCGTTGAGCTATGTTGTGTCGTTCAAACCCTAATTCAGAATCCCCAAATACCTGGAGAAGGTGTGCACAAGAATCTAGACGCCATTAATCCCTGAGAACATCCCAATCAAAGGGGACATGTTCGCTAAAGTTTCATGGCTCTAATTTGATGATTGGGACATTGCAAATGTCAAAAAATTCCCAGAGCTTGCGCCGAAGTTGTATCTTGACCAAGTCACATATGAAGGAGGCATTTTGTGCCTTGAGCCAAAATGATGGGAGTTAGGCCTACACAAGCATGCTTGCTAAAATTTCTCCAGATCCCTCATTTTGGGTGTAGCCCCATAGATTACATATGTGTCAGACATTTTCCCGCATTAGTCTATGATGATGCGCTATGGTTGGGAGAGCCCATCCCTAATGATGTTTCATTGATCCATAGGATCATTGGGCTGCCTGCTAAAGGAGATGACCCTATTGATAATTTTTGTGGTAGGACGCAATAAAAAATCACCGCAGACAAAATTAAGAGAATATATCGTCACGCGGAAGAGCCGAGGTTTTCTGGTCGATGAAATAAATGACCTAATAGTTCGATTTGGTATGATCATCTTGGCTTGTAAGATGATTTGCAAGTGAAAACCAAAGGAGGTGCCCACACCCATCATTGCGCTCGCTGGGTGGTGCGAGAAAAACATTATTTACAACTATTCCAACTATCCCTGCAAGGAATTTTTAAAAGAATTGCATGAAGTAGAGGAGGAAGGCAAGCAGTTTCATTACGCTAGGATTTTATTATTGATTGGGATGATTAGGTGGAAGACCACTAAATACACCTATTTTCCGGAGATTGAGACACATATGTGCAATGCTGCACGCTATGCGACATTGTGGAACTCTTCAATGCCAATGTGCACCAAGGAGAATAATATTTTTTGGGTTCTATATGATGCCACTCTTTATCAAGCGGTATAATCAAAGCCGACACTGTGACCAACATTATATGATTAGTACAATATGGTAGCTGAATTAAAAGCCGCATTCCACAACATGCATATCCGTGCAATGGTCGTTGTGGAGGGATTCTAGTACAAGTTACCAAACCTGGTGATGGATGATGATTTTCTTAGAGTGGTGTCATAATGGTTGTCCACATGGTTCACTCGTATCACACCTACGAGGCCACGTACTAGCTGCCAGAGAGTGAAATCCACAGTAAAGATGATAGAGAAAAAATCAACACCAAATACCACTGGTGAAGCCATTGACCTGGAAAAAAAAACTGAGCCAGAGAAGAAGTGGTTTGCACTGAAGGATACAGGAGAAGTAGAAATGTCTAAGGGAACCAAGCGTGGATCTCAAGCCGTTGGAGGATCATGGAAGAAGAGGAAGTGATCCAAAGAGGTTGGGAGGAGGTCTCGATGTTGATGGATGATGATCTCCATGAAATTTCCAACACTGTCATATCTGTGATGGAGGATCGCTGGAACGACATGGAGGTGTAGTCCAAATATGTGTTGGAGAATGTTCAAGTTGGAATACAAGAGTTGAAGATGCAAGCGATCCAGATAAAAGTGAGTTTTTCTCAAGTAAGCTAGACCAACATGTAAGTCACAAGCGTGCAACCATTACTAGCCTCAGGGATGCCTACCTTGTGAAAATCTTCGTGCCAACCATTTAGGTAGACACCAGCCAACGTGATCAATTCCGGGGAACAAGTGATAAGTATTAACCTTTGTGTGTTATTTGCATGGAAGATGCACTTGATGGACTCAATGATGATAGACGAACTCTAGTATAGAGAGGCTACTACTCACACCTATATAATTGAAGCCTAGCAACAGGCATAACATGAACACCAAAATAAGCAAAGATCAAAAACAAAATGTCGAGAAGTTGAAGCCTAGCGTGTTGCACTAGAGGAAAATATCCACCAAGTATCTTGAGATGTTCCAGTTGTCCTGGCCAGAACAGTGTTAGAGGAAAAAATGAAGGGACAGGATAGGGAGTTGAAAGCATCACATGCTAAGGTGCATACAGTCTGAAGAGAGTATGGGAAACAAATTGCAGATCTACAGACAAAGTTGCAGCCAAACACTCCACTAGATGGCCACGCCCAAATAGTAGTTGAGGTAAAGCAAGCTAGAGATAGTATCGCTGCTACAGTCACCCAGTGTGATAGTCTATTATATGAAGCCATGAGTGTAAGGAAATTAGTGAAAAATGATCCAATATTTCAGCAGTTGCATGATCCACTACATCAGAAGGAACAACAATTTGAAGAGATCCGGACAGTGGCACAAACCTTGGTTTTTACACAGCACCTAGCTCATCTACAAGAGTGTCGGATGATACAAGTCTGATATTGAATAGTTGTGCCGAAAATAAAAATTGCTAGAAGCATGCATGCAACTATGGATTAAGGAAGGTCTTAAAATTTCACAGACGCTGGAAAAAACTCTCAATACTATTTAGCAGACACAACGCATCATAGAGATGGCCACTGAAGGGCCCACCAGAGAAAAGTTAGTTCAACAAGCACAAGTCACCACAGTGAAAAGTTTGGAATTAGTGCTCCCTCCGAAATCTTTTGGCAGCGCTCTCCAAGCCAAGATCAAGGAGGAGGTACCTTAGTGACCCTGGATGAGTCAATTTTTTGTGTTGGGGGCATGTTGGATAGGGGTCCCCTAGGGCGGAATTTTTTATGTAATTTTGTATAAGTGTTGTATATGTGCACTGCGTGAATTAGTCAAGGGACTTTGGGGTGGGTTGAATTCCCTAATTTTGATGTAAATGGGCTTAAGGGTAAACTGTGGGCCTCAAACCATGGTTTGAGACTATAGTATCTATGCAAAAGGGGAATATAATTATATAGATTGACTCTAAGGAAAGTTGTAGACGACTATTATTGATGTTTGATAAGTTCTTATGTCTGCAACATGTTGTAAGGGTTTTGTATGGGTTGGGTTGAAATTCTCCTACTGGCTTTGTGCAGACTCCGCTAGCTTTGTGTGTGAAACAGTTATTTAAGGGAAAGTTTGATATGTATTGAAAGTGTGATGTATTGAAAGGATCTAAAGATTAATATAAAGGACTGATTTTGGCAAACTTGTTGTGATAGATCTAAGTTATTTATTGTTTCTGTTATGTTGAAATCACATTGTTTTTAATTCTTATTGATCATTGCACAAATATATATGTTATGGTTATGTATGCATATTGATGGTTAATAAATCTGGATAAGTAATTGCACATTGTTTAGATCTTGATTTGGTTTTGTTCTACATTATCTACGCTGAAGTGATATGAAACTCTGTTTTATTTTGTTAAGGATTGCACACACTCTGTGATTCTTATTTATTCTATTGAGCACATATGTTTATGATTCACATAAGCTTGCCTTCGATTTGATTAGGACCACTTCATTATTTTCTCCCTTAGGGTGAAAAAACCTATTTCTAGCAACCCCCCATACTGATTCAGGTGAGAATTTGATCTGCGCATGTGGGTCATTTAAAAAAGTGCCATTAGTTGGAGGGTTTGTTAGTTTCTCCATAAAATTTTAACCTGGGTCAAGATCCCTCCAGCCAACAACATACATCCAACCATAAAATCGAAACATATACCAAGACATCGCCAACATATATGCTAAAAAAAATCCAACATCACACCGACACAACTTTACATCGACTACCAAACAAGGAAGGATACATTGCCTGCATCTAATATGCCATCTTCCATGTAGCTTCATTGGGCCCAGAGTGCTTCCATTTCACTTTCAATTTCTCTATTTCTTCATTCCAGAGCATGAGCACCTTTTTTGACAATATACACCGACGGGCCGACAAGAATTCTCCATCAGGTTCCACCTGCAATACAAACTACTCAATCACATGATCAACATCTTTAACATACTTCTTAAGAAAAAATATATGAAAAACATCATGGAATTCACTATAGAAGGAAGTACAAGTTGATAGGCCACTGGTCTGATCCTCTCAATGATCTTGATGGGTCCACAAAACCTTGGCACCAACTTGGCACATGATCCAATCCACAAGGAGCTCTTCTTGGGCTTGATGCCCAAGTACACCTGATCTAGAACCAAAAACTCCTTGAATAGATTGTTCATGTATGCATAGATCTTCTGCATAGCCTACAATTCTTCCAAGTTCTTCTTGAGCACCTACATTTCATGTTCCATTTCTGCCAACATCTGTAGTCCAATTAGTACCCTCTTAACTAGATCACTCCAATTGATAGGAGCATTGCAACTCCACATATACAAAGCCTCAAATGGAATCATTCTCAATGACTCCTGATACTCATGGTTGTTGGAAAACTATACTAGTGGAAGATACTTGTCCCAGTTACACTGTTGATGCATCACATGCATCATCATCATATCCTCCAATATATTATTGACCCTATCAGTCTGTCGATCTGTATGGGGATGATAAGTTGCATTAAAGGCCAAATGGGTGCCCAAGCTTGCAAACAACTCCTTCCAAAATGTGGAAGTGAAATTGGAATCCTTGTCAGAGATGAACTTCTTTGGAACACCATGAAATCTGAATATGTCTCAGATAAACACCTGTGCTAGTATGTAGTCTTCACCAGTATGAAATGCACAACCTTTGTTAAGCTGCCCACAACAAACATGATGGAATCATGTTTTTTAGTTGTCTCTCGAAACTCTGTGATTAATTCCATGGAAATGACTTACCATTTCCTATTTAGTATCGCAATGGGTTGCAAAAATCCACCCATATGTTTACACGATGCCTTAACCATCTGACAATCCAAGCATATGGCTACAAAATCTACCACATCCCTCTTCAAATTCAACCAATAGTATCATCTATTTATGGCAGTCAAATTATTCTAGTACCAAGAAGCTAGTTCCTTCACATATTTAATGTATGTATGATCACTTCTAGTTGAATATCATGTGTCAGGTAGTTCTTCTCATGTTCATTTACTTTCCCTGACTCATAGCATACCACCTATTCATCCTGCACAAGGATCCAACCAGGTCCTCTCTTGCAAGCATCTGTACAGTACACTACAAACTCCTTGTATGGATCTGAAATCTTTAGAACTCAAGCATGTGTCAACAACTACTTAATATGCTAAAAAATAACCTCACACTCCTTTGTCCAATCAATTTTTTTACCTTTCCTATGCAATGATGTAATAAGATAAAAAAATTAGTTAGAAGTTCCTAATGAACCTCCTATAGTAACTTCCCAATCCCATGAATGATCTCACCTCATCTACATTCTTGGAAGCCACCTACTCCATGATTATCCTTATCTTCTTTGGATATACTGCAATTCCTTCCTTGGAGACAACATGTCCCAAGTTGTGTACCTCAGTATGGAAGAAACTCTTTTTGTTGAGATTAGCATACATTTGATGCTATCTCACCATCCTCAAAACTGATGCCAAATGATCGACATGCTCTTCCCCATTTTTATAATCTACCAGTATGTCATCAATAAACACAATCATAAAATTTTCCAAATAAGGACAGAACACATTGTTCATCAAACACATGAATGTATTTGGGGAATTGGTTAAAACGAATGGAACTACAACAAACTCATAATTCCTCTACCATATCCTAAATGTGGTCCTGTATATTTCCTTCTATTTCATGCATTCATGATGATATACAGATATCAACTCTATCTTAGAGAACATCGCTGCTCCCTTCAGTTGATAAGACAAATCATTAATCCTAGTCAATTGGTACCTGTCATTTATGATCAGTTTGTTCAACTTCCTCTAGTCAATGCATAGTATAAGAGTGTCATCCTTCTTCTTCACTAACAAGACTGGTGCACCCCATCGTGATACACTTGGTCTAATGTACCCCTTTTCCAACATTTCCTTCAACTCCAATTTCAACTCTACTAAATCTGGTGTTCTCATTTGGTAAGGTTATTTTCTTGTTGGATCTACCCCTGGTACCAACTCAATATAAAATTTTGTTGGCTTGTGCGGTGCCAAATCTGAAATATCTACTCCAAACACATCCTGAAATTGCTGCAAAACTGAATAAATTCTCAACACATCTGCATCCCCAACAGTTAGGTCCCTATATTACTAGTGTAGTCACTCATTTTTGTTATAGTAGCCCCCTTATTATTATTGTTTTACCATATTAACCCCCATATTTTTATTATTGTGCCCTTACATTATTATTGTTAGGTCATCAAGGATTATATTGTGACCCCATGGATTCCTATATATAGAAAGGAGGTTTTGTCATTTGTATCATCCAAGAATTGTTTATTTTTGTAAAGTAAAGGAGGTTTCTCCCTTGAAGTGTCTTATTTATAAGGCGTTGATATATATTTTCTTCTATTATTGGAGCTGGTTTCATAACATTTGGTATTAGATCTTTGGATTCTAGGGTTTCACTATTTCAAATAGGTCATCTTGGCATTTTTGCTATAATTTTTTTCTACGAAGGTTCAGATGCTAAAATAAAAAACCCTTTTGAGAATCATCCTGAAGAAATTCATGTAGATATTTCAGATCTTTGTTCATAATATTTTCGGAGATATGATCAGTGGAAGTTACAGTTGTTATAGGGTCTCGAATTTCATCTCAAAGAGGTGACCATAGGAAAACCGTCATAATTCTCTCTCTAAGAATAAAATTGGAATTTTGTAAAAGGTGACCAAAATTAAACAAAATTTTGTTCTCATTGTATCAATTTCAGAGCCGAAGGAGGAAGCATTGACACATGGCATGCCATAAAAAATCACTCTACTGAACTAGTCCATAATTAGGTCAATGTGGGAGATTGGGCATAACCATGTCTTGAAGAAACCAAATCAGGTCAGACCTATGGAATTTGAAGGAAGATGTATAGAGCTATTATAGGATAGAAGCTTAGATCTTGGGGATCCTAAATTACAGAGACACATAAGTTCCAATATAGAGCTCCTCAAAATAAAGTAAAATGTGTGTATTATTTTTTCATATTGCATAATTCTTGTTTGAAAAACTAGTTTGAAGTAATTTCGAGGGCATGTTTGATCAAGAGATCATGTCCAACTTAAAAATTCTCAAAAATTAAAGTGCTCAAACATGTTTTCAACTTGAGTGACCAGAAAGGTCCCGTCGCAAGGATTCTGGCACCTTGAACGGTTCGCAAAATAGAGGCCATATGCAGAAGTTATTAAGCTTTGAAAATGCCCAGTAAACTCCAAAAATGGACCTTTGACTCAGTTTGACTCATGAAAAAATTTATAAAAAAACATATGTTTGAAAGTTGGTTTTTCATATAGTTTCATGGGCCAATCATTGGGCGCCACATGGCCTGCCCAGAGGCTGCCAGGTGGCCCCAGTCCAGAGGTGGATGGCATGGAAAATTTTTTGTGATTATACGAGATTCGAATTGGAGACCCGAGCTTCGTGTGCAAAGAGACCCGATAGACACACTTATAATCAAGGTCTTAACTTTCTTTGTAGTTGGAATATATTTGAATTTTGATTGTTTCAACGATGGAAAAAGGGTTAAGGGCTAGCCCCGATGGTTGCAAAAATTGCTTAAAACCATGACCTTAAGGCCTTAACCTGTGCAAGTAAATGGTTACAAAAACCGTAACATGTGCCAACATTTGTTTAACATTAAATGCGGGAGGTTAGCAGATGGGTTGAACACGCAGTTTTGAAGTAGGTTTTGGTGGAGGTCCATGTGTCCCCGCCACTTCAACATTTAATTTAACCATTAACAGTTCCATCGGATTTGGAGCGTGTTCCACCATTTTCGAGGAATCCACTAGTTTGGTGCAATTAACTAGAGTTCCTCCAATTTTGGAGGAGCTTTTTAAGGGATATTGGGCAAATTATTGTTCTGGCCATAACTCCTTGGATTTTTGACCGATTTCGATGCATGGATAGTCAATTTTGGGTATTCTCAACATTGTGAACACATTGGAAAAGGATTTAGATCCATCAGAGGTCATATTTAATAGTTTTAGCTTCAGGAAAGATCAAGGAGCCACGAGGGCCACCAGGGAGTGGGTGGTGTATTGAGTATCCTTTGTCTGTTTTTAGCAAATGAATAGTCATATCTAACTAATTCAAGAATTATGAAGCTTTTTTTATAAAGAGAAAAACTTGTTGAGGCTTTATTTCACATGTACATACAATTTTTGAGTAATAATATATGAGGTACATGCCATTGGGAGCTGGACCAACAGATGTAGCCCAAGAGGGGTGAACTGCTTCATAAAATTTACTGAGTGTTGTTCTATGTGATGCTTATTTCTCTGTTATTTACTATTTTACATTGTTATACAGGAAAAAAATACATGCTTTAACCGCACATAGAAATCTGTTTAACTATGCTAAAACCATTTGTTCAACCTACAAACTTCAGAGAACCTTATGCACACATTTTAATTACTGTTTAGATACTTAGCACAACAAAAATAATGTGTTCCATTCAGATCAAGTTGGTATTAGAGATAGACTTTTACTCTCTATATTGTTATTGTGCAAAAAAAATTTAACAATTTGCAAGGTTTTTCATGCTTACTAGGATGACGCTTAAGAGAGGAGAAGGTCAATTGGCAAGGACTTATAGTAATCCTCAGCCAAGGAGGAAAAGAGTGCAATTATCTCCACCTACAATTTCACCTCCAAGAGAAGAAGAAGAAGCCATAAGTATGACTTCAGGAGAAGGTAAAATTCATGAAGAAGTTGATCCCAAGGAGGAAGAAAGGGTGTTTAGGAAGGCATTCCTAGACTTCACTAAAATGGTGAGAGTCCTTTATCAAGAAAGGAATGAAAGGCTTGAACGAGAAGGATCCAAACTTCACAATGAAGGACAAGGATCGTCAAGAGGCCATAATGATGAAGAGAAATCCAAGAAGGGGAATGGAGGAAATGGAGACATTTGAAAGTCGCCATCATCACCCTCATCTGCATCTTCATCATCATCAACCTCTACATCCTCTTCAATACATCATACTCAGAAAGTCAAGAACACGGGTAAAATTCATTTTCTTAAACTTGATGTTAAGTTTGAATTGCCAAATTTTGATGGTGAAGTAAATGTAGAAAATCTAGATAATTGTATTAGGCAATTAGTGGTCTATTTGAGAATTCAAAATTTTCATGATGATGACATAAAAATCCAATTATCTTTATTGGGAATGGAAGGTGCAGCTCTTGTTTGGTGGGAAGCCAAGACAAAGGAGGAGATCAAAAAATATGGTAAGATTATCTTATCATGGTATGATTTCATTTCTTCAATAAAACAATAGTTTTATCCATTAGCTCACATGTAGAAAGCCATAATGGACTGGAAAAATGTTAAATAATTGAAAGGACAAAATGTTCAAGTTTATACCCAAGGGTTTAGAAGAAGAGCTCTTTTACTAGGAATATATTTTCATAGCCAAGACACTTTACTCAAGTATATAGTAGGTTTGCATACTTACCTAAGACATACCATTCTCATGTTTAATCCTACAAGCCTAGATGAGGTTTTTTTTCAAGCCACACATTTAGAGGAAAGGGGTAAAAAAAAATTAGGTGGGAATGAGGAAAGTGATTTTAAAGGAAAATGGAAGAAAAAGAGAAATGAAAATTCTAGAAAAGAGAAGGGGCAATTTTTCAGAAAACATTGTTCTAAAACAAGCCATGATGAGGACCGTTATTGGAAACTTCATCTGGATTTGAAACCAGAAAGGTTTAAAGCCAAAGATAAAGCTAAAGAAAAAAGCAAGACAGTTGCAATAGCTGAACGAGATCTAGGATTAGATTCAGGAGATGAAACTAAAAGCATAGCTATGGCACTAAAGAACTTGAAGGGGAAAGAGAATGAAACTAAACCTAGTTCTAGTATTTATAACTGTCACATAGAAGCTCCAAGTGAGGAGAAGAGAATTGAACTGTTTCATGTGAGGGTCATTTCCAAACATACCAAGGTAGACATACTATTCGACAGTGGGTCGCAAGCGAACCTTACTTCTGAAGACTTAGTCAAGAAACTAAATCTTGAAACCATTCCACATCCGAAACCATATCCACTTGGTTGGATTTGTAAGGATACAAATTTATGTTTCAAATAAGTGCATGTTGTGATTTTCCATAACATCACATTTTATTGACATAGTTGAATTATATGTTGTTCCACTTGATATTACAGGTGTGGTGTTGGGTAGTCCTTACTTGTATGATAGGAAAGTTGTCTTCTATCACCATGAGAACAAGTACCATTTATTCAAGGATGGCAAGGAGTTTATTGTGAGAGAACATTGCAAAAAACTAGACTCTTCTTTAGTGAATGCAGGATGAAAATGCTTGTCAATGCAAGTCAAAATTTGACTTTGATGTTGATTAAACAAAGAGAAATTATGCATAATCCTTTTCATGTATATGATGATGTAAATAATGGGTTCTTTCAGTCTGAAAGTAGGTTGTCTTTGAAAGAAGATGACAAGAAGTTGCAACAATCATCTTTGGTGTCGATCAATGTAGAAAACAAACTATCAGTGCAAGGAGGTGAAAATATCCAAGAGAGGGTAAAGCATCCAAGCAGAGAAGGCACAAATTTCAGCAATGGTCATTGTTGGTTTCAGAATGGCAAGGTACTATGTCGAGGAAACTTGGTCCAGAATTGGCACAAGTACAAGGCTAATTCATCAAAAAATCGTCATAAGGACAGGATGCAAGGTTAAAATAATTTTCAGTTTCCTTTGAATATAGACCAATGTAGAAACAATATTTTTATTGCAAATTTATGTTGATGTTCTGCAAGTTTCAAAAATGTGCAACATGACAGGGTCAAAGTCAACAACAGTTGGTCAATGGAATCAAGGAAAAATTTGTCGTTTCATGAGAAGCTCTAATTAATGAAATCAGGAAAATTTCAGTGGATTAAGATTGGAAGATTGGGGGCACAATCTCCTCATCTTCATGTTCATTAGTCCAGAGAGATTTTGTGGTCCAAAGGTGTCCCAGTGGGGAGGTGTGATCAGGAGATCGTGTCCAAGTTAAAAAATGCTCAAAACTGAAAGTGCTCAAACATGTTTGCATCTTGAGTGACCGGAAAGGTCTTGCCGTTTTGATTCTAGCACCACAAACGGTTCACAAAATAGAGGCCGTATGCAGAAGTTATTAAAGTTTGAAAATGCCTAGTAAACTCCAAAAATGGACTTTTGACTCAGTTTGACTTATGAAATTTTTTATAAAAAAATATATGTTTAAAAATTTATTTTTCATATAGTTTCATGGGCCAATCATTGAGTGCCACGTGGCCTGCCCCAGGCCAGAGGTGGATGGCATGGAAAAAAATTTATGAGTATATGGGATTCGAACTACAGACCTGAGCTCCACTTGTAAAGAGGCCCGACCAACTTACCTATGATCAAGTTCTTAACTTTATTGGTGGGAAAAATGTATTTGAATTTTGATTGTTTCAACAATGGAAAAAGGGTTAAGGGATAGCCCCTTAGGGCTAGCCCTGACAGTTGCGACCACCACTTAAAACCACATCCTTAAGGCCTTAACCTGGAGAAGTAAACAGTTAGAAAAACTGTAACATGTACCAGAATTTTTTTAACATTAAATGTGGGAGGTTAGCGGATGGGTTGAACACACGGTTTTGAAGGCGGTTTTGGTGGAGGTCCATCTAACCCTACCACTCCAGCATTTAATTTAACCACTAATGGTTTTGCCAGATTTGGATCCTGTTCCACCATGTTCGGGGAATCCACCAGTTTGGCGCAATTAACTGGAGTTCCTCAAGTTTTGGAGGAGGTTTTCAAGGGATATTGGGCAAATTATTGTTTTGGCCATAACTCCTTGGAGTTTTGACCAATTTTGATGCATGGATAGTCAATTTTGGGTTTTATTAACATTTTGAACACATCGGAATTGGTTTCAAAGCCATTAGAGGTCATCTTCAATGGGTTTAGCTTTGGGAAAGATGAAGGAGCCACCAAGGCCACCAGGGAGCGGGCAGTGTATTGAGCATCCTTTGTCTATTTTCTGCAAATGAATATTCATATTTGATTAATTCAAGCATTATGAAATTGTTTTTATAGATATCATAGCCTATTAAGGCTTTATTTCACATTTACTTACAATTTTTGAGCAATAAATTATGAGGGACATGCCATTGGGAGCTAGACCACCAGATGTAGCTCAGAAGGGGTGAACTGCTTCATCAAATTTTTTGAGTATTGTGCTATGTGATGTTTATTTATCTGTTATTTACTACTGTACATTGTTATACAAGAAAAAATATAGGCTTTATCCTCACACAGAAATATGTTTAACTATGTTAATACCATTTTTTCAACCTGCAAACTTCAGAGAACCTTATGCACACATTTTAGCTACTGTTTGGATACTTAGCAAATCAAAACTAATACATTCCATTCAGATCAATGTTGAAGCATAGATATCAGTATTGGGCTCTAAAATCCCCCCTAAAAATAATTTAACACCCATTAAGTCCTTAGAATACACTACTATGACTCATTAAGAAGAAGAAGTGCAACATAATATATTAAAATTACAGGAGCACATGCACCAAATTTCTCTCTCGTAAAGAGAAACAAAAAATGAAATGGATTTTTTGAAGAAAGGCATGGAAGCTAAGATGGATGGTTTTAAGATAAGCGTGGAAGCTAATATGGATGGTTTGAAGAATGGCATGTAAGATAATATGGATGACATCGAAGAAAACATGAAAGACAACATGGAAGACATGAAGAATGATCTAAAAGCAAACACATAAGATTTAAAGGAAGGTTGGACAAAGTTGATCCAAGAAATGATTCCTAATGGCGAAAAAATACTAGAGGAAACTCATGATGAGAAAAAAATAAATTTTAATCATGATTTCACAAACTCTAATGTTGCATTGCAGACCCGCCATATTCCAAACATCGATATGAGGAAGTTTGATGACAACGATCTTGTAACATGGATACTATAGATGGAACAATATTTTGATCTCAATATTGTGTAAAACACACAAAATTTACGCATTGAAATTTTACATTTAAAACAAGATACATTTGTATGGTATCAATGGCTTTGCTCTCGTAACAAAGAGAAACACCTTCAAATCAATTTTTATGGAGCAAATAATAGCACATTATGATGATACAAAGAGAAACACCTTCTTTAGCCAATTGATAAATCTAAAACAAAAGGTTTCAGTGATGTAGTAGATTGAGGAATTCCAAAAATTGAATATAAGGGTAACTGATATTCCAGAGGAACATTGGATTGATGTCTTGATAGGGACTTAAAGGATAACATCCAACATGAGGTTCACCTTTGGGAACCTAATTCATTGGAGAAGGAATTCAGGTTGGAAAGGGAAATTGAATGTAAATTTATGGCGACAAGGAAGTATACCACTAAAATCTATAAAGATGGAAGTGTTTCTACTCCTATACTTCTACAACCTAAGAGGTTGACACCATAAAAATTGGAAGAAATTTTGGTATAGTTGTAATAGGAAATACACTACGGGTCATAAGTGTGCAGAGAAGAAATTATTTTGCATAGATTGTGTAGAGGAGGATGAAAATGAACAAGAAACTTCAAAATAAGAGGATATACACCACGAACCAACCCTAGAGAAATAATATGAGTCCTACCATATCCTGTAATGCATTGGTAGGAATTACCACTCCTCAAACTCTCAACATAGAAGGTAATATCAAGAAGAAAAAGGTAATAGTGTCGATTGATTCAGGTAGTACCCATAATTTGATTCATTGTAAGGTAGCCAAGGAATTCGATTGCTTCCTATGCCCAACACCAGAGTGTCAAGTGATGGTTGCAAATGGAGGGACTATAAATTTCTTTGTAAAATGCCATAATATGAAGCTAACCATGGTGTAATATGTATTAAATAGTCCAATGCTTTCCATTCCAGTGGGAGGTGCTGATGTTGTACTAGGAATACAATGGTTAGAATATCTGGGGACGATAACTTTTAATTTTCAAGAACTTTTATTGAATTTTTTTTTGGAAGGAAAGGATGTTGAATTACGGGGTATCACAGTGAAGCCGCGAAATATAATAAGCTAATGTAATGATAAAACTTCTCAAGAAATAAAAATGAGTCGTAATTGCACAATTATACCCACTACAAGTTCCAACATCAAAATCATCTATTTATCTAGATCTCCAAAAAGACTTGGGAAATCATTCCAAAGTTTTTCAAACTCCTAAATTATTACCACCTATTCGTGATCATGATCATGCTATTCATTTTATTCTAAAAAGTGTTCCTCCAAACATCAGGCCTTACTGATATCCTTATGTCGAAAAGACATAAATTGAACATATGATTGTAGAAATGTTAGAGGCTGGTATAATTCAACCAAGTGAAAGCTATTTCTCTGCTCCACTAGTATTGGTGCACAAAAGGATGGATCATGGTGCATGTGTCCGGACTGTAGGGAGATCAATAAGCTCACTATTAAATATAAATTTCCCATTATTGTGATTGATGAATTATTGGAAGAATTACATGGAACAATTTATTTTACCAAGTTGGATATTTGTTCAGGATATCATCAAATTGGAATAAAGACTAAAGATATTCTGAAAACAACATTTTTAACTCATGAGGGTCATTATGAATTTTTGGTCATGCCTTTTGGCCTTACCAATGCACCTTCTACATTTCAAGGGTTGATGAATTTCAATTTCATACCCTTCCTTAGAAAATTTTTGTTAGTATTTTTTGATGATATACTAATCTACAACAGGTCTTGGAAGGATCATGTTCAACATGTTGAGAAGGTGCTCAAACTATTGAAGGAGAAATAATTATATGCAAAAACCTCCAAATTTTTCTTTGGAGTACAAGAGGTGGAATATCTGGGTCATATTGTATCTCACAAGGGTGTTAAGGTATACCCTAACAAAATTAAATCCATTAAGGAATTGAAAAAACCACAACCATAAATCAGTTGTGAGGATGTCTCAGCTTAATGGGGTATTATCATAAGTTTCATAAGAATTACGGGAGAGTAGCACCACCTTTAACAACATTATTGAAGAAATATGCATTTTCATGGACTCTTGAAGCACCTAAGGCATTTGAACATCTTAAAGAGGAAATGTGCCTAGCACTGGTATTAGCTATGTTAGACTTCACAAAAACCTTTATTGTGGAATGTAATACCTTAGGGAATGGAATTGGTGATGTTTTATTACAAGAAGGAAGACCCATTTCTTTTGAAATTTGTCCAATCAAAGGAAAGTATTTATAGAAAGCTATTTATAAGAAGAAAATTTTGGAAATAGTACATGCACTAAAAAAATGACGACCTTCCCTAATGGGAATACCCTTCAAGGTAAAAACTGATCATGATAGTCTTAAATACTTTTTGGAAAAAAGACTATCTTAAGAAGAGAAACAAAAATGGGTCACAATGATGTTGGGCTATCAATTTAAAATAATATACAAAAAATGGAAGCCAAATGTTGTTGCAGATGCACTCTCAATAAAGGATGAATAGGTGGAAGCATTTCTTTGTGCCATTTCTATTATCTGACTAGATTGGATAACTGAAGCAAGGGATGAATGGTAGAAGGACGAAGAAGTGTGAACACACATTCAAAAGTTGCTGCAAGATCCTAGTACATATTATACATTAAGTTGGTAAAATGACTCATTATGGTACAAAGATCACTTATATATTTGTAATAATTCCCAACTAAAATAAAATATTATTTTGGAATTTCACACTTGTCCCATAGGAGGACACTTAGGATTTTTAAAAACATGCCACAGGGTGCAGAAATTTTTTTATTGGGATGGCCTTAAATATGATATTCAAAAGTTTGTACCTGAATGTTTGGTTTGCCAACAAAATAAAGTTGAGATAATTAAGACCTTGGGTATTCTAGAGCCTTTATCCATTCCAAGTCAACGTTGGGAGGAGATTTCAATGGATTTTATCACAGTCTCGCCTACGTATGAAAGAAAGGGTGCCATCATGGTGGTAGTTGATAGACTTAACAAGTATGCACATTTTTGTGCATTATATCATCCATTTAAGGAAAGTAAAATTTCTATTGCATTTATCGAAACAATTCAAAAGCTACATGGAAACCCAAATATTATTATAAGTGACAAAGATCCTATTTTTACAGGAAATTTTTGGACGAAATTATTTTCTTGTTTGGGTACTCAATTAGGTTATAGCTCATCTTATCATCCTAAATCCAATGGGTAAATTGAGATAGTGAACAAATGTTTGGAAGGATATCTTTGTTGTTTTCTATCTGGTAAAAAAACACAATGGGTCAAGTGGTTACCTTTGGCTGAATGGTGGTATAAAACTTCCTTCCATACTGCAACAAAAATGACCCCATTTATGGAACTTTATGGATATCATCCACTGCCCATCACATCATCTTTAAGAGAAAATTATAAGGTTCAAGGAGTGGAATATCACATCGAGCATCAACAACAAGTTATCCAACTCTTGAAGGATAACCTAAATATGGCACAAAATCAAATGAAACAACAAGGAGATCAACATCACAGCAAGAGAAATTTTGATGTAGGAGACTGGGTATTTTTACGGCTACAACCATAGAAACAAATTTCTCTCAAGCAAGCTAAGAGGGAAAATAAATTAACACCAAATAATTATGGTACTTACAAGGTGTTGCAAAAGATTGGTACTATGGAATACAAATTGGATCTTTCTTCTTCTTCGTGACTGCATCTGGTTTTCCATGATTCATGCTTAAAGAAGGTTATAGGTGAAAAACTTCTAGTTAGAAAAATATTGCCAAAACTTGATGAGGATGGAAAAATCATATTAGAACCCGAAGCTGTCACCAGAACAAGAACTCGAGAGCTATGAAATTGATCAATTTCAGAGTATAGAATCAAGTGGAAGAACTTACCCACTAAAGATTCTACATGGGAGGATGAGAATTTTATACAGAAGCATCCATAGCTACTCAAGCGTTGAGGACAACACTTTTTTGAAGGAGAGGGGCATGTTAAGTCCCTATGTTACTATTGTAGTCCCTTATCGTTGTTAGTGTATCCCCCTTATTATTATTGTTGTACCCTTATAATCCCCATATTACTATTATTGTGCTCTAAAATTATTATTTTTAGGTCGACTAGAATTATATTGTGACCCCATGGACTCCTATATATAGAAAGGAGGTTTTTTCATTTATATCATCAAGGAATTGTTCATTTATGTAATGTAAAGGAGGTTTTCCCCTCAAAGTGGCTTATTTCTAAGGCTTTGATCTCTTTTTTCTTCTACTTTTGGAGTTGGTTTCATAACACAAAGTTATTTACCTTTGTTACTAAAGATATGAACTGCAAATAGCACACATCCTTTCCTACGACTGTGCTTATCTTGCATGGTTGTCACCATCCTAACCAATGTGGATTTATTCTTTTCTTGTAAAATTATTTGTTTCCCATTGTCATCCAAGCATTCGATATCTTTTTAATAGAAATCTACTTTGGCCCCGTGAAGATATAACCAATCCATACCCAATGGCATACAATAGGAACCCATTAGAAATATTTTCAAGTGCACTCTTATAGGCATACTGTTTAACTCAAATGTAAAATATCTTACCGAATGGTGAACTATTTTCTTTTTACATATGGCCAACTGCACTAATCAATATTTTTCATGCATTTCCTTACACAAACCACACCTATTCACCAGGACAGGACTAACATATCTATAATTAGATCCATGGTCAATAAAAATAGAAATAAATTAATCACAAAGCTTACCTTCCATCTCAATGATGGAATCCTAGTGATATTCCTATTTATTATACATTGTTTCATAAATATGAGGAACATTATTCCCAACATCCTTAACAGTTTCTGCCTCCTCCACACTATATATCTTGGCCATCCTCCTTCATTCTATGGAAAATATCTCTTAAGATTCTCCTCAACACATGTCTAGCACTCCAATCATCCCATAGAATTTCCCCCATGTTGTTTTTGTGATCGATGTTGTTTCTATAGCCTATGTCCTTCTCCAGTTGCATTAAAATTCCTTTTCAAATGCCACATGTTCTTTATCATCTGAATTCTGAGGCTTTTCTCCCTTAGGTTGCAATTTACCTTTACCATGGTATTTCCCTTTCAATACTTGTTCAGACTCTTTCTTGCACTTTGAATATTCATATCAATGCTTCAACTTCCCAAAAAATACCTCAAGTGAACAGGGCTCATCATATTTAATCTGCTCTTTGAATGTAATATTCCTAATTAGCTTTCAGCTAGCTGGAATATTAGTTTTTTCTTTTGTCATTTATAGTATATAAATAAGAGGGTAGGGAGACCAATAAATATCTTTAGTAGGAATAAAACCAATTATAATTTGAATGTGGATCATATTATTAGTTGAATAAAACACTCTTAGTTGTGAATATAGGTTGAAGCATGTGGATGGGGTCAAGTTTTACAAAATCAGCAACGTTGGTATGGAGGTAGTGGAGAGTTATGGAGGGACAACGCAGTATTAGTGAGAGGGAGTCTCCATGAGAGTAGAATCTTTAATGAGTGGAACCAAGGGTGAGGAGGCTCAGAAAAAATATAAGGAAGGGGATGGAATCCATGGAGGACATTCTGATTATTATTTATGTTTGGTATTTTATGACTTTCTGCATGCTTCAGCTGTTTAGTGGAGTCTGTTGTGTTGTTTAGCGCAAGGGTGTTTTCGAGCAGAAATTCCACCCTAATCCTCAAGGGACTTAGAGTGCACACTTAGGATAGGCTACTTTGAGCTTCATTCCACTATCCAAATTCAGGCCAAGATTCACCCTTCATGAATGGCGTAGTCTTCTTCAAGAATTGCATTATTTTGCAAAGTAGTTACAGTGGAGGGTCAAGTACCCAAGTTGGTGAGCCTATTTTCCAGTGAGGGGAGAAACCCTTCATTTGACAGACCCATTGGGAGGTTCCCTGAGCTTCATTTCCAACATTCCACATCTGAACCAAGCTTTAGCCATCTTCAAAAGTGCATTCTCCTTCAAAAACTATGTTATTTCACAGGGGAGTTGCAGTGGAGGGCTTAGTGCCCAATATTGTGAGTTGGTTTTCCAGTGAGGGGAGCAACCCTTCATCTGGAAGATCTATTGGAGGAGTGTCAGCCACGTTTATATAAGATCAGCCACCTCCTATTAGCTACTCAGTTGTAGTGTGTTGCTCAGTCCTAGGGCTGCAACTTTCATTTTGAGTATTTCCGGAAACCCCTTCTGGGATGTCTTGGAAATGTGCTAGAAAGCCTAGATGTTTGATCCCATCATTTTCTAAGCATTATATCAGCAATTATTTGTATGTTTAGTTTCATCATGTAGTTATCCCCCATAGGAATACACAGTAATATGTTCTCTAACATCTTATGTCGCAGCAGCATTTCATATTTCATGTATTGGGTAATTTGAGGCTTGTTTAGCCTAGCTTGACTGTCTTTTCCCTCAAGATCTTGTACTCATTTCTCTTCTATAATGTGAAATAAAATGTCTCTATGATCTACTCCTATTGATGTATTGTTATTTTTCTATATTTTCTAGTTTTATATGCTATATTTCTGTTTTTTCTAATTTGGAATATTACAGTGGTATCAGAGCATAATCTTGGCTCAGCCTGTGTAGTACAATAGTTATGTCATCACAAGAAGAAGAGCCTCTCATGTAAAGGGAGAAGTGGTATATTAATAGAAACCAGAGATATGATTATATAGAAAACAAAGAAGATAAAGGAAAAACTCCAATATCAGGAGAAATGGATGAAAATGATTTTCCCAAGCTTCTTCTCCAAACCATGTAGGAAATTCCCAGAGAAATCAAGGAGGTGAGGATGGAGAGACATAAGGAACCCCTTAAAGGGTTTCTACATGGAGAAATCTCTGGCATTTCACATCACTGGTATGAACAACCAGTAAAGCGGCAAGTTTCCCAACACTCCATTATTCCTACATTCTTAACAGCGGGAAATGGAGGTGGAAGGCCCCAAGAATAGGAGACTCTTGAAGACTATTTTATAGAGTATGAGTCTCTATCTCAGAGATTCAAGGATAACCTGAACTTTCAAGAGTTTTATCAGGTCAAGTACAATAGGATACCCCAAAATAACAATAGAAGTGGAGGGTACATGTAGAACAATGATCTGCAATGTACTATGGGTAGATTTTTTCTGCTTGCTTTTGATGGGTCATCCAAGTGCAAAACGAAGTCTTGGGTGGAGAAATTAGACATCTATTTTCATTTCAACCAAGTACTAGAGATTGAAGCCATCAGAATAGTAGTGTTTCACCTTGAAGGTGAGGCACATGATTGGTGGTTTCATGGTCTTTCTACATTGGGGCATGTTAGTGTGACTACATATTTAGAGTTCACCCAAAGGCTATTGTATATTTTAAATAGAAGAGACCCAGAGGCTCATTTTATTGAGCTAGAAAAACTCAAGCAGCCAGGTAATCTAGAGACCTATATCTCTGAATTTCTAAAACTTTATGTCTTGGTTCCAGATTTATCTGCAGCTAGGAGGGTCTATATGTTCATTGATGTGCTAGTAGAGCCTTTGCATGGGTTGGTAAAATCCACTAAGCCAACTACACTCCAAGACGCTATTGAGAGGGCCAGAGATTTACAAGATTATTTTCCGAGAGCGAGAGATCCATTATAGCCAAGGCCAAATTTTTAGTCAAAGGTGAAAGATGTGAACATTCTTCCTCCCAAGGAGAACTAGAAAAAATAGCCTCTTAGTGATGATGTCTAAAGAGACTTGAGGAGGAGGAAGATTTTCTTCACATGCCAGGAATCATGGGCACCAGGGCATCATTGTGTTGCAAGGAAGGAAAACTATATAGAGGTATTTTGTGATAATGAGGAGCAAGAAGAAGATAAGCTAGAAGGAGATAAGATCATTGTGATAGTAGGGGAGGGTCCGCCACCACCACACTACAAGGAAAAGACCCTCTAGCGGATGTTTTTGAGGAACCCATTATAAAAATACCCCAGACATCTGTTTCTAGCGGAGGTTCCTAGAGGAGGTTAGTGGGAGGAGGTTTTTGTGGATGTATTTTGTCTGGTGCTCTTATCACGGCAAAACGCACTGGTGCATTCAAGACGACATAGCACTAGTGCGGTTAAAAAATTGGCACACCGAACACTGTGCGCTCCGTACACACCCGCTCGGTGTGTTTTAGTTCCATAGAGTACCAGTAATTTACATAACTTCTGCACCGGGCCTCATAAAAAACGCACGAAAGCTGACACCACCCAGGTCGCCGTCAAACGCACCGAGTCACCAATGCATCGGGCCGCTGTGAAATCCCCGTGCACTGGCACAGGGTTAAATAAATGAAAAAATATAGCCAAAAAACCGCACAAAACATAGACACACTAGGAACCGTGCACTCCTAACACCCTCGCCCGGTGCGTCATATTCTTGTACAGCACCGGTTCCTTACATGTCTATCGCACCAGTGCTTTCGAAAATGTGCACGAAAATAGATACCGCCTGGTGTGGAATAAATAAAATGCACTGGGGCATCCATAAAATGTGCACACCTATAGATGGTTAAATAAAAAAAATTACGGAAAATAAACTGCATAAAACATTGGCATACTGGAAACCGTGCGCTTCGTACACACCCGCCTGGTGCCTTTTATTAAGGAACAACACCAGTGTGTGTCAAATCGTTAGCACCGACGTCTCATAAAAAGTGCGCGGAACAGAAACTGCCCTGGGCGGAATGACTGAAACACATTGGGGCCCCATAAATTCCACGCACAGGAAAATGGTTTAAAAAAACAAAATTACACCCAAAAAACCGTACAAATCATTACTTCACTAGACAGCATTCCTGGTGCGTCTTATTACTGTAGAGCACCATTGCGTTACCACTAAGCCACCCTAGTGTCTCATAAAAAGTGCACAGAATAGAAACCTTCCAGTGCAGAATGACGGAAATGCACTAGGGCCCCATTAATGTCACGCACTAGAAAAAGGTTAAAAAAACAAAATTACGGCCAAAAAACTGCAAAAATCATTGGTTCATCGGACAACGTGTCCAGTGCGTCTTATTACTGTAGAGAACTGATGCGTTATCGCTATGCCACATCGGTGCCTCCTAAATGCGCATGAAAATAGAAACCGCCCGGGGTGACATAGTGCAAATGCACTGGTACGCTAATAAAAACCTCGCGGAGTGGAACAGGGTTAGATAAAAAATAATTACTGCCAAAAAAATACATTTTTCACTTTTGTCAGTGCTACAGAGCTCTCAAGCACCGGTGCAAGTTATCCTTGTTTGAGCTGCACTTAAATCCATGCTCCCATTGCACTTATTGCACACACTGCTGCTGTGCATTGCCACCAATCTCCAGCTTGAATTTTATAAAACAGTGGAAAAATTTTATTTTAAAAATTGTACAGCCAATATGCCTCCTCGACAGGTAAATGTATAGGTATTTTTCTTGTTTTTCCATAATTAAACCTTTTAGTGGGTTAGAATTTGAGAAAACCTTAAAATTAACCATTAAAAGAAAAAAAAAAGTTGTCGCGTTGTAAATTTACGGGCCGCACTGCACCCGGTGCTGACGGTATCCACACTGGTTCCGATACGGTACCACGTGATGCACCATGTTAATTTAAATTTTTTTGAAAAGTGCAGTGCTGTTGGTTACCAGGCCGCACCTTTGATAATGGTGTTTCGCGGCAACTCGGTTCATTGATGGAATTCTCCGCCCTGGGGTGGGTGATGTTTTTAGTGCATTGGAACTGCAATTCAAAATTTTCAATGGTTTAGGCTGGTAAAACGGTGCTAAGTTTATCCGCACCGATTCCGAGGTAGATACCAAAGGTGCACCGTGTTATTTAAATTTCTTTAAAAAGAACGGTGCGTTCTGCTACCTGGCTACACCATTGACCTAGTTGAATTGAGGTGATGTGGTGCGTTGACTGAGTTAACAGGCCGAGGCCGGCTATTTTTGTCAGTGCACACCTTACCGTATTTGGCCTAGGTCAACAGTGTAGCCTCTTAAAATACCAAACTGACCACTATGTATGGTGGCAGGAGGGTGGTGTGCTAACTTAGTTATAAGCCCTGGGAGGATAGTGAAGTCACTGCATCGACCTCTTGACGCCAGATGTAGTGAACGGTACACTAAAAACATTTTCTGGATCACTGCTTCTGGTGCAGTGGATATCATGAGGTGCGCTATATCTGGTGCGCTCTGTGGAGAGACTCGCCAGGACCAGTGTGTGATAGCGTTTTGGTGCACTGACTCTTGTTTTATTTATTTTTCAGAAAATAAATTTATACGTATATTTGTAAATACACGTGTCATTTAATAAAAAAAAAAATTTAATATGTCAATCGTTTAGATACATGAAAGGAGAGAAGAGGGGCAACAACACCACCAACAGGCGGAAGAGTATAACATGGTTCGCCTGTGGGAGGCAAGAGAGAGGGAGAGATATGTGTACCCTCACCCTATTACAACAATGACACAGGGGCTCCTTAGGCAGGTAGGCCTCCTCAAGTTCTATGAGGAGGCTACTTCCCTAAAGTCCCATAGTTTGTTTTTGAGACATATTATCCGAAGGTGGAATGCCCAGCAACATGCTTTTTGGGTTTGTATCAACCAGTGGTACATGCCCACTGAGGAGGATGTATATTTTATTACAGGGCTATCGAGGAGAGGGGTGGATTTTCCCTCGTTCCCCAAGGTTTCGGCTGGCTGTGTGGCAGGTAGTCAGTTAGTTTACTCCAAGAGACACATTGCAGAAAATTTAGTATCTCCTGTAGAGTTTCAGATCGCTGGAGGGCAGTTACGTATTGGTGCATTTGGTCGTGAGGAGGTCCAGTGTCTCTCACTTATCATTTCGACCATTTCACATAACACTAGTGATGAGAAATGCATTAGTTGCCAGATTTTATATTATGTTGATTCCTTACCACAGCAGCCACGACTTGTTAGGTGGTCTGCCATTTTTTTGTAGCAGTTCTATATAGCATTAGATATATTTCGTGCTCATGCACAAGGGAGGGTTAACTTCCCTTTTGATTTAGATATTTTTTGTTTATTTTTTGAGAGGTTTCCAGAGATGAGGCCTTATTTTCTTTGGCATCCTCGTAGGCTGACTACTGAGGCACGTACGCACATGTGGGGGAAAATGATGCCCAAGAGGGAGGAGACTCCTTTTCCAATGAGGATATCAGATGATGCACTAGAGTTGTTGGCCGGTGTTGATGAGCATCCCTTCATTTTGGTCCCCTGTCCTTATGCGGGGTTGGATTGGCGAGGGTGTGCCAACATTATCTTCACAGCTGATGAGCCGCCAGATGATAGAGGTAATATTACTATTTTATTTAAATTTATTCTAACATGTTCTTTAACTTGTTTTTATTAAATTGTGTAATAAAATCCTCTAATTATTGTTGTGTACTTGTATATATTTTGTAGACATTGGCTCTTTTGATGGCAAGGAGATGCCGCCACCACCACCTGATACAGGTGTGGATCTTGATGAGGATGAGGGCATGCTAGATATTGCCGAGGATCATCAGCAGGCCAATGCAGATCAGAGATCTGCTCCTGCTGGTGCACTGGTGCGCGGTCGATGTCTTATTGATGCTAGATACAGGATGGAGATGGGCGACCAGCTCATTAAATTGATTGTTGAGGCGAGCATCAGGCCTGCTGATTTTAGAGACATAGAGGCCGATGATAAGCTATTACGGATGTGGAGAGCCATGTCGCATGACATGTATAGCTTGATGTGGCATGTTGTAGGAGTTACGACAACTTTTACGCAACTGACGAGGACTGTTGAATGTTATGATCGAGCCGCAACAAATGATTCAAAGTCTGTGAGGCGTAGCGTACCATCATCTCATGATCGTTCATAGCCTCCTGCCACGCCAGATTTGCATGAGGTTCCACAAGCATCTACCAACAGTCATCATGGAGATGAGGCTGGACCATCGGCCACTAGTACTGATATTGATATTGTACTACCACTAGCTTATCCATGACATTTATATTACAGTTGTATATTTTTAACATTATTCAGTTATATATATATTATATGGTCCATGTATTTTATGTTCATGTTGCAGTTGTACTTAATTTACATGTTGGTGATCATCATGATGTGTATGTTGTTAGTTAATTTTATATATGTTCATTTAATGTGCAGCTTGCAGATATATGTGTATGTGATAGCATGAGATGTATATTTGTTGTTTGTGCTGTACTGATGATGTTAATAGATAATGTTAATTGTGTTTTCTTAGATTATCATGATAACAATGATGCAGTTAGCGATTATGAATGTGTTTTTTAGTCAAATATGATGTTTGTACTATGGTTATCATGAATGTGATGTTTATTAATTAATTTAATACCAAATGATCATGATATTGTAAATTTGTAATATTTGTATTTCTAATTGTATTTAAAATTCTAAAATTGTAATTGTAATAGTATATATGTGAATTTCCAAAATTGTAATTGTAATGGTATATATGTGAATTTCTAAAATTGTAATTGTACTTGTAATTTTTAAAATTGTAAAATTGTAATTGTAATTGTAATTTCTTAATTTGTAAAATTGTAATTGTATATATGTAAAATTCTAAAATTGTAATTGTAATTGTAATTGTATGAGAAATTGTAAAATTGTAATTGTAATTGTAATTGTAATTCTAATTCTAATTATAATTGTAATTGTATGTAAAATATTTGTAAAATTTTAGTTGTATTAAGGTGAAATGAATTTATTAAAATTTTTAAATTTTCAAATTTTTAAATTTTAAATAATTGTAAAATAATAAATCTAGAATAATATGATTTATTCTAACATAATAAAGTTTAGAAAATAATCCAAATAAATTCCTGTACTTTAGAATTATCATTATTTTATTATGATAATAGATACAAAAAAAATAATTAATTTATACAATACGCCATTGTTTTCGAGATCAAAATAATACCAAATTATCAAGTGAATTATTTATTTTAACATTAACACAATGCAAATTACCAATTAATTCAAAATACATATTATATTGATATTTCGAAAAACCCATCTTAAAAAGTATAAATATTGATGAAATAACACATTTACCATATCACTCTTGGTTCTCATGATCACCCTCATTATCTTCTAGCTCGCATGGCATGATAACACTATTGTTATCAAAAATATGTTTTGATCTGGGGTCATGTGTCAATACAAACCACCAATCCCTATCCAACACATATGGGTAAAAAAAACACATGTTTGCAGTGTTTAGAGAAAACATAGGGCTCCTTAGCTTCATCCCACATCTTTCCAGAGTTCATACATATTAGCCTACTATCGTGATCTTCCTTTACATTATTACGATCAAAGGTGTCCCACCACTTGCACCTAAAAATAACACATTGGAAAGAAGAAAAATCCACTTCAATGATCTATTGTATCTTTTCGACGTAACCTAACGTCCCTCATATTATTTGTTGATCATGGTGGCTATATCAACTAGATGGATCGAAATCAACTTCCACTCCACAGTAGTGTGTGATGTTTCCACCATCGACATTTTATGTGCGAAAATGGTGTCCATATGCCCACATAGATGGGAAAAAATGCACCTATTTTTAAAAGTTAAAAAAATCATAGTGTCATGTGTCTTATAAATAATAATCCAATAGTATTTTGCCGATAGAGATGCTCCAAGATTTATGCCACTGGTCACACAGTAATACAAGTGGCGTTGGCGTACCATGCGCATTAACTATGATAGTTAAGTCATCCATCAAACGAATATGGAGGCATGAAGAGGATATGGGGATGATTATGAAATTAGGAAGACAGCCTGTGTTGTGATAAGCTTGGGGTAAAAGCCATTCCAGGGCTAGTTTCAAGAGACATTGTTCGGTTTTCCAAACAATATTTTCCTATGGTAAAAACGGTGAATTGCGGCGGTTGGTGGAGACTAGAGCTTCCATAATTCACAAGATTTTTGCTCTGGTGCTGGGGTATGTTCTTCTTCATATCAATATTATGTTTTTTGTCGTCAGTAATGATATGTATCAGGATAGTGCAATATCTACCTATAAAGCATTGCTCTGAACCATTTGTTCACTGTCCATACCACCGAAGAATATTGAGCCTTGCTTTCTGGATTCTTGTAATGATCGGCAGGTTAATTAATTTTATTTGTTTCCTGTGAAGTGCTATTACTGTCTATTAATGAATTTTCAAGTCATTTCTATAGGTTTTTATTTGTTATACTTGGGTTCTAGAAGTGGGAGAAAGGAGAACCAATATTTTATGCGGGCTTCTGAGTTGGGGAATATGATTTTCCGTAATGCATTTTACGTCAATCCTCTTAGAATAGGCACGGTATTTCGCTTAAAATTGGCCATTTCCATGCTCTCTGGTATTTCCTTTTAATGAATTACTTTAATGCTAGGAGGAAAGGTTTTTTGATGTTAATCTGTCTAGGTTATGTAATGTTTTTCCATTAGGGTTTTAAGCTGAAACTCTGCCTTGCTTATAGTCTCGGTTCTGGTTTTCACTGTCGCTTTTTTACAGTCTTGGTTCTGGGTTATTACCAGTTTTGTATTTATATCCATGTTAAATTTTGGGGGGATAAAATTTTCAGACTTCTAAATATGCTTAGTCAAGAGGAGCCACATAAGCATCGATGAGATATTGTTGGTCAGAAGATAGGAATATTAATTGTTATGCATTTTCTCTTCCATTATACAGGATCTTATATTGTTAATAAAAAGTTAACTTATAAAATTACACAGTCCAAAACAATCGTTAAGAGGCAGACGAGATAGAGAGTGGATCAAATTAAAGAAAAAGGGAAATAGAAGATGATAAAACTTGAAGCTGATACCAAAAAGAGACGTAGGAAGACAAAGCAAGAGGTTTTAGTGAATATCTCGATAATATACTCCCTTGGGAACCTGTCTGAAGTCAGAAAGGTAATGCATGGATGGGAAATAGAAACTTCAAGAAATGAGGAGGACAATGAAGAAGAAGCAGAGATTCTGGACTTTATCACTGATCCTAGGAATACTAGATGTCGTCTCTCACTGTTCAATCAAACAATACATACATATTGGATCATGAAGTGTCTTCTGGCTAAGGCTACCCAAAGTATTTATCCATGAAGCGAGACTCAAGAACCAAAAATGTTGGAATTGCTTCAGGATATTGATATTCAAATCCAACATATCAAGGTGACTCAGTATCAAGCAGCGGACTATATTGGGAGAATTGAAGACTGTATTGGACGAATTGAAAAGCAGATTCAAAAATTGCAGCAAGCAGACATGCCACGTTCGACGGTGAAGGACCCAGCTCCGATTGAGTCATCAGATGGATAGTATTCCAGTTTAATCTCATGTTTTTATATGAATAATGTTTCTTTGGACAGTGCTTTGGTTTTAAGTTGCTTCTTTGTAAATGTTTTAAATAGTGAACTAGCTAATGCGACGAGTAGAAGAATGAAACATTTCCAATTTTGGTTGGATTTTAATGCATTAAGGTGGCGAACAGACCTGGTTTCCTACGGGCGGGTTGAGGTCACCAACTCACTATCTATTGTAACTTTCTTTAATATGATAAATAGAAAATAGCAAGGTACTACCAAATTGACAAAAAATAAATAATCCAACAGTAGTTAAAATATGAAATGTATATGTCTTAATACAAGTTTCAAATTTACATATAAATTAAAAATATTATTACCGACTTGCTGCACCCAATCCCTATGTTTAGCGCATCCTCTTTATCACTTGGGTAACGACTGGTAGCATCGTATTTCTCTCTGACTTGGTCCGCAACCCAACTTTTGGGGCATATTTTCTTTCAAATGATCGAGACAAGGCACACTTCTACCATTCAACGTTTTGAATTACTTCTTGTCACTATCCTATTTCATCCTGTTTTGTTCGTACAATGTTACCCATGGTTGTGTCACTTCATAATTGTAAAGAATAAATTTATTGATTGCTTCAATTTCTACATTTGGTAATGAAATCAAACCAACATTATATAATACTTAGAGTTCAAAATATACATTATATCGAAGTTCAACATGAATATTAATTACATTTTGTAAATTTGAAAAATTATAAGTCACTTACTCTTTATCAAGCGCTTTTTTCCACTCGTTTGGAGCAACTCTCCTTCTCTTTTGTCTTCATCCATTTGATCATCCCAAATCACCGCACTTGGTCTACTGTTGATCTACTTGATGTACTCACTAGCATAGTAGAAAGACTCATACGATATGTAACCCTCTTCCATAGACCCCTCGGGTTTTGCCCTTTGTCGAACAAAACCTTTCAATTTCTTCATGTACCTCTCTAAGAAGAACATCCAACAACAAGAAACAACCCCAAATAATTCAACCTCATCTACTAGGTGGATTAGAAGATGAACCTGTAAGTCCATGAAACTTGTCGGTAGTTCCTTCTCAAACATACAAACAATCTCAACTATCTCTTGACGCCACCGTGGAATGCTAGCCATGTGAATCTCACTTGACATGATCCAACGTACAAATGCAGATAATTTAGATATGGCACATCCTAGGCCTTGAGGGAATTCATGCTTCACACACGCACACACAAAGAAAGGATAATGACACTGCAAAGTTATAAACACATGCAATAATATACAAAATTAGTTATATTTTATGATCCCCGCATGGGATAAAATTTATTAATATAAAAAATAATAAAATCATGCTTTTGACATTATACATACTCTTAGAAGATTCAAATGATCATGTGATTTCAACCTCGACAAATGGCCATTCACGATGAAGCAGCGTCATAGTGAAGACCCGTATGAAGTTTGCACCCTCACATCCATTATAACTTCCTTTTCCAAATATATATCATATTTTTTTAAAATCCATGGGACATCACCTTCTTTGAAAAAGCATGAATTAGAGGGACCAGCGCCTGCCTCTGATCCTATACTTTCTAATCTTGTTGGCCAATATTTCTTTTTAGTTTTTGAAGTAATAATATCTTTCCTAATAGCCAATGTGTCACTTTGTTTCGATGATATGTGCCTCCATAAAGAAGATGAAACATTTTTAAATATATGCATGGGATCTAATAAGTGGGCAATCTTAAGATGCTCCCAATATGGGAGGTCATAAAAGATAGATTTCATTTTCATCCCAATGGGAAATTTCTCAACATAAGTGTTGAATAAATATGGATCATCGAACTTAGGCTCCCCATTTGAATCAAACATTTCTATGAAATCCTTCTCCTTCTCTCTCTTATATGCTCTAAGCCATTTAGCTGGTGTTATTATTGGAGGCCTTTGGGTTCTCTCTTTTTTACCATTGAAAGCAGATGCTGCTCTTCTGTAAGGGTGTTGTGTTGGTAGGAATATCCTAGAGCAATCATACATTGGCTTCGAAGGTTCTTGGACCATCTAGCTTTCAGAGAAGGTCCACAACATTTACATCCAAAATACCCTTTTGTTACAAGACCTACGAGATTATATTTGCATACATTAATTAATATGCATGGCACGTTAAAGAATATCATGAAGATCAGAACATATATTATTACAAAGAATTAAATAACTAATATGTGAAATAATATCGTTACATTATATATAAACAAATAAATGAATTAAACATGTAATTTACCAGAGTAAACTCCCAATCCTGGGTAATCATGTGTCGTGTAAGCACATATAATATACAACGTTAAACTCCTCTCTGCTACGATGGGTCTTGATACATCGTATACATTTATCCCATCCCATAATTCCTTCAATTCATATATCAGTGGTTGTAAGTAGACATCCATATTCTTCACTTGTCTTCTACCAGGGACTATGAAAGCCAACATAAGATGTTCATTCTTTACAAAAAACCATGGGGGGATATTGTTATTGATCACTACTACCAGCCAAACATAATACCTGGTGTTCTGGAGGGAATATGGGTTGACGCCATCCATGGCTATGCCAATTCGTATCCTCTATATGCTTCATGGTTGTTGAATCAGTTGGGATTCGCATAAATCCCAACTCACTTCTGTGTGAGGCATGCCATCCCTGCAACATAGCTAATTATTTGCAACGAAAGAGCCTTTGAGTCTTTGGGATTATAGGCATGTGCCTCAATATCTTAAAAGGAGGACTAGTACATGATTTACCCTTCCTTTTTTATTTATCATACCTGTCATGCCCACATTTTAGACACATCTCTTTGTCTTCATATTCTCCTCTATACAGAATACAATCATTTGGACATGCATGATATGATATGTACTCAACACCCAACATTTTCAACAATTTCTTTGCCTCTTCGCAGCTACCGTGCAAGACATTATCACTCGGAAGAACCTTATCTTTGAATAACCTGCAGTTGGTGATCATGGAAAAATATATTAATATTAAATGTAAATTAATTTCGATATAATTATTAAGGTTCATAAAATTTAAAATTTGTAATGTTCATTGCAGTGTACTGATTATATTTCAAATTTATAAATGGGAGTACTTTATGGTAACTTACCTCAAAATTTCCTAGAAACATGCATTCGACAAGCCAAACTTTTCTTTCAATTTGTACAATAACATTTTTGTCCCCAACTAGGTAGACTTTGACTGACCGCCAAGTCTAAAGAGAGGGGTGGTGGAAGAAAATTTAAGGCTTTTGAAAAAGGTGTCAGCAATATGAGCATCATCCCCTAGCTAATCATCATTTTGGAATGCATCTAACAACATTGTATCCATGGAAATCATATCTGTTAAGTAATCATCCATACCAACCTCTATTTGATTGCCTCCATTACCAGCTTGTGAAGAACTACTATTGTTGTATTCATTCCTAATTGGTGAATATGGACGTAGTGGGAATTGAATCGACGGTTGATTCAACCATTCTTGGTATCGTTCCTCTTTGATTTTTTCTCTTAATTTAGTCTTCTCTCGATTTGACATTGTCATGGGGTGCAACAAAATATGGTAGGTAGGTCGTTCATCATCACTAGAATCCTAATAATTAAAAAAAAAAATGAACATGATTAGTACAAAATATATGATATCAATTAGTAACCACATTGACAATATTGCATGATTATAAATTGGTTTGATGTTGAAATAATTACATGTTAATCAATATGTATACCAAATAATTATAACTATAATTACCATCATTTTCCCGTGATTGTGGCTAGAAGATGCAATATTGTTACAATTGGCAGGGTGAAGTGGCTATCCATTTTCATCTACCAAATGCACCTTGCAGTATGCAGCTCCTGATAATAAATTCCAACATTTTGGAGCAGTTTGAATATTTTGTGCATCTGAACTCGATGCTGAATCTGCATGAACCTAAAATTTTGTATACATTATAAATTTAATTAGGTTGTGCGTGATTAACTGCATGGATAGAAAACATATATAAATTCAATTAGATAGTGAAAAAATAAAACAAATCTGAAGTAAATATTACTTCTCCATATGGATAGGGAGAACTCCACGATGGACTTTGAGAAATATTATGGAACAAGCTGTATTTTGAAGAATTGTCCATTCCATATAATATATGATATTTTCTCCCTGCATTTGAGAAAAACAACAATAAATTTTGGTGCACAAACTTAAATGTCATTCTGGTGCATAATGTACAGATAACTGCACTGGTGAGTTTTTTTTATTTTACGCATTGGTGCCATTTTATAACATGACACACCAGTGCGGTTAAATTAAAGGATGCACCGGTAAACGAATAACCACAAATAAAAAAATTGCAACCCTATTTTCTTTAAGTGAAAAAAAACGCTAATTTGAAAAATGGGCGGCAAAATATTTTTGAAAATACAATTTCATAAAACATTTCTTTAAATACTAAACACTTTTCTTTATTTCACTATTTTTGCAAAAATATTCAGCCAGAGATTTGTAGGATACATATCTGGAGCAAACAGAGCACGAGAGCACTGTGGAGCAGGGAAATACGTTTGAACAGAAGTATTCAGACAATCAGAATTCCAAACCTCTGGTTAGTCAAACCCTGTACCATATAATTTCAAACGATGTGAGTAAGTTTATTGTTTTTTTGTACTTTTTTTTGCAGTTTTTTTTATGCAGTGAAATAAGAAATCAAATTCTATTGTTCCTTTTTACTTTTTCTGTAGTTTTTTTTATGAATTAAAATAAAAAAATCAAAGATTATTGTTTTTTTAAGTTTTTTTTTGTAGCTTTTTTTTACCTTTTCTGCAATTTTTAGAAACAAAAATAAAAAAGAAATCCATTTTTACAAACAAAACCCTAGATTCTTTTTGTTTATGCCCTTTCTTCTCCCTCTTTCTTTTTAATTTAAATTTATAGGGTTTGTATATTCATAAGACATCCAACCCACAGGACGACTTACATATTTAGATACCAATCCATGTTGGCCCTTGCATCAATCTTAAAAAAATACAGATTATTTTTCGTGGGTGCGCCCTGCATAACATAGCGCACCGATGCATTCGGTTATATCAGCGCACTGCGAAAGTACAGTGATAAAAAATAAAATAAAATATTTTTTATCAGTGCGCCATATGTAACATATGGAACCGGTGCACTATTGCATTATGGCACACCGCAAACATTTTGTTTTGCAAAAAATACCACTTTAGAAACAAACCCTACATTCTTTTTGTTTCTACCCTTTCTTCTCCCAGTTTCTGTGATTTCAGAATTAGGGATTTTCAATTTATATTTATAGGGTTTGTATTGCTAAATATAAGCCTAATACATCTAACCAATAGGAGGACTTGCATATTCGGATCCCAATCCATGTCGGCCCTTACGTCAATCTTAACAAAATACATACTTTTTTTTCGTCGGCGCATCCTGCGTAACATAGCTCACCGGTGCGCTTGGTTATAGCAACGCACCGTGAAAGTACAATTATAAAAAAATTGATTTTATCAATGCGTCATATGTAACATATGGCACCGGTGCACTATTGCATTATGGCATATCAAAAACGTGATGTTTTGCAAAAAAAACCATTTTAGAAACAAACCCTACATTATTTTTGTTTCTGCCCTTTCTTCTCCCACTTTCTGTGATTTTAGAATTAGGAATTTTCAATTTATATTTATAGGGTTTGTATTGCTAAATATAAGCCTAAGACATCCAACCAATGAGAGGACCTACATAGTCTGATCCCAATCCATGTCGGCCCTTGCGTAAACTAAAAAAAAAAAGTTGTCGGCGTGCCCTATGTGCTCTATTCTCCTAGTGCACCGCGCAAGTACTGTGATAAAAAATTAGAAAAAACAAAATATTTTTTCAATGCGCCATTTGTAAAATATGCAGCCGGTGCACTATTTCATTATGGAGCACCACGAATGTTTTGTTTCGAAAAAAAAAAAATTCAAAAGATACAAACCTTACATTGTTTTTGTTTCTCCCCTTCCTTCTTCTTCTTTCTATGATTTCATAATTAGGGATTTTCAATTTAGATTTATAGGGTTTTTATTTCTAAATATAGACCTAATACATCCAACCAATGGGACAATTAGCATAGTCAAATCCCAATCCATGTGGACCCTGGCATGAATTTAGAAAAAAAAACAGATTTTTTTATCGGTGCACCTGGAGTAACTTAGCGCACCGGTGTTCTTTATTTTACAAGCGCACTGCAAAATGTAATGTGATAATTTTTTTTCCTTTTTTTATCGGTGCGCCATATCTAAATGGTGCGTTCATTAAAATGTAATGCATTGGCGCTCCTTGTTGGCATAGAGCACCATACGATCTATTATACTTTTTTGGCGGTGCATTTGGAAGAGAGACACACACCGGCGTCGATGCGTAATGAATAGCACACCGGTTTTTTGAGATATTTATTTTTACTTGAAAAGTTGACAATTTTTTTATAAATATATTATTGAATGATTTGGTACAGGTTTGAGATTGATAAATAAATGAGTGAAAAGAGATCAAGTAACAAAAATACTGATAACATATCAAGAAAAGCAAAAAAGGCAAGTTCTTTATAAGGTTCTTACAAGAAAATTATTTTTGAACTATATGTAAGTTTAACTAATATGTATTTCTTACTGTGTATCATGTAGAGCCACAAAATGACGAAGCTCGATAATATTATTTCTGATCTAGGACCAGAAGAGCGTAAAAACTTGATGGAAAAATTGCAAAAGGATGAATCAAGTGAATGGAAGAAGACTATCGATCCAATATGAGTTTCTTTTTTTAGTTTTCATTAATAATATAATTAAAATTATTACATAAAATGTGTGAAAATGTCTATTAATTCACATTTGTTTAATGTTTTAGAGCGACCAACAACTTAGAAAAGGAAATTTGTTCTAAGAAAAGAAAAAAATAGAACATGCAAATGAAAATGAATTGGTCCTTACCTCATCTGGAGTGGTGCTAGAGGTTAACGAAAGGGGGAAAAGCTTTTACAAAAGTTTGAGGAATCTAGTGGAACAAATGTATAGACGTTCTTTCCACTTACAATACAGAAACCAATCCAATGATTCCAAGAACCAAATTTTATGTAAACTATAGGAAGAGTTTCTAGAGATTTGGTAAATGAGACATGTCAGACTTTTAATAGCAAAAACATACAACAACAAAAATGAAGGAATGAAAAAGTAATAATCCTTTAGATGTTTGTATCGAATTATTTATAAATATCACTTTTCTTATACTTACTTTTCATATGCCAATATAAAAATTAAATAGTTTATTGTCATGTTACATTTTCAGGAAGATTATGAGAATCTCAAAAGACGAACAAGTTGATATCAGAAATATGCCAGTAGGAATGTCCAAAAAGGTGTACAAGGAGATGGTCAAAGAAATGGAAAAAATTGCATCGTTGGAGGAGCCATCTCAACAACAACTTGCTTCAAATGTAATATGTAATCATTGATTTTTTCGATCATTAGGTAAAATAAATAAACAATTTAGCATTAAATATTAATTTTTAAGTATTTTCTTGCAGAAAAGAAAAGAAAATGGAACCCATTCAACACATAAAACATGATGACAAGGAAGAAAAGGATTGACATCTAAGTTTGTGAGTAATTGTTACTTCCTTATAACAACTTAACTAGATTTCATTTTTGTATTTTTTAAGTTGTTTTACAAAATCATCATTGAATGTCTTCAAACAGGTGCTAACATACAAAGAAGAACCCTCAGAGGAATTGATTGAAATTGGGTTAAATATGGGTTGTGCGTATATGTTGGCATATCATAACTTAATTGTAGAATTTGTAAGCATCTATCGATCTTGTTTTACTTGGCTCTGTCTATAATTAATAGAAAAAATAAATCTTTTATATTAAATATATTATTTTTTATGGGGTATATAACTTGAAAGAAACAAAGTATGGCACTGTGCCAACAGATCAAATCTTGAAAGATGGCATGTTACATGGTTTTGAAAGAATGTGTATAGTTTATGAGTCAATTATTTCATTAGTACGTCATGTCTTTTCGATTTACATTGATATATATTGTTTAATATTGAAATTTTTATTATTCTCACCAATTTATATACACTCATTACACTTTATTTTTATATTTGTAGATGGAAGGTGAAGAAGAAGAAAAAAATCAACATCGTGAACAAAACTTATCTAAAAATAACCTAAGTCGTGGAAGTAGCTCTAGTAGTGACAGCAATTCAAGCAAAGAATGATGATCACTATGTTTGGATATAAAAGCAAGGCTTTTTATTTTTTGAAAATGTCTGTGAAATCAAACATTTTCTTTAATGTAATGGACAGTGTCCCAATTGAAAGATAAAGGGATACCAATAACTGTCCCATTTTGTATGACAAAGAATGCCTTATTCATATACATATATAGATAATAAAAAATGTTTTAATTTATTCCATTTCATTCTCTATTGTCGTTATTGCGTTCTCCATTTTCATTCTCAAATGCACTAATAAAAAATTAATTCATATGAATATTGTTATAAGATATATATGTGTCGACTTTTGATGAATAATGAATTTTTAAAAAACACAATAATTTTGATATGATATAAAAAATTAATCCAAACATCACATTCAAATGCGTTAATAAAAATTTAATGAATATGAATATTGTTATAAGATGTGTCGACTTTTGATGAATAATGAATTTAAAACAATCACAATAATTTCACTGTCACAGGTCGATGTTTCTTAAAAATACAAAATGAAAACCGGTGCATGTATACTTACACCGGTGCGCTTGTATTCTTAAGCGCCTCGGTGCGTTTTTACGACCTATGGGCACTGCAAAAATACCAAAATCGGTTAAAAATATCGAGGCATTTGTGCAGTACGGCTCTCCGGTGTGTTTATGTCTATCTACGCATCAGTGCCTTTTTACGACCTATTAGAACCGCATGAATACAGATACCAATTATAAAGCTCGGTGTGTTTGTGTGATACTATGCACAGGGGAATTGTTGTGTCTATATGTACCAATGCATTTAGACGACTTATGGGAACTGCATGAATACTGATACCAATTATAAATATCCATGCATTTGTGTGATACTGTGCACCAGGGTGTTTAAGAGTCTATACGCATTGGTGTATTTGTATGAAATATTTGCACCACACGAATACTGATACCAATTATAAAGCTTGGTGCATTTGTGTGAAAGGATGCACCGGTGCGTTTCTATGAGTCTACACACTAGCGCGTTGATATGACCTATGGGCACCGCTCAAATCCCAAGACCAATTATAACAGCCTTGTGCGTTGTATCACCAACACTACGCCCGCTGTTGTTTTATACCTTAATGGCCCAGTGCATTCCTATTTGACCATCCCGGGGCGCCGTCCATAGGTACACACCGGTGTGTTAATGCTCGATTAGTGCATCGAGGAAAACAACATCCGTAATAACCTTTAGCCACCCATTTGTTTTTATTTCTGTTGAATTTCCATTAAAATCTCCGCCAAAACCTCTGTAACCATAAACGGATGAGGTAGCATATGTTTTTCTTACAATTTTGGCCAAAATTATAACACTAAAAACCTCCTTTATAACCTCCGCTAGAGGGTCTTTTCCTTGTACTGCCAAGAGGTGGGAATGGGGCATTTTCTCCAGTTGGAGGGGCCCTTGCATCTTTGCAAGGAGTACCCAAGTATCTAATTTTGAGAGTCCGAGGTACAATTCAGGATCAATGAGTATCACTGTTGATTTGCAGTGGGGCTACCCACAAATTTATTAACTCTTAGTTAGTATAGAGGAGAGAAATAGCCATTGATGATTTTGAGGGATTCTCAATTTTGGTTCCGCGAGCTAGAACCATGCAGTCTATGAAATATGTCTCGGCATTTTCTATAACCTTGGGGGCATACAATTTGACTGATACCTTCTTTGTGGTTGACATTCCTGACACCAATGGGATATTGGGCATGCAGTGGTTGATTACATTGGGGAAGGTCACCCCAGATTGGGAGACCTTGAAAATGGGTAGACAAGAAGAGTAGTAAGCATCTGTTGGTCAGGGGCATGCACACTTATCCACCACATGAAGCCTCTGCACATAATATGGAGTTTGATTTTCATAGTGGGAGAAGGGAAACATTATTCCACTCAGATATGAAATTGACTTTGAACCGTGATGTTATATTATTTGGAGGCATGCCACCAGGAAGGCCCCTAGACTGGGAGTTGGTCAAACAGTTCCCATAACCAGGTGCACCATTCACAGATCTGTCTAATAAGGGAGCCTTGAGGGAGTCTAGCACAACGCAAAGGAATTTGGGTAGGCTCAAGGAGGAGATGGGTATTTTCTAAGTATTGTTATTACTAACTCTCACCAAGCCTATTGCACTGAGAGGGATGTTTCAAGAATATATGATGACACAATCCTGGGGAAAGGGGGCTACTCCATAGCCTTTGAGAGTCAGAATATACTTCCACATAGGTACAAGTCTTCCATATATGGTAGAGGTTTGTTGGAACTCATGCATGCATTGACAAAACTCGGGAATTTCTGGAGGGGAAATAGCTTCCATGTGAAGGTTGACCACCATAAACTTCAATATTTTATTATGCAAAAGCAGCTGCAAGGAAGGCAGCAAAGGTGGGATGGGAGTATTATGGAATTTGGCTTTAGTATCGAGCATTTCAAAGAGGGGAGAAATGTGGTGAGAGGTGCGTTATCACAAATGCCAACAATGTTGTCATTGTTTAGTATATATCCACATTGGGAATCTCAACTATTGGTGGAGTATTCGAAGAATCACTTCGCATGTGAAGTGCTCGATGGATAGGTGACAGATGAGATGTATAAAGTGATAGATGGAGTCATATATTACCAGGATCGGATCTTATTGACTAGAGATTCTAAGCTCAAGAAGAATATTATACATGCAGCACATGATTAACTCATTTCCAGTCACAAAGTTTTCATTGGGACATATGAGGCCATTGGGGAGAGATTCCCATAGGAGGGTCTTAAGGAGGATGTGCTCCAACATAACAGGAGATGCATGGTTTTCTTGAAGGATAAGGAGGAAGAAAGCCAACCTGCAAGGTTGTTACAACCACTTACCTTTCGGTTAGAGATTTGGGAGAGCTCATCTATGGACCTCATCACTAGCTTGCCAATAGTACATGGTAAGGGTTGTGTGTTTGTAATTATTGATCAACTAACAAAGTATTTTCATTCCTTTGCCATTTATTTACAGTATGTTGCTCCACAAGAGGGCAAGCCTCTCTTTAGACTTGATGGTCTTCTTGGAGCCACAATCAGCGATGGGGATGGTAACTTCCTAGAAGACTTTGGGAAAATGTTTTCTTGTTTGGGGTGTACTCATTTGACACTAAACATCAGTTACTACCCCTAGGAAAATGAGAGGATAGGGTCAGCAAGAAAGTTTCTTGAAAGCTACTTACCACAATGTGTTCTGGGGTAGAAAGGAGAAGAACTATGTTGGTTCCACTTAAGGGACTATTATCACCATCCATTATTGGATTGTTGGTAATATGATTCTTATGTCTTAATATGTTGTCCTTGATGGAAGCTCTCTAGAAAATAATCAAGTATATGTCTTCTAGAGAAACATTTTAGTTTACAGAAGGTCTAAAAGAAGAAATGTGTAAATTTCAATAGAAGTTGGTTATTATTCATAATTGAAGGTGCTACATGCAGGTTAGTAAAGGCCAAGTCATGTATACATGCAGAAAAGAATGATCCAATTCATGTATGCCTTTTGCGCTCTAAAATTATAATACCAGGGGGAATTATCGTGGTTTTAGCCCACAATATTGAGCATTGTGTCTTCTATTTGATTCCGTCCAAGAATACCATCAACAATTGTGTGGTCTTGGCTCATGGTACTAGGAAAGGCTAAACTTATATAAGGAGAAGAAGATCACAGTGCAAAGGTGTGCATGTGTAAGGATTGTTACTAAATACTTATCTCTGAAGTATATCTACATGGCATGGACTTTGTTTATTGGTAGATCTAAAACTATGATACACCCTATAATACAATGATGGATCAGGATCTTTAGACCTGAAATGAAAATGTATTTGATCTATTGATGAGATGATTGGATCTGTGACCTGGCACATGTTTGCTGAAGTGAAGTGAAGAAATGTGGGTAAATATATAGATCTAAAACATTCTGCAAAATTAATATTTATAGATCTATACACTAGTTCGTCTCGGTGAAAGAGTGTATATACACGACGTTGTCTTAGAAAAAGCGCGTATGGTAGTCATGTTTTTATGAAGCTTGCTGGAGAGGTTATATGTTTATTACTCCTATATTTTTTTTGTTTGTCAATGAAGTGTTCATGTGGATCTGGGTTGTTTGAATACTGTATATGCTGCTAAATTTGAATGTGTACAATTCTAATCAATGAGTGATTAAATATGATTAATGATGCTGACTGAATAAGGGTTCTTTAAATACGAAAATATATCTGACCGAAAGCCTCATATTTGGTTCTAAGACTAATCATATTCTGAAATTTCAGTATTCTCAGATCTATACATAGGTTGGTGTGAAGTAAAGCACGTATACATGGGGGTTCAGTAAATTGAAGTATAGTATGAATTTTAAGATAATAAATTATCAGGGTTGAGATTGATTCTTCATGTTGATTCTGAAATATAGGTTTATTACTATATTCTGGTTACAGTGATCTCACTGTTTTGATTGAACTATGGGTTAGGTTTATTAGGGTTGATATTTATGCTCAGTTGTGTTGAAGTTGTGCGATCCAGTGTGAAAATTGATGAAACGTGGTCTGCATTGGGTCTGAGGGTTGAATCCTTTAGTATGTAAGTAGAATCTTCCTCCCGGTAGAAGTTGGTGTTCTGATCAGGGGGTCTTAGCTCCTTTCCAGTAGAGGCTAGTAGAAAATATGAGGGGGTTGGGGCTCCCTTCCAGTAGTAGCTGGAGAATGAGAGAAGGTTGCATCCTTTTACAGGTAGAAGCTTGCATACTGATATGAGTCTGCATCAGTACAATCTTGTAAGCAATTTTCCATATAATAAATATTGAAGAGAGAGACAAAAGTGGTGGTTTTCTCTCGAATTGGGTTTGCACCTTAAATCTTGGTGTTCATGTGTGATGTTCTTGTGTGATGATTTATTTTGTTATTACTAAAAATATTTAGTGCTTAACTATCTGATGCATAACTGATAAGCTTGGTTAAAGAATGTTCCTAAAATTTTATCTCAACAGTAAATTTATCTCAGTATACATAAGTTGTTGTTAGTGTAGCCTCATATATACATTATTTGGGCTAATCGAAGTCGCATATATAGATTAGTAAGAGAAAAGAAAAAATACTGTTATTATTGTAAACACTGATTCATACCCCCCCCCCCCTTTCATTATTTTTACCAATAATTGGTATCAGAGCAGGTCCTTCTGAAGAAGCTTGATAACTAGAAGGAAGATCATCTAAGATGAGAAATCAAGATGGGACAACATCTATCAGGCCTTCTCTCTTCAACATAAAAAATTTAATCTTCTAGAAGATAAGGACAAGATCATATCTTCAGTCTCTCGGATCAGATGTATGGGCTAAAATTGAAGAAGCTTATCAATATCCAGCTTCAGTTCCAACAGATACAATGTCAATAAAGAACTATGAAACCAATGTAAAGGTAGTCAATGCGTTATTGGAAAGTTTGACGAATCAGAATTTGCCAAAGTCATGTAGTTGAATACAACAAAGGAGATATGGGAAAAAATCATTATGAGCTATGAAGGTGATGCCAATGTAAAAAGTGTTAGACTCCAAACTCTCATAATTCAATATGAAAAACTCAGAATGCATAATGAGTAAAGCATTGCTAGTTTATTTTTACATCTAGATGGTATTGTAAATCGTATGAGAAATCTAGGTGAACCCATAACTGACACTACTCTAGTAGAAAAGGTTTTAAGATCTCCAAGTCCCAAATTCGAGTCAAAAGTGTTTGATATTGAAGAGGAGGATATACAAACTCTTACTATTGTTCAGCTTCATGGGATTATGAATATGTGTGAAATGAGGAAAGGAGGTCCATTTGAAGTCAAAGAAGTTGTCTTTAGAGCTACTGCAAAAGGAAAGGAAGTAGAAGAACAAGAAGGATCACGATATGTTTTAGAAGAAGATGAGATAAATTTTGTAAGGAAGCTACAAGTTGCCACTGGAAGGTTCAAAGGTAAGCTTCCTTTTAAATGTTTTTCTTATGGAAGAGTTTGTCATTATGCTGCTAAATGTCCCCATAAATATAATCATGAAAAGGGAAAGGAAGTGGAAAAAATAAATAAGAAACATTTTATCATTAGAAAAAGCCATTATACTCATGAAGATAGTAATGGTATATCAAATAGTGAAGAAGGAGAATCTCATCAAGATATTAGACTACTCATGGCTTTTGAAAAATACTTTAGCGAGGCTAAAGTTAATTTTATGGATGCATTATAAGAAAATGATTTTATTGAAGAAATAAATCAACTCAAATTATGTTTGGAAGAAAACAAAATTTCTAGAGATACTCTAAAGAATCAGCTTAAAGATAAGGAGAAGCACAATAAGATATTAGAATGTGAAATAGAAAGTCTAAGAAAGGAAATTGAGAAAGTGGAAACTTTAAATCTTAGATTTTTAAAGGATCTGAAACCATAGAAAAAATTATCAAGGTACACCAGCACTCTCCTCTTGTAAAGACAGGTCTTAGATATATTGGATAATCTTCTCAGACTTCAACACCAAGCTATCTAAATGCAGCGAAAGCCAGCCAGCAATGTTTTGTCACTCAGCAAAAGAACAAAGAGACTGCCTAGGTAAAGCATGACGACTTCAATCCAAGGATGAAAAATAACAGAAATATCAATCTGCAGGTAAACATAAATAGAAGGTTTCATGATCGTAAAAATTTATTCTTTAATGAAAAATGTTTCTCATGTTAAAATTTTGGTCATAAGGCTATACAATGTGTTTCTTACAAAACCATCATGACCAGAGAAGTTAGAAAGCAAAGAAATGGGATTGGAGTAAAGAAGAATACCTACAACAACTTTTATCCTCTTCAAGGAGAAATTGAATTTTCTTATTGCAGTAACTTTGGACATGAAGAATCTATATGCAGGAGCAAACTTCTGCCAAAAGAACATATACCCACAAATTCCAAGGTATGGAGAAATAAGGACTCAAACGTTGAAAGATGTTGCGTAGCGTTATTTTCAAATGGAGAATAAAATCAATGGTACATTGATAGCGGATGCTCAAAACAGATGACAGGTGATAAAAATAAACTTCTTTCATATAATGCATTAGAGAAAGAAAAGAATGTTACTTTTGGAAATGACTCTCCTACTATCATTAAGGGTAAAGATTCTATGTTTCTAAAAGAAAATATTAAAGCTAACAATGTTATGTATGTGGATGGGTTAAAGCATAACTTATTGAGTGTAAGCCAAATTTTTTATCAAGGAAATGGAGTTGTGTTTAGTTCAGAAGAATGTGTATTACGTGAACTTGACACAGGAAAAACAATAATAAAAGGAACTAGAACACCAAGCAATCTGTATATATTGAAAGGTGGCCAAAATAAATGGTACTTAGGCAAATCTATAGAAAATTGATTATGGCATAAAATATTGGGACATTTGAGCTTCTCTCAAATAACCAAATCTCCCAGCATCACTCTACCTGAAAGTACCATATGAAAATAAAACCATTGTGCAATTCAATGCTAAAGAAGGATCAGTAAGTAAGCCTCTTGAGCTTATACATATTGATCTATGTGGTCCTGTAAGGAAAAAGCCACCTTATGTAGAACAATACTATATTCTATTTATTGATGACTTCTCTAGAATGTGTTGGATCAGTTTACTGAAACATAAAGATGAAGCATTTGAAAATTTTAAGATATTCAAAGCGTTGGGTTAAAATGAATTAGATCTAAAAATCAAATGTATTAGATCTAACCAAGGAGGAGAATATATATCAGATTAATTCTTCGATTTCTGTGAACATGATGGCATAAAAATATAGTTTTCTATAGCTGGAACCCCACAACAAAATTGCCTGGCAGAAAGAATGAATAGAACAGTCCAGAAGATGGCTCATGCTATGCTTGATGAATCCAGAACCCTTGGTACCTTTTTGGTAGAAGCAGCACATACTACTGTAAATATTCTCAACAAGGCTCATGTTCATGTGAATAATGGTAAAACTCCTTATGAGCTGTGGTATGGTAATCTTCCCACTGTGATGCATTTCATAGTTTTTGGAAGAAATTTTTTTATCAAGAAAAATGACGAAAAACTTGGTAAGTTTGAGCCTAGAGAAGATGAAGGAATATTTCTTGGTTACCCTTCCATAAGTAATCATATAAATGTTACAATAAAAGACTTAGAATTTTTTTTGAATGTATTGATGTTTTAATTCATGAGTATCTCATAGCCCCTAAAAGGGAAATAATAACAAGAAATGAAGATGATTATAATATATACTTTCCCTCATAAAATAAAAACAATAAATAAGGAGAACCCAATGAAGAATTAGAAGAAAATATATCAGAAAAGGCTCCATCCAGGTATGTTCAAAAGAATCATCCCGAATCTCAAATATTGGGAGAAAAGGGATCAGGTGTCCAAACAAGAAGAAGTCTTGTAGGATCCCCTAGCTATCTGACATTCTTATCCACTATAGAACCACATAATGTAAATCAAGCTAGTAAAGATGAATGTCGGATTCAAGACATGAATGAAGAAATTGATCAGATTGAAAAGAATCATACTTTGGAATTAGCTCCAAGACCTCATGATAAAAATGTTATTGGAACAAAATGGATATTCAAAAACAAGTTAAATGAAAATGGAGATGTTATTAGAAACAAATCTAGAATTGTTTGTAAAGGGTATGCTCAACAAGAAGGTATACAGTTTGAAGAAACATTTGCACCTGTAGCCAGACCTGAAGCCATAAGAATGTTTCTTTCTTTTTCAAGTTTTCAACAGTTCAAAGTTTATCAAATGGATGTAAAATATGCTTTCCTCAATAGTGATCTAGAAGAAGAAGTTTATATAGAACATCTAGAAGGATTTGTTTTGGGAAATGATGAAAAACGTGTTTGAAAACTGAAAAAGGATTTATATGGTCTCAAACAGACTCCTCGATAATGGTACTATCATCTTGAGAAATATCTTCAACAACAAGGCTTCAGAAAAAGATCTGTTGTCTGTAAATTTACACAAAAAAAGAGAATGATAAAATATTGATTATTGTTGTGTATGTTGATGACATCATTTTTGGAAGTAATGAAGAGTCCATGAGTCAGACCTTTTCTTCTGTTATCCAGCAAGAATTTGAAATTTCATTACTTGGGCAATGGGGAACTAACATATTTTCTTGGATTACAAGTGCAACAAGCAACAAATGGCATATTTCTATCACAAGAAAAATATCTCAAGAAAATTCTGAAGAAGTATGGGATGGAAGACTGCAAACCTATGTGTACTCCAATGGTAACTAGATATAACCTCAGTTCTCATGATAATTCTCCTGTGGTGAATCAAACAAAGTATAGATCTATGATTGGAGTTATACTTTATCTAATCGGGACAAGACCAGAAATTATGCATGGAGTTGGGATTGTTAGACGATTCCAAGCTAATCTAAAAGAGTCACACCTGCAGGCTCTAAGAATAATTTTCAAATATCTACAAGGGACTCAAGATTTGTGTCTATGGTATCCAAAGAAAGTTGATCTCACTGTTCATGCTTACACAGATGTGGACCATGCTGGAAATGTTGATGATAGAAAAAGCACAATTGGTGGTGCATTCTACATGCAGCCCCGATTAGTATCTTGGTTCAGCAAGAAACAAAGTTCTATCTCCTTATCCACAACAGAAGCGGAATATGTGCCTGCTGCATCATGATGCACACAACTTCTTTGGATGACGCAAACATTACAAGATATTTGAATCAAATTTTCACCTCCTATATCCATCTTATTCGATAATACAAGCGCCATTAGTATCTCAAAAAATATTGCTATACATTCCAAGACCAAGCACATTCCTATCTAGTATCACTTCTTACGCAAACAAGTGCTTGAGAAAAAGGTTAAATTCAAGTGTGTTCCCTTCAAAGCACAAGTTGCTGATATATTTACTAAACCTCTTCCCAAGGAAGCATTCGAATATCTCAGATAGAAGCTGGGAGTTGTCTATGCCTCTCTTATCAATTTTGCTTAATATTAGAAGATTAAATTCGGTACGTTGGTTGCATAAAGGCGAATCACGTATATATGCAATTTTTTGTGCATAAAACCACGTATGGTTTTTGCTGATAGAAATTATATGGATTAGGTTTCAGAAGAGTCTATGGTGTTGCTGGGTAAACTCTGTTGTTCTGGTATTTTTCCTACAGTACCTTTCTTTTATATTTATCTTCTTGGTGAACGTGCCTTGATAAATTGATTTTTGAAGGTGTTCAAGATGCAAAGGTTTAGGGGGAGCACTTTCCTTGCTGAAAAGAGTGCATTGTTGGCACTATGTTGGTTGATGTTATGATCCATTGTTTCAGATTCTTTGGTCTTGGATATAAAAAGTGATATATGTTATTTGATGAAAAGGTCATGCTGAGATCTATGATGTAAAATTGTTATATTCATTCATGTAAGGAATTGTTCCAATTTGTAAACCCACTTGGTTGGGTGGTTGAATCAAATATGTAATTTGACTTGGTTGGATCATTGATGTAAATATGAGTCCTGGGTGATAGGTTTGGTCATACTCGGTTGAGCTAAAGGGTCGTGTATTTCATTACAATTATGTCTGCATATGCTCAGTGGGAGCAAGTGTCTGCACTTTTATCTTGATGTCAAAGGGGGAGATTTTTTGGTGTTTGAATAATGTTTATACAAGATGTTACACCATTTTTTGGTCATCTAATCCATTGTTATTATATGGACCTAAGTACACCAAATAAGACCGATTTTACCCCAAGTAAAATCGCATTCACTATGAAAAATAACTTAGTAAACCAGCTTTATTAAGTTATTTTTGGTCTAAACAGGAAACCCCATGAGGAAATATTAAATAAATCTATATTTGTTTGATTTTCCTCATAAAATAATTAATTAAACAATAGTTTGATTAATATTCCTGGTTATATTTAACCCAAAACAAGGAAAATAATTAGATAAATCATTATTTATCTTATTATTACCTAAAGATTAGTTATTTAAACCTTATTAAATAATATTCTTTGTTAAATATAACTAAATCACCCATAAATAATTAAATAATTCATTATTTATTTGATTATTACTCAACCCTATCCTTAAAATGATAAATAAATCATTTATTTATTTATTATTTACAAATAAGGGGATTTAACTCAAGTCAAATTCCTTTTCCCTCCAACAAATATAATAAAATATTCCATAAAATTTGAATCTTGATTTGGTTAATAATATTTTAATTATGCACCAATATCTAGACTAACTCAATATTTTGTTATAAATAGAAGGGTTTTCCCATTCATTTGTCACATTTTTTTGCCTAAAGATCTCATGACATCTCAACTCTTGGTCTGGCTATTGACCAACCATCATAGCCATACTTTTCCATTTTTGTTTGGGTTTTCTACACCATCAAGAGAGAGGAATTCTAAAACTGAAGTGCTGAGGACCTACAAGAACCCATCCCATTGAGGAGAATAGGGAACACCCTCTTGTGTTTTCCTCCCAGGTGCCACTAATAAAAATTTCATTGGATATATTCTTATATTCTCTATTGGATCTATGGAGTAAATCTGATTTTTCTATTGTTTAATGTCTTCTAATGCATAGATCTAGATTTTTGCAGCATCTGTCTTGATCATATAGCTGCAGATCTGAAGATATTGGCATTCATTTATGCTGTTAGGGTTGTTTTTTATGTGCAGATAAAGTGGTATTTTTTCGTACACTTAGAATCAATATTCATACTAACAACTGGCGACTCCACACAGATTTACCATTACGACCGCTGTCATTTTTCTGATCCTTGCATATCCATTTGCTTCAAACCATAGTATTTCTCTTCAGCTCTTTTTTTTTCTTATCCTTGATGTTTCTTTTAATCCATAAAACCCTAAAATGATAAAAATTCTAACTTTCGTGTGTTTTTGGACTTGTTGCGCAAGTAACAGACATCAGCTGCAGTTGAGACGAAATTTTTATCTAAAACCTGCCACTGAGAGTGCCGGAATTGTAGGTCACACTTTTCTTCCCAAGACCTACCACCTGTACCTCCAGGGTGCACTTTACAGCCCAAAAAGTGTGACCTCTGCTGAAAATAAGCCAAAAACTGTGACCTGGACTTTCTGCAATGATTTTTCTAAAAGTTTTTTGGGTTTTGCTAAGCCTCTGTTGAGGGTTTTCTGACCCCCGTCTCCGCCATTTTGGACCTATACTTGTTCTGTTTCACTCAATTAAGTGGGAACCTAGCCCCCTAGGGCTTCAGTACCCTCCACTTTTTGTGGAAGAGTGTTTGTTGTTGCAAGTTGTCTGAAATTTTCGAGTCTTTAGCCATTTTTTCAAATATGATACCTCATCTTCAGATCCGCTTCGGATCGGCTTGTTATCCATCCAAATCTCCTCATTTAGTTTTGTTTGGGTTTTCCTTTAGGTCGCACTCTGCTTCCCTCCTGGAGATATCCCTTTTCCACCTTTTTTACAGAAACTTTTCCGCTGATTTTTTGTTGTTTTCTGCACCATTTTCTAGCAAATTTGGTCCTTTAGATCCCTGTCCCACCTGACCTCAGATATATTGGGTTTTTTAGTGTGTTTTAATTAGTTTTTTTCTCACGTATAGACTAATTGTTGAGAGACCTGTTAGCTCCCTGTAATTAGCAAAATTGGCAAAGTCCAACTATAGGGAGAACACTATTTCAGCCACTTTGAGATTCTAGGATGTAGCCCTCCTGAATCCAGAGAGGGATCTATCCAATAAGTGCAAAGATGGATTTATCTTTAAAAGCTTTTGGGTAATGATATTAGGCTAGTTATGAAGTTTGAGGGTTTTGTTTGTTTTGGATGGTTGAGCATGATTATTATTTGAGTGGAAAGCTCTAAATGGAAAGAGTTTCAAAGGTGTGAAGTTGCAAGAAATCAGAACAAGCTTTGGCTATAAGATAGATATAACGCTGGTTTTTAGTCCATTGGGCTATGGAGTAATAATAGGGTTTAATTAAAACAACAAGGTTCAAGAATGGTCCATGGGGCAAGTCATATATGTCTCAGGATCTCTATAAAGTTGATTTTATGGAATGAAATGATACAACAAGAAGGGGAATTAAACAAATGAAGAATAAAGAGCAGCCTAGGATCAAGTAAGTGCTTTGAAACTATCCCACTTTTGGCATATACTTAAGAAATACATAAAAGTAATATAAGATCTAGAAAGTACTTTGAAACTAGCCAGCTTTTGATGTACTTTCAATAGAAAAGCATTTTAAACACAATGGGAAACACATATGATAATGAAGAATAGTCTAAGATCATGTAAGGATTTTGAACCTAGCTTGCTTTCAACACACTCTTAAGGAAACTTTCAGACAGTCTTTGGGGATAAAGCTAAAGGACAGGGCTCACCATAAATTCCTTAGTTCATCTCTACTTAACATAAAATGAAAATAACATTCAAGAATAACAATTAGCCTAGACAGTAGGACAAGGGAACGCCAACATTCCTAACTTCTTAAATTGAATTAAATCATTCCCAAACAACACAATTTGGAAGAAAACATTTAGATAAATCTTATCAGTCAGAGAAGGGTACTGATATATAGTAAATCCTAACTCTATTTTTGTTGTTCTTTATCAGAGAGGATGGACAAAGTGAAAATAGAAATAAAATAACAATTTACAATAAGAAAAACATCACCGTTGACATACACCAAGATCCCATAAATCAGCTTGTATTGATGCTTCAAACCAGTTACAGCTTTAATTCCAATGTTTTAGTTCAGCAATCATCTTCACTTCTCAGCCTAACTATTCTATCACAAACAAAGCTTCAAGAGCCTTTGAACACTATTTACAAGTAGAAAATTCAAGCACAAGTATATTTCAAAGTTCAGCAACCAACATTTTGTCATCTTATACAGAAGTATTTATAGAAGGAATGAGGAGGTGGGAGGGGATAAAATATCTCCTAGGTCAATTAATACAGATTTAATAGCTTCTTGGCCTTTGAGGGGCTTAATGGAGAAGTTTACATATGTTCTGTCTGTATTAATTGTTTTACATTTAAGAGTTGAGCTCGGTGAGAGCTTTTGTTGACTTTAAGGCTCTATTTCATGTTGTAATAACTCTGCTAATATTTTTACATTAAGTTCCTTTGGCAGAATTAACTATTCGGTTGCGTTGAGGCAAATATCTTCTTTTCTGATCAGAACTCGGCCTCTCTTGAATGCTTTGAGGCTACATGTGGCATTAGATAGCTGAGAGGAATCAATTTACCCCTTATGTGTCAGTGGAGGCATCCTCTGACTAATAAATCTTCTGATTTGTCTTTAATTTTGTTTTAATTCGGAGGATTAGGCTTTTGATTTTCGATCTTAGCCATAATTCTCCAAAAATGTGCACACAGTCTTCAATCCTTCATTTCTGGCTTGATTTAATCTTCAACATTGATACTCTTTTGTTTTGATTTAATTCATTGTGTATTTTTGATGTGTAGGTTCTGCAAAGGGTCCATATGGAATCAATGCCCATGAAGCATCGACAAAACGTGGCACGGAACCCTTTGTAGTAATTTTTCTTTGATAAACGAAATTTTGGAGGATCTTCACCCTCGGCTTTCATTTCCTTTATTATAATGGGAAAATCCTTTAAAACCTGCAAAGAACAACATAAATTAATAAAACCTGCGTTATTGGGTAAAAAATGCTTTGGAGGTTTCGGGTAGGAGCATGGCCGTTGGATGTCAGCATCCAACGATGGTGATTTGCGTGTAGTGATCAAAAGGAGAGCGGTTGATGAAATGGTGCAGAGGATTAAGTCCGGGCGGTTGATCTTGCAGAGATCAACGGTCGAGATAGGTCGGGAGGAAAATACAGCGAAGGGGTCACTTTATAGAGAAATGACATAAATGTAAAGAAATAAGGTTAAAAACCTTTGTTGGAGGAAGTATGCTTAAAAAATGGAAATTGGGGTTTCGGGATGATTGCGGGCCGTCGGATGAGATCAGGCCAAAATCAATGGTGGATATCATACATTGAAAACCCTTTGGAAAAGGCGAAGGGTGACGGTGTAATGAAAAATTAGATCTGAGACGTTGATCTGCAAAGATCAACGGTAGAGGGCGCGCACGATGAATTATAATACAAATGGGGCAAAATGGTTTTGGAGGAGAAAACCATGGGTTTAGCACGGCGAAAGGGCAGGAAGGAAATTTTTCCTTTTGGAACACAATATGCATCCCCACCCAACATGTGTCTCTTTAAAACAACTTATATCACGTAATTTTTTAGAATTAACCTCCACGCTTAAACTTATGCGAAAACGTGCGTCAACCGTCAGATCAAGGGTCTCTAATCTGACGGTTGGGGAAAGAGCGCCATAACAGATAAGTGTGCGGGTGATAATAGCTGGGACGGTTTCAATATGGGCCGTCAGATCAAGGATTTGGACGGCTAAGATTAAAAACCGAGGAAGGTAGGACCCATAGGAGGCAGATCTATCAGGGTTAATAAGGGTCGTTGGATGTAGAGGATCGACGGCCAGGATTAAAACTATGTTTAAACAAAAAAAATATACAGGCGAAGAAAGGGTGAAGAAGGAAAGTTGATTTACAGAGATCAACGACTAGGATTGGGTCTAAAAAATTATGAAGCGGGTATATGATTTTAAACGAAAGTCGTGAAATGCAATTTGGACCGTTCGATCTGGACACGTGGATGGCCCAGATGTAATCGGAGGCATGCGATCGGCGGGGCTAAAACTTGAATGGCGCCGATGTGATTGAGCATTGGCCATCGATCTGAGGATTAGATTGACGGTGGGAAATAAGTCAGAGGATCACCAATCGGGGGGAGGAATAAAATGCGCCCGATAAAACTTGCGATGCGATATTGCACGATCCATCTAATCACTTCAGATCGATGGTGGAGATTATCTCAAATATTTAATCGGCGGAAACCCTTTTAAACATATGAAAAATAAAAATTTAATAAAATATAAAGGTTTTGTCTTTGGGGGCGGGTTATATAAAAGGCTTGGTGCCCGACTGCGGGGCCTATGGATATATGGAAAACAAAGGCCCAGGGCTTATACATAGAAAAGGCCAATCAGGATCGGGCCTTCGGGCTTTTCAATCTACCCCTTTAAATTCCTCCATTGCGATTGGCGCTTCAGGACTTTTAACTCTTGGTCCCAGGCATAGGTTTATATGGAGAGAAACGGAGGGCGGGGGTTTATACAACAGGGCTCAATCGCATTGGAGTAATGGTGCGGGGCTTTTCAATCTACCCATTTTCATTAGAAAACATTGCTCTGGCGCGTTTAGAACAAAACTTAGGAAAAAGTGGGTTTTATGTTTTACAAAGGAAATTTACATCAAAGATGGGTTTAGTCACAATTTTTAAGCATCAGATGCGGGCCCAAGGATTATATGAAGTGGTGATTGGATCGGGGCTATGTAATAAGGGGCCAATCACATCGGAGGTCTCAATAAAGCAAAAAGACTTATGCGTTGTGTTTTTTTTCGATGTGATAAGTGCTTGGGACCATTAGCACTCGGTTCCAGCACCAAGGAATATGTGGGGAAGTGGTTAGGACTTAGCCCAAGGGGGCTTAAGCCTATAGTTAAAAATACTTATTTTTTATGAAATTTTTCACAGTTTTTGATGGATTTGGGGGTTTCAGAAAAGTTTAAAAATGAGTTTTAAACTTTGTAAAGAGGACTTTATGAAGAGGAAATGGGAAAAAATGGAAAAAGGGAAATTTCATAGGGAATGGAGGGGTAAAAATGAAGGTTACGTTTGAGTGGAGGAAGGGAAAAATGGTGTTTTGCAGCAGTCTTTCCTCTATGAAATCAACAGAATTGCAGAGTTTGAAAGGGGAAACAGCAGTGAAGATTTAAACAAGAGGCAGGATGTCTTCAAGAGTCTTCAAGGGATAAAATTTTAAGCAATAAAACCTATTTCTTGAAGGCTCCAAAAATGATTTAGCCACCTTTTGATATAACAAATTTTATGGGTGGCTAACAGTGGCTCCACTTGGGGATGGTGCCTTCTTCAAGGCATCAAGATCTTCAAACTTACATTCTCTGGGAGGCTGATCAGTGCCTTATCCATTGGATTTCCTTTTCTTTATTTGAATGATCTTCTCTTGCTCTGAAAATATTAGCAGCCATGAAAAATAATGGATTTTCATCAATACAATATTTCTACCTACCCAATCCTACTAATCTAACATTTTTTCTTCTTTAGAGTGCACTTGGATTGGCAAACTCTTTTTACAACATTATATTCTTTTGAAAGCATAAAACTAATATAATTCTACTCCTTATTTCTCCATGAACTCAGAATAAACAGTTGAGTCCATATGCTTCTCTACCTAATCTACCAATCTATTAGGATTAAACAGTCTAACAGATATTTATTGTCTAATTTCTAAAACAGAAATTTAAAAGCATACAAGTTAGGATTGAACAGTCTAACTTGTAGCTAGTCTATGGCATAATAGACAAGTTGCACATAGATATTATTTTGCAGAAAATTAAATAAAAAATGGAAGGCTTAAGATCTAAAAGTTCAAGCACCTCCATCTTTTTTCAGCTCTATTTTTGCTTCTGTTTGAGTTGTTCTTCCTTGTTATCTGGTTCAAATTTTGAGCTGATTAGAACCAGTTTCACCTCTATTTTGACTCATAAATTTAAACAGATTTGGGTCATTCTTGTTGGAATCTTAGGTTCATATTTTGAGCATGTTTGAACCTTTGATTTCTAACCTAATCTATCTAACTGACAAGCCAAGATTAAGCTGTTTGGCAATCAAATTCACTAACCTATCAGCAGAAAATTTAAAACTAGTTAACCATGATTAGGCTGTATGACTAACTAGCAGTGTGTTTTTCAGGAGTGGAATTTGAGCTTGCACACTTTCAGATTTGTTTCACTTTTTTGGTATGGGGTTGTACCTTTATTGTTTTTACAATCTACCATCTTTTCTTTCTTCTATTGTTTTTGTATTTTTGTTTTTCCTAACATTGAATGCAATGATGGGTGAAGCATTTATAATGAGAAAAAAGATAAAAGGGCTTCAAAACATGACATGGTTCAAGAGAAGTAATGTTTGAGCATCCTTCCATTGACAGGACCCCCAAACAATTCTGCTCCATTCAACTCTTGTGAGAAAAAGGCATTATTACCAGCAACTGAATGAATGAAGTAAGGGCCAAGCCATAAGTTGCCAAATTTTCCATGCATGTCCTTGTCTTCCCTCCTTGAGTCCCATTTAAAAACTTTGTCCCCAATATTGAAATTGCTGGCCTTTTTTCTTCTATCAAAAAGATTTTTGATGTTGTCCTGCTTTTGCAGTGCTTTGTTATAAACCTACTCACTAGTTTGCTGAAGATGAATAATCTGATTTATTATTCTGATCATGTAATTATCTTCAGTTTGCAACTCTTGAATAAAATTCATAACTGGTATGCCAAGGTTGGTTGGAAAGATTGCATCAGTACCATACAAAAGTTGGAAAGGTGACACTCCAATAGATTTCTTCAAAGTCAATCTGTCAGCCCAAAGTGCATGAATTAGCTTTATGTGCCAAGACTTCTTGTTGTCCTCCAACAGCTTCTTGATTATGTTCACCAAAATCTTGTTTGAGGATTCTGCAAGTCCATTACCTTGAGGGTAATAGGCCATGGAATGTCCCAATGTTATCTTATATTTGTGACAGAATTCAACCATATTATTTGATCCAAATGCTGCTGCATTATTAGTGATGATCTTGGTAGGACAACCAAATCTAGAGAGAATATTGGTCTCTATGAATTTTATAATGATAGAATCATTGGATTGCCTACAAGGGATGGATTCTGTCCATTTGGTGAAGTAGTCTATGGCAGTGAGAATCCATCTATGTTGGGAAGAGGATGGTGGATGGATTTCTCCTATGAATTCAGGTCCCCACTGTTGAAAAGGAGCCTCAACGGTGATTGGATGTAGAGGTAAGGGTAGGAGCTTCCTTTTGCCTTCAAAAAGTTGGCATTTATGATAGGAAATGGTCATTTTGTGTACATCAAGGAAAGGAATAGGCCAATAGTAACCAGCCCTTAGGATTTTGCTAGCTGTTGTCCTCCAATAGAGGTGGCCTCCACATTCTACCTCATGGAACTCGTGCTTAACCTTCTCTGCATCATACTTAGGAAAAATTTAAGAAATATCCCACTTGCATTTTTCCAATAGAGAAATTTATCTATAATGCATTAGTTTACAACTTTTAACTTCAAAAACCTTGCCTTTGTTTTTGACAAACCGGGGGGTGTATTCAAATTAAGAAAAAAAAAATATCAATATACCAAGAGGAATTCAATAATAGAAGTTGGAATTTCCTCTTGTTCATCTAAAACATTAATCATATTAATATCAAGAACTTTAAAATTGGATTCATCTATCAATCTAGCTAGACCTTAGCCTTTGATGAGTTTAGTGGGCTTGATTTCTAAATAATATTCAAGAATAACAGCTATCCACTTACCTCTCTTACCGTTTGGGTCCTGTGTTAGAATGTCTTTCACGAATGAATGTGGGACAAAGGCAATGATGTGTGAGTGCAATATGTATACTCTAAAGTCTTTTGAAGTTTTGACCAAAGAAAAAGCTTTCCTTTCCATAATGTTATATTTCAAAGGAGCATCCCTCAATGCCTTGCTAAAGAATGCAATCGGCTACACTTGTCCTTGTGGATTTTTCTGTAAAAGGATAGCAGCTATTGTATGTTCTAATGCAAAAGAAAAAATATAAAAATCTTTTGAAAAATCAAGAATAATTAAGACTGGTGTTTTAGTTAATGCTTGTTTCACTAGTTCAAAGGACTTCTTTGCTTCCAAGGTCCATTTTAACCCTTGCTCATTTTTCAACATGTTTGTTATATTCCTAAGGAGCTCAGCCAAGTTGGGTATGAACCTTCTCAAGAAATTAATCTTTCCAATGAAATATTGCAGTTCCTTGATGTTTCGAGGATGAGAGATTTGCAATATGGCTTCAATCCTCTTTGGGTCTATCTTAATACCCTCTTCTAAAATAATGTGCCCAAGGAGTTTACCTTCTTGGAGACCGAATGGTGTTTTCTTAGGGTTTAAAGATATCCGAAAATTTCTGCATTTCTCGAGAACTTTTCTCAAATGTTCTAAATGCTCTTCATCTGTCTTTGAAAACAGAGTAACATCATTAAGGTAAATAATGATGAAGTAGCCTAATTCTTCCGAAAATGCTATGTCCATGGCTCTTTGGAAAGTTGCTCCAGCATTCATTAGACAAAAAGGCATTTTCACATACATGAAAGTGCCACATGGTGTATTGAAAGCTGTCTTTATTTGATCATCAGGGTGAACTAAAATCTGATTATACCCTGAGTAGCCATCAAGCAAAGAAATTATTTTTGAACCAGCTACCCTTTGTAAAATATGGTCCATCTTAGGTAAAGGGTAGTTGTCCTTGAGTGAAGCTTTGTTTAAGTCTCTAAAGTCTATACAAAACCTGATCTCTATTGTTTTCTTCCTAACTAACACCAGATTAGACACCCACTGAGAATATCTAATAGGGACAATAATACCAGTTTCGTACATTTTCTTAATCTCGTTCTCAACCAAAGGTAATTGAACCAGGTTTATTCTACGCAGTTTTTGTTTGAATGGTTTTCTTTTTCCTTGAGGGGGATTTTATGCTGAATTATTTCAGTGTCATAGGATTTAAGATCTTCATAACTCCACACAAAAACATCAGAAAATTCTTTGAAAAACTCTATGTATTTGAGTTTAATGTGAGCTGGTAAAGTCTTATAAAATTTGATCATCATTGGTTTAAGTTCACTACCTATATTACACTCTTCAACTTCAGTCTCTATAGGCTTTAGTTTTTCCTTCTTGGCCACATCGTTGAAATCAAACAACTCTTGTAAAGGGGCCAGACCGTTGGGAAAACTCTGGTCTTTAGATTGCAGGGTCTCTAACTCCTCTGTTTCTAATTCTGCATTCATTTATGCTATTTTTTCAGGTTTTCTAGATAGTAGATCTATATTGGGAAGCTTAGGAGAATGCTCTTCTTCACCAAGAAAATTCTCTTCACTATCACAGTCTGCTTCATAATCTGAACCCAAACTGTGTAGTTAAAATTCATTTTTGAATTGCATGAAGTCTTCTATTTGTTTGTCTCCGTCAAACACTTGCCAATACTTTTCATTATCAGGAACGGCTGGTCTGAATTTAATTTGAGTTTTGAATTCTTTGGCTTCATATGGCATTAAGCATGTTCTGGGAACAAAAGCTAAGCTGTCGGCCGCATTATTTCTTTTTCTTGGGACAAAAATTAATTGGGATTCCTCAAAAGATTTTAAAAGGTCCACGACATCATTTAAGTAGGCCCTAAGTTTGGGATCATTAGCGTTATACTCCCCATTGACTTGTCTAATAATTATTTCAGAATCCCCATGCACTTTGATTATTTTGCCTCCTAATTTTTTCAACAAATGCAAGCCTAATATAAGGGATTCATACTCCACTATGTTATTCGAACACTGGAAGTTTAATCTACAGGAAATGCTCTCTATGTGGTTGTTCTCAGTGTTATGAATCTAGACACCTGAACCAGCATTGCTTTTAGTGCACGACCCGTCAAAGTACATACTCCATAGGGGACTTGTTTCAGGTTCATCTTGGGTACCATCATCTTCAACTGCAGCGCTTTCGAATTGTTGGTGTGTATCAGCACTTAGTTGAAATTGTTTTAACTCCTCAGGTTTTTCACTGCATTGAGGGTTGCTTTCTTGACTCTCAAGGTTAAAAAGTGATGAATGTAGGGTTTGTAGTTCAAGACTTGTGTTTGGTTTTTTGTTGTTTTCAAATGCAGCAAATTGTTTTGACACTTCTGTGGTGCTTACCTCTTCCTCTCTATTGGACATTAGTTTAGTTAAAGTGACTTTTTAACAGAATGCTTCATCGTTGAATAGGATAAATGAATCGAGGCCTGTATTTACAGAATACAGAGAAGATTTTTGGGGTCTGTCTTGACTAGCCACCATATACTGCATATGGGACTCCCTGTAAAGTTTTCTTGTTTGATTAAACATAGGGATGGTCACATAGGTCATTGCCATCTTCATAGTTCCTTGTAACTTAGCCCCCCAAGACCTAGATAACAACATTCCATAATTTGGGGGAACATCAGCCACAACAATATCCATGACTAAGAATTTGGTTGGAATCTGTGCTAAAGTAACGCAAAGGTATTTGATTAATCCTAAACATTTTACTCTGCTTGAGTCAAAGGAGTAAAGGTCTTTATAAGGTTTGGTGATTTCTAGACTCAGGCTCTCCATTACAGCTTTTGGCATTAAATTATGAGAGGCCCCTGAATCATGCATAGCGTTATGCAAAATCTTGTCATGAACGTTTAAACTTACATAAAAGGGAGGAACAGGTCCCTCTTGATATTTACCTTCAATCTTTGGACCAAAAATAAGCTCTGGTTGGTCATCATTAAGATTGACTGTGTCATTATTATCCTCTATGTTTAAAGCCTTCAAAATTTGAGACCTATATACATTTTGGGCAGCTAGTTCAAAGAGAGGAACAAAGATTTTAATTTTAGAAATTTCCTGCTCCAGGCTGAAAGGAATTTGATTCTTTGAAGTGCTTATCTCAGCCTTATTAGCTGCCATTCTGTCAACAAAATCTGTTTGCTGAGTTGCTCTATTTACATTTGACAAAACTGTTTTCACAGGAGTACCAACTAAGTTGCTAGTACTACTAAGGTCTGCACTCTGTTTTACATTGTTTTGAGTGCCTTTCTCTTTACCTTTGTCAGAAATTCCAGCCACTGCTTTATCTTTTTTATGTACAATTTTTGGTTTGTTTACAGTGTTGTTTTGTGAAGATTTATCAGAGGTTTTTTTGTTGGGAGTTTGTTGATTGGTTTTCCTTCTAAGGTCATATTCTCTTCGACACTATATGATGACATTCTCCATGTCTTGATAATAACTTTCATCCTCATCTCTTTTGTCATCATAAGGTGTATATAGACTTGTTTTCTATCATAATGAACCTCAAAGTCATCATTATCTACTCCCAGAATGTTGATTTCATCCTCCTCTGTTTGCTCATCTGTTTCTTTAACCTCGCTTACATAGTTTTGATGGAAGGGAGGAGTGATGTATTGATCATCTTCCCTAGGTCTGATTGGAGGTTGGTTTCTTCTGAAGTTTTGATTCTGGTTTTGATTTCGGTTTTGAGGAGAAATTTGGTTTTGACTTGCTTGCGCTCTCTCAAGGATTTTCATTTTCTTCATCATCTCCTCCATCATTCTTTCCATCTTTGAGCTGGAAGTAGAAGGTGTGGATTCTTCTCTGGAGGACACTCTCTTCTCCATTAAGTTAACTTCCACAGCAAGAGCCCATTTTTGCATATCTTCAAGGGTTGTAGGATCTCTTTCTCTCAGTTGATAAGCCATTTCGGGGTTAAACCCTTCAGGAAACTTGTTTAATGTTGAGCCCTGTCGAGGTTTTAGATCTGGGGGAAGGGAATTGTACACACTGTTAAATATAGTGCAATAAGCCTGTACACTTTCCCAAGTGTTTCTGTGGAGGTTCTTGTAATCAGAAAGGATTTGGAGAGGATTCTTCTTCACTTCCCATTTGTTTAAGAATGACTGATGGAAGGCTTGGAGATCATTTATACTGTGAGGGGCTAAACCTTTAAACCATTTTCTTACTTCTCCCCCCCAGACTATGAGAAAATAGTCTAAGTTTGACAGATTCATCATCAATTTCATTTATGTCAAAGTATTCATTCATCTTATCCACATGTTGTGATGCAGTGGTAGCATTGCTAGAATCATATAATGGGATTTTGGACTGATAGTCCTATGGAAGATTGACTAATGGTACAGGAAGGACTAAGGGAGCATACCATGCTGTCATGATATGTGGTGGGGGTGGATTTATAAGAGGTGGATTAACAAGAGGAAAAGTGGGCTGAAGTGGTGCGGTTTGGACAGTGAATGTAGGATGAGCAGATGTGCATGGACCAGGAATAGATTGCTGAGCTGATCTTGGATGAGAGACACCTAAATTGTGAAGGAAATGTAAATCAGGTGGTGTTGTTTCTCTATTACCAGGATGTTCACTTTTTTCTAGGGATGAAACTGAAGACTCAGAATCTAATTGATCTAAATCATCAAGAGACCTAGTTCTAAATGGATTTCTTAGATCTACTTGTGATTTTTGTAGAGCTGCAATATTTTCAGGAACTCAATTAGCTCTCAAGTGTGATCTGAAAAAAGTTGAAAATTTTATCTTAGGAGACTTCCTAAGGATACTTTCAGGGTTATCAACTATCTCAGGTGGATTGGGGTTAGGGCAGGCTCTAGTATGACTCTTTCTAGGAGCCAATATGTTGTATTTTTCAGATCCTACTAAAAAAGACAATTTAACCAGATATGAAAATCTTCGAGAGGTTCACTGTTTTGTTTTACACAAATTTTAATCCTAAAATCCTTCTAACTGAGTTTAAATGATGTAGTAAAGATTATGGGTCTTCCTAGTGGAGTCTTAAGGTCTTTTTAGGATTGTGGAGTTGCCAAGTGGAAGTTTTTAGCTCTTTTGGAGGTAAAAGGTTTTATGTTCGACCACCATGTTTATTAAATACCAATCTAAAATATTTTTGGGTTTTCTGAGTTATTTTTCAGTTCTTGTGGTTTCTAAGAGTGTCCTAAATCTGTTTCAAAACTTAGCTACGGTTATGAGACAAAGACAGTCTACTCTTATGGCTAAACTAGTTGATCCTTCAAGGTTAGATAAATTCTTATGAGAATCCTAGGGTTTTCCTAGTTTGTCACTAATTCAAACAAGTTTCATCATGATTACCATTTTTTTGGTAGTGCTTGAAGAGGGATGCTTTTACTCACCACACCGTGTTTCTTGAATCAAGGGCTTTCTAAGGCCTATGGTGTACTTCAACTGTCATTGAACTCAAAAGTCCCCAGCGAAGTCGCCAGACGATGTTAGCTCCCTATAATTAGCAAGATTGGAAAATTCAAACTACAGGGAGAACACTATTTCACCCACTTTGGGATTCTAGGATCTAACCTTCCTGAATCCGGAGAGGGATCTCTCTAATAAGTGCAAAGATGGATTTATCTTTAAAAGCTTTTGGGTAATGATATTAGGCTAGTTATGAAGTCTAAGGGTTTTTGTTTTTTTTGGATGGTTGAGCACGATTATTATTTGAGTGGAAAGTTCTAAATGGAAATAGTTTCAAAGGTGTGAAGTTGCAAGCAATCAGAACAAGATTTGGCTAGAAGATAGATATAACGTTGGTTTTTACTCCATTGGGCTATGGAATCATAATAGGGTTTAATTGAAACAACAAGGTTCAAGAGTGGTCCATGGGGCAAGTCATCTATGTCTAAGGATCTCTTTAAAGTTGATTTTATGGAATGAAATGATACAACAAGAAGGGGATTTAAACAAATGAAGAACAAAGAGTAGCCTAAGATCAGGTAAGTGCTTTGAAACTATCCTTCTTTTGGCATACAATTAAGAAAGACATAAAATTAATCTAATATTTGGTAAGTACTTTGAAACTAGCCAGCTTTTGATGCACTTTCAATAGAAAAACATTTTAAACACAAGGGGAAACACGTATGATAACGAAGAATAGTCTAAGATCAGGTAAGGACTTTGAACCTAGCCTGCTTTCAACACACTCTTAGGGAAACTTTCAGACAATCTTTGGGGATAAAGCTAAAGGATAGGGCTCACCATAACTTCCTTAGTTAATCTCTACTTAACATAAACTGAAAATAACATTCAAGAATAACAATTAGCCTAGACAGTAGGATGAGGGAACGCCAGCATTCCTAACTTCTTAAACAAAATTAACTCATTCCCAAACAACACAATTTGGAAGAAAACATTTAGATAAAGCTTATTAGTCAGAGAAAGGAACTGATATACAATCAATCCTAACTCTATGCTTCTTTTTATTTATCACAGAGGATGGACAAAATGAAAACAAAAATAAAATAACAATTTACAAGAAGAAAAACATCACCATTGACATAGACCGGGATCTCGTAAATCAACTTGTATTGATGCTCCAAACTAGTTACAGCTTTAAGTCGAATGTTTTTGTTCAGCAATCATCTTCACTTCTCAGCCTAACTATTCTACCACAAACAGAGCTTCAAGAGCCTTTGAACACAATTTAAAAGTAGAAAATTCGAGCACAAGTATATTTCAAAGTTCAGCAACCAATATTTTCTCATCTTCTACAGAAGTATTTATAGAAGGAATGAGAAGGTGGGAGGGGATAAAAGATCTCCCAGGTCAATTAATACAGATTTAATAGCTTCTCAGCCTTTGAGGGGCTTAATGGAGAATTTTATAGATGTTCTGTCTGTATTAATTGTTTTGCATTTAAGAATTAAGCTCGGTGAGAGCTTTTGTTGACTTTGAGGCTCTGTTTCATGTTGTAATAACTTTGCTGATATTTTTGCATTAAGTTACCTTGGCAGAATTAACTATTCAGTTGCGCTCATGCAAATATCTTCTTTTCTGATCATAACTCGGCCTCTATAGAACGCTTTGAGGCTATAGGTGGCATTAGGTAGCTGAGAGGAATCAATTTTCCCCTTATGTGTCAGTGGAGGCATCCTATGACTGATAAATATTCTAATTTGTCTTAAATTGTGTTTTAATTCGGAGGATTAGGCTTTTGATTTTTGATCTTAGCCGTAATTCTCCAAAAATGTGCACACGGTCTTCAATCCTTCATTTCTAGCTTGATTTAATCTTCAGCATTGATACTCTTTTGTTTTTATTTAATTCACCATGTCTTGTTGATGTGCAGGTTTTGCAAAGGGTTCATATGGCATCAATGCCCATGAAGCATCGACGAAACGTGGCATGGAACCCTTTGTAGTAATTTTTCTTTAATAAACAAAAGTCTGGAGGATCGTCACCCTCGGCTTTCATTTCCTTTATTATAATGGGAAAATCCTTTGAAACCTGCAAAGAACAACATAAATTAATAAAACCTATGTTATTGGGTAAAAAATGCTTTGGAGGTTTCAGGTAGGACCATGGTCGTTGGATGTCAGCATCCAACGATGGCGATTTGCGCGTAGTGATCAAAAGGAGAGCGGTTGAGGAAATGGTGCAGAGGATTAAGTCTGGGCCATTGATATTGCAGAGATCATTGGTCGAAATAGATCGAGAGGAAAATAAAGAAAAGGGGTCACTTTATAGAGAAATGACGGAAATGTAAAGAAATAAAGTTAAAAACCTTTGTTGGAGGAAATATGGTTAAAAAAAGAAAATTGGGGTTTCGGGGTGATTGTGGGCCATCGGATGAGATGAGGCCACGATCAATGGCGGAGATCGTACGTTGAAAACCCTTTGGAAAAGGCAGAGGGCAACGACGTAATGAAAAATTAGATTTGAGCCGTTGATCTGCAAAGATCAACGGTGGAAGGCACGCGTGATGAATTATAATACAAATGGGGAAAAATGGTTTCAGAGGAGAAAACCACGAGTTTCACACAGTGAAAGGGCGGGGAGGCAGTTTTTCCTTTTGGAATGCGATATGTATCCCCGCCCAGCACGTGTCTCTTGAAAACAACTTATATCGTGTAATTTTTTAGAATTAATCTCTGCGCTTAAACTTACGCGAAAACGCGCGTCAACCGTCAGATCAAGGGTCTCAGATCTGACGGCTGGGGAAAGAGCGCGATAAGAGATAAGTGCTCAGGTGATAATAGGTGGGGAAGTTTCAATATGGGACATCGGATCAAGGATTTGGATAGTTAAGATTAAAAACCGAGGAAGACAGGACCCACAGGAGGCAGATCTGTCGAGGTTAATAAGGGTCATTGGATGTAGAGGATCGATGGCCAGGATTAAAACTGGGTTTAAAAGAAAAAAATATACAGGCGGAGAAAGGGTGAAGAAGGACCATTGATCTACAGAGATCAACGGACAGGATTGGGCCTAAAACATTATGAAGCGGGTATATTATTTTAAACCAAAGTCGGGAAATGCAATCTGGACCATCCGATCTGGACACGTGGATGGTCCAGATGCAATTGGAGGCATGCGATCAGCAGGGGGAAAACTTGAATGGCGTCGATGCGATTGAGCACTAGCCGTTGATCTAAGGATCAAATCTACAGTGGGAAATAAGTCGTAGGATCACCAATTGGGGGGAGGAATAAAATGTGCCCGATAAAACTTGCGATACGATATTGCGGGATTCGTCAGATCATTTCATATCGATGGTGGAGATTATCTCAAATATTTAACTGGCGGAAACCCTTTTAAACATATGAAAACAAAAAATTTAATAAAATACAAAGGTTTTATAAAAATACATGGGTGGGTTATATAAAAGGCTTGGCGCCTGACTGCGGGGCTTGTGGATATATGGAAAACAAAGGCCCAGGGCCTATACATAGAAAGGGCCAATTGGGATCGGGCCTTCGGGCTTTTCAATCTACCCATTTAAATTTCTCCAATGGGATTGGAAATTTGGGACTTTTAACTCTTGGTCCCGGGTGTGGGTTTATATGGAGAGAAACGAAGGGCAGGGGTTTATACAATGGGGCCCAATCGCATCGGAATAGTGGCGCGGGAATTTTCAATCTACCCATTTTCATTAAAAAGCATTGCTCCGGCGGGTTTAGACCAAAACTTAGGAAAAAGTGGGTTTTATGTTTTACAAAGGAAATTTACATCGAAGATTGGTTTATTCACAAGTTTTAAGCACCGTATGTGGGCCCAAGGGTTACATGAAGCGGTGATTGGATCGGGGCTATGTAATAAGGGGCCAATCGCATCAGAGGTCTCAATAAAGAAAAAAGACTTGTGCACTGTGTTTTATTCCAATGCGATAAGTGCTTGGGACCATTAGCACTCAGTTCTAGCACCAAGGCATATGTGGGGAAGTGGTTAGGACTTAGCGCAAGGGGTCTTAACCCTATAGTTAAAAATACTTATTTTTTATGAATTTTTTCACAGTTTTTGATTGATTTGGGGGTTTCAAAAAAGTTTTAAAATGAGTTTTAAACTTTGTAAAGAGGACTTTATGAAGTGGAAATGGGAAAAAATGGAAAACGGAGAAATTTCATAGGGAATGGAGGGGTAAAAATGAAGGTTAGTTTTGAGTGGAGGAAGGGAAAAATGGTGTTTTTCAGTAGTCTTTCCTCTATGAAATCAGAAAAATTTCAGAGTTTCAAAGGGGAAATAGTAGTGAAGATTTAAACAAGAGGCAGGATGTCTTCAAGAGTCTTCAAGAGATTACATTTGAAACAATAACACCTGTTTCTTGAAGGCTCCAAAAATTATTTAGCCACCTTTTGATATAACAAATTTTATAGGTGGCTAACAATACCCACCTACTTGGGTTTACATTGTTGCATTGTTAGTTGTTTATTTTCTGTTTTGGAGGCCGATATATTGTCATTTGCAGGTTTATTTACAGCTCTACATCACATTGTTTCTTTTCTCTACAAATGTCTGGGTTTAAAAATTAAAATTTACACACTTTTACACACACACCCTAAATGAAAAAGGGCTTGGTTACCACCGCCAAGAAAAGACTCTAAAACATTGAAATCAATTGATCCTGCCCTTGTTTCAACATCGTAATCTGTTGATCCTGCACCTTCTACCCTTATCGGTCTATTTTTCCTTTGTGTCGTGTTTGTGTCGTCACCATTGTGCCACCAAGGCATCCATCCTGGAGACTTCTTGGCCTTCATCCTCAGTTTCTAGTCGAAATACTTACTCCTCCGCATAGGATTCGAGTTAGTCCTCCACTGAGTCCACACGCTGACTCTTCTTCTGGTCCTTCATGTTCTCCTTCTCGTTCCACCTTTGGTTCCCCCCTTGACACCTTCACTATGTCTGGTGTAGGACGTCATACTAATGGTAAGCCTAGCCCCCCTACCGGGAATACCATTAGTGGGACCGCAACGAACACTACCCCGGCTGCACCCCTGGTCCCCTTCATGGCAGGCCTCAGCATCCCCAAATTTGACTAGCTAATAGACGACCCTATACACCACGATGCTAGTTTGCCCGTTATGCCAACAAATCTACCTTCAAACATCTCAAAGTTTGAAGGTCTTGTTGGAGAAGATCCCTCAAATCATGTTAGATCTTTCCACATGTGGTGTTCATCCAATTCCATTATCGATGACTTTGTCCATCTTTGGTTGTTCCAACGAACGCTTACTGGTGAAGCTTCTAAGTGGTATGTTGATCAAGCCCATTCCTCTCATACCACCTTTACGACTCTTGCCCAGGCATTTTTGTCTTATTTCCAGCTCCCCCTTCGTTACGACACTAGGACCGATCTCTTGACCTCCTTTTGTCAATCATTTGCGACCTGCCTATCCGACCATGTTCAGGAATGGCGAAGAAGAAGGAGCCTATGTCAAGCCTCTCCCTTCGAAGACCATGTCTACATGGACTGGTTCCTTAGGATTCTCTTGCTGCCTATCAGAAAAGATGTTGCATCGCACTTTCCTCAAACCGAAGAAGCCGCTCTCCAAGTTGCGTTAAAATATGACCTGATCTATGCTCAGTCGGGTTATGTTTATACCGTTCTACATGATCTTCCCAGACTAGGTGGTGCCAACGCACTGGGGGCATCTCACGCTGCTGAAGGTATCGTTGTAGCTCCATTTAATCTGTATGCTCAACCTCCCATGGGTTATGGTTTCTCTCAAGGCAGGGCAAGCACCTCCGGTACTTTTCCCCCTCCCGGTAGCACGTATCCAGGATACAGCATGCCTCCTCCCTTTGCCCAACCTCCTGTTTACCACACTACTACCCACCCTCCTTATTATCCATATTCACAGCCTGGTGCTCCAGCTCCTCCAGCATTAGCACCTCCTCCTCCCTTTCCTTCTGAACCCCCGCAACAACAACCACCACCCCCTCCGGGGCAGGTGTATGCACAGCAAGGCACGACTAATCCTCCTCCCTCAAAAAGGAAGAGGAAAGGAAATAAAAATCAAGCTGCCTCTGGTAATTAGGGACCTAATCAAGGTAATGCTCCTAACACTACAAACCAACAAAAAGGTCCTCAGCCCAAGCAGGACAGGCCTCTCCATACAAACAAGCTTTGTTCGTGTTGTGGTTTTTATGGTCATGATACGCATGATTTTCCCCTTCTACCCCAGATGTGATAGCTATGGGAGTATCAAGCAAAATTAAGAGGACAACAAGCCATTCCTTCCATTCCTCCCAGTCCTGCACATAGTCAACCGGCTGTGCTTACTGATCCCTTCCCTCAGCAAGGATTTGTGGCTACCTAACCACCTGAAGGACAGGTGGCCACTCAACCTCTTCCATCTGGTTCCCTCGATTACCATATTTTCATGATGTCCTTTGATCATCCTTCTGAACCTTTTTCTCCTGGCCCTTCATCTTGAGTTGGTACTCATGACCCCCTTTACCCTCTTCGAACGGTTCCTCCAGGACTCAACCATTTTGGAGCCGACCCGCCTGGTCATCACCCCTTTGGTTAGATATCGTTCCTAGCTCCCCCACTAGGAGTATACATGATACTTGTTATGGCCACCCTCTCTCTTCCTAACCTGACCCTTGGGATTCCCATCTAGTACCTCGATCCTCTAGCCACTACCCTGCCTGGTCACCCCAAAACTTATCTTGCTTTGACCCTGGTTCAACCGGTCCCTATGACTTCTCCTGCTACAATAGTGCCTCATTCACCTCAACAGGAACCACCTCCCATTGTGACCGCTTCGGGTAAGAAGCGAAAATATCATAAGGGGGCATAAAAGGACAAGGTTACCCCAACAAACCCTACCCCTTCTCGGCCTACAAAGCGTACCATCCAGTGTGCTTTGTGTAGTGTTGTTTGCCACGCCACCCATGCTTGTCCGAAGTTGCCTCACCTCAAGTCCATGGTCAATAAGATGTTTTCGGAATCGGATATCCCAGAGGTACATGTCACTATACTTGATTCAATCTCAAAACTCAAACCATTGTACACAAATCACCCTTGTGCGTTGTATGATTTCCATGGCCACTACACTCACCTTTGTCCTCGACTCGAAGCGTATCATTCTTCTTTATAATATTTACGCCAATTCCAGGCCGAGCACAATGGGTCAACCACTTCTTATTTTCACATCTTGCTTCGGCAACACTAGAGGACACAAATTCTCTCATTGACATTCCCCCTTATGATGTCGAGATAACGAGGCCTTGGTCAGAAGTCCTCGATGAGACCTTCCCTAAGGTTTCACCTGACCTCCCTTATGTACCCTCCCTATTCTCAGCATCGGTCGATCCTCTATCTTCTTACTCTTCTGTCACCCATTTTGATGATACACATGCGAACCTCTCCTCTCATAATGAGGAGTAAGGTAGCTTCGCCACGTCAGGTGGTCTTCCTTCCATCAGTCACCCCATATTCTATTACGATGATGACATTGTGGAAGTAACCACCACTCCTGCCTTTACCTTTCCCCCCTTACATGGAACTCATGCATTCGAACCACATGCACTTTGTGGCCATTACATTGACACCTAATGTTTGGGTAAGGGGGCACCCATATTTGAGAGCCCAAGAGAAATAGCTCTCCACCACTCTCCTAGTGACTCTAGTCATGTCAACTCTAGTCCCATTATTCTTCCACATTTTGAAGAACCTCTAGAGTCCCATATCACTTTAAAGCACTCTAGGAATTATAACCCTCATCATTCCTTTATATTACATCAATAACCCAATCTCATAGATATTGTGGTTGTCCAAACTATGGGTTTGTTGCGAGAACATCAATTCATTATCTCAAAATCCCCTCTTTGGGATAATAATGCCATGTATGCCAACCCGGAAACCTTAAAATCCATTTGATTCATATATGCAGTACCAAAAGAGATTGGTAATCATCTATTCCCTTTCTCAAAATTTCATACCCATAACAAAAAAAAATGGCACATCTCATCATCAAAAAGCGTTTAGATTCCCCTTTTTCTAAATACATTTTGGCATGTCCACAGCATGCCTGGGTTCATCTATGCCCCTAAATCATAAAAAACCCTAGATCTCAGCCAAAAATAGAACTGAAACACCCTTTCTCTATCAGGTTGTACTTTCCGGGTCATTTCCTGGATAGGTCGCAGTTTTCTGACCAATACATGCTACCCAGGACGCAGAACAGACCCCAAAAAGTGCGACATGGCCTGTTCATGAGCTTCGGGTATCTAAACTGAACTTTCAACCCAATGAAATGAAAGAGTAGGATTAGGCATCTTACATACAACTGATAGATCTCAAATTCCAATGGTCATTTTGTCTACTTTGATCACCACAAGGTTTAGGGCCTCCTCTCCTCACTACATTCACCACAACTGCACCTGCAAATGAGTGAATTTGGAAGGAAAATCACTTATTAAAATAAAGACCCTGATTTTTATTTCGCCTGCTACGGCCAAACTGTAGCTCAATTTGATGAACCGTATATACCATTGGAAAGATCACACCAAGCCCTCAAAAGTGTATTTGTTAGTTTTTAGTAATTTGATTCTTCACCAGGACACATATTGGCTAAGAAGTGTCACTCCACCCCCTTCCTCAAAATCTAATTTTTTCACCTACAACACTCGTACCGGAGGCACCATGTTGCCTCCATACTTTTCCACGATCATGTGAACTTTATTCATGAGTTACCATATTGTACTCATGCTTTTTGGGCCCCCATTGGACCCTTTTCCTGTGTGGTAGCTCCATCAAGTCACCCTTTGTTAGAGCATCCAAGTTGAGTCATCATTTCTTTCATGGAGTCTATCCCGAGTCCCTTCGCTCCCCCTATCCCTCACGATTTTGTGTCAGTCGTTGCCAGGTCATCCATGCCATTTATGCTCTAACAATGGAATTCGTTTGTTCGCTACTCAGTCCCCCCCCCCCCCCCCCATTTCATCATCATCATTGGTATCAATCTGTCAGTCACTCTACTATTTTCTCTCATGCCTTAGTTGAGGATCACTTATTTCCTCACCTATGGTGGCCTTCTTCTGTCGAAATCAGCTCATTCATTCCAAAATATAGATCTACAGGGCGGTGTACCTTGCTTCCAGCTTCCACTCTTGTTCAGTGCCTCAGATCAGGCAAAGAAACTCCTTATTGACCTTTGACTTGATTTTTTCTCAGCTCCAGCTCCTTTCAGCATGATCAATATTTCTATACTTTATGGTCCAATGATGCAACAGTCGACGTCAGTGATTCCCAGGTGTGTGTGAGATTTCTCAGCCCTCATGAGGGGGTGGCCCTACAGGTAACCCCCCACACACTCGAATGACCTCTTCGTCATGGCCTTTGATGCAGCTCCATACATTTGATGATGTCGACTCTAGCCGCTTGCAGTGCCTTTTTGTTTGCATGTATTAGTCATATTTTTAGAGCCCTTTCCTGTGTTCAGCGGCATCTGGGTTGCATTTATATCTCATGTACTCAGATATTATTGTACAAGTCCTGGCTGTTATCCCAGGCACAATATGTATGTGGGATCCTTTATCATGTTATTTATCTGGCTCATTTTTATGCCAGCATATTCTATATTATGCCGTCTCGTTGTTTTCCGGATGCCTTATTGTTTCTACTACTGCCTCAGCGAGCATATGTGTGCCTCCCCCGCCACCTATAGCAGGTACTTACTCATCAAATAGACTTGTCGCACCTGCAAGTCGCCTCCTCAGGGTTTAGTTCTTTTAGCACTTTGGTCTACCTTACATGCATCTCTCTTTGACTTCCCCTTTGTTGTCTAGTGATTGAGTTCTTACAACGTACTTCGGTCATACGATTAGCTCCTAACACTTGCACGCTGGGGGGAAACTGTTACACCATTTTTTGGTCATCTAATCCATTGTTATTAGATAGACCCATGTACACCAAGTAAGACCGATTTTACCCCAAGTAAAATCTCATTCACTTTGAAAAATAACTTATTAACCAGCTTTATTAAGTTATTTATGGTCTAAACAGGAAACCCCATGAGGAAATATTAAATAAATCTATATTTTTTTTATTTTCCTCATAAAATAATTAATTAAACAATAGTTTCATTAATATTCCTGGTTATATTTAACCCAAAACAAGGAAATTAATTAGATAAATCATTATTTATCTTATTATTTCCTAAACATTAGTTATTTAAACCTTATTAAATAATATTCTTTGTTAAATATAACTAAATCACCCATAAATAAATAAATAAATCATTATTTATTTGATTATTACTCAACCATATCCTTAAAATGATAAAAAAATCATTTATTTATTTATTATTACCTAATCATATCGTTAAAATGATAAATAAATCATTTATTTATTTATTATTTACAAATAAGGGGATTTGACTCAAGTCAAATTCCTTTTCCCTCCAACAAATATAATAAAATATTCCATAAAAGTTGGATCTTGATTTCGTTAACAATATTTTAATTATGCACCAATATCTAGACTAACTCAATATTTTGTTATAAATAGAAGGGTTTTCCCATTCATTTGTCACCTTTTTTTGCCTAAAGATCTCATTAGATCTCAAATCTTGGTCTGTCTATTGATCCACCATCATAGACATACTTTTGCATTTTTTTCTAGGTTTTCTACACCATCAAGAGAGCAGAATTATAAAACGGAAGTGCTGAGGACCTATAAGAACCCATCCCATTAAGAAGAACAAGGAACACCCTCTTGTGTTTTCCTCCCAACTGCCATTAATAAAAATTTCATTGGATATATTCTTGTCTTGTCTATTGTATATATGGAGTAAATCTTATTTTTCTATTGTTTAATGTCTTCTAATGCATAGATCTAGATTTTTGCAGCATTTGTCTTGATCATCTAACTGCAGATCTGAAGATATTAGCAGTGATTTATGTTGTTAGGGTTGTTTGTTATGTGCAGCTAAAGTGGTATTTTTTCGTACACTTCAAATCATGATTCATACTAACACAAGATGTGGTGATTAAACTCTATCATGGTTGCCATAAAGTCCAAAGGGGGTGATTGTTGGCAACATGATTCTTATGTCTTAATATGTTGTCCTTTATGACAAATCTCTACCAAGTAATGAAGTATATGTCTTCTAGAGAAGCACTGTAGTTTGCAGCAGGTTTAACAGAAGAAATGTGTAAAGTTTAGCATAATTTGGTAAATGTTCATAATTTAAGGCTCTATACGTGGGTTAGTACAATCCAAGTCACATATTCATGCAGACAAGAATGATCCAAGTCACGTATGCCTTTTGCACTCTAAAATTATAATACTAGTGGGCATTACCATGGTTTTATACCACAATATTGAACACTGTGTCATCTATTTGATTCCATCCAAGAATGCCATCCGCACTTGTGTGGTCTTGACTCATGGTATTTAGAAAGGCTAAATCGATATAAGGAGAAGAAGATCACATTACAAAGGTGTGCATGTGTAAGGGTTGTTACTGAATACTTCTCTCCAAAGTATGTCTGCATGGGATGGACTCTGTTTATTGGTAGATTTGAAACTATGATGCACCCTTGGACAAAATGATGGATCGAGATCTCTAGACTTGAAATGACTATGTATTTGATCTATTGATGAGATGATTGGATATGTGACCTCGCACATGTTTTCTGAAGTGAAGTGAAGAAATATGGGTAAGTCTATAGATCTAAAACATTCTGCAAAATTAATATTTACAGATCTATACGTTAGTTAGTCTCGGTGAAAGAGCATATATACGTAGCGTTGTCTCAGAAAAAGTGTATATGGAAGTTAGGGTTTTCTGAAGCTTGCTGGAGAGGTTATCTATTTATTTCTGCTATATTTCTATTGTCTTTCAATGAAGTATTCATGTAGATCTGGGTGGTTTTAATACTGTATATGATACTAAAGTTGAATGTGTACAAAATTGACCAATGAGTGATTAAATATGATTAATGATGTTGAATAAATAAGGGTTCTGCAAATTCAAAAAAAATTCTAAATGAAAGCCTCAGATTTAAACTGATCATATTATCGAATTTCAGTATTCTCAGATCTATATGCAGGTTTGAGTGGGGGAAAGTGCATATACAGGCGGGTTCTATAAATTGAAGTAGCGTATGCATTTTAAGATAATAAATGATCAGGTTTGAGATTGATTTTCCATGATGATTATGAAATATGGGTTGATTATTGTATTCTAGCTACAATGATCTTACTATTTTGATTGAAGGTTGGGTTAAGTCTATTTGGGTTGATATTTATGCTGAGTTGTGTTGAAGATGTGGGATCCAGTGTGAAAATTTTTGAAACATGGTCTGCAGTGGGTCGGAGGGTTGAAGCCTTCAGTGTGGAAGTAGAAGATTCTTTCTAGTAGAAGCGGGTGTTATGATGAGGGGATCGTAGCTCCCTTCCAATAGAGGCCGGTAAACGAGATCAGGGGGTTGGAGCTCCCTTCTAGTAGTATTTTGAGAACGAGAGAAGGTTGCATCCTTATGTAGGTAGAATCTTGCGTACTAATATGAGTCATCATCAATACAATATTGTAAGAAATTTTCCATATAATAAATATTGAAGACAGAGACGAAAAAAGCAGTGGTGTTCTCCCAAATTGAGTTTCCACCTTAAACATTGGCGTTCATGTGTGATGCTCTTATGCGATGAATTATTCTGTTATTATTGAACATATTTACTCTTTAAGTATCTGACCATAACTGATAAATTGGGTTAAATAATGTTTCTAAAATTTTATCTTAACAGTAAAGATATCTCAGTATATGTAAGTTTTTGTTAGTGTAGCCGCATATATACACTAGTCGGGATAATCAAAGTTGTGTATATAAATCAGCAACAGAAAAGAGAAAATATTGTGATTGTTGTAAATACTGATTCACCCCCTCCCCCCCCCCCTCCGCCCACCCCTCCCCCCCTCTCAGTATTTTTCCCAACATTCATATGGAATTTGGTGTATCTCTATTTTTGATTCCATATGTTTATGATGTTTTACTCACTATTGTTAGAATGGTTGGGGTAAGAAAGGTTCTTAGAACCATATATAAAATCCTAGAGATTCAAGATGTATTCTGGTCTCATGGGGACAACATTTCTATAGCCTGAGTTCATGTTGTGTAACCAACTCCAAAAATAGAAGAAAAGAGATATCAACGCCTTAGAAATAAGCCACTTCAAGGGGGAAACATCCAATACATTACATAAATGAACAATTCTTGGGTGATCCAATTTACAAAACCTCCTTTATATATATAGGAGTCCATGGGGCCATAATGTAATCCTATTGGGCCACAATGTAATCCTAGCCGACCTAACAATAATATTTTAAGGGCTCAATAATAATAAAATGGGGGTTACAAGGGTACAATAATAACATCAAGGGGGTTACAATAACAACAATAAGGGACTATACTAGTAATATAGGGACCTAACATGCCTCTCTCCTTCAAAAAAGTGTTTTCCTCAACACTTGAGTAGCTCTGGGTGCTTCTGTATAAAATTCTCATCCTCCCATGTAGAATCTTCAGTGGGTAAGTTCTTCCACTTGATGAGATACTCTGAAATTGATCGATTCCGTAGTTGTCGAGTTCTTGTTTCCTTGACCGCTTCAGGTTCCAATATGATTTTTCCTTCCTCATCAAGTTCTTGTAATATTGTTTGGACTCGAATATTTTCACCGATAACCTTCTTTAAGCATGAAACATGGAAAATTGGATGTACTCGCGAAGAAACAGGAAGCTCCAATTTGTATGCCATAGTACCAATCTTTTGCAACACCTTGTAAGGACCACGGTACTTTGGCGATAATTTATTATCCTTCATTGCTTTCTTGAGGGAAATTTGTTTGTATGGTTGTTGCCGTAAAAATACCCAATCTCCTACATCAAAACTTCTCTCGCTGCGATGTTGATCTGCCTGTTGTTTCATTCGATTTTGTGCCAAATTCAGGTTATCCTTTAGGAGTTGGAGAACTTCTTGCTGATGCTCGACGTGATCTTCCACTGCTTGAACCTTCGAATTTTCCCTTAAAGATGATGTGATCGATGGTGGATGATATCCATAAAGTGCCATTAATGGGGTCATTTTTGCTGCAGTATGGAAGGAAGTGTTATACCACCATTCAGCGAGAGGTAACCACTTGACCCATTGTGTTTGTTTATCAGATACAAAACAACGAAGATATCCTTCCAAACATTTATTTACTATCTCAGTTTGACCATAAGATTGAGGATGATAAGATGAGCTATGAGCTAATTGAGTACCCAAACAAGAAAATAACTCCGTCCAAAAATTTCCAGTAAAAATGGGATCTCTGTCGCGCACAATAACCCTTGGGCTTCCATGTAGCTTTTGAATTCTGTCCATAAATGTAGTAGCAACTGTACTTGCTTTAAATGGATGAGATAATGCACAAAAGTGTGCATACATGGTAATTCTATCAACTACCACCATGATGACACTCTTTCCTTCGGACTTAGGTAAACCTGTGATAAAATCCATTGAAATCTCCTCTCAACGTTGACTTGGAATGGATAAAGGTTGTAGAAGTCCCGGGGTCTTAATTGTCTCCACTTTATTCTGCTGGAAAACCAAACATTCCGCCACAAACTTTTGAATATCAGTTTTAAGGCCATCCCAAAAAAATTCTTTCTTCACCCTGTGGTAAGTTTTTAAAAATCCTGAGTGTCCTCCTAAAGGAGAAGTGTGCAATTCCAGAAGAATATTTTGTTTTAGTTGGGAATTATTACAATGATATAAGCGATCTTTGTACCATAAGGAATCATTTTTCCAACTAAATGTATCAGATGTACTAGGATCTTGCTGCAACTTTTGAATGAGTGTCCATACATCTTTGTCCTTCTTCCATTCATCTCTTGCTTCGGTTATCCAATCTGGTTGGATAATAGAAATAGCACAAAGCAATGCTTCCACCTCTTCATTCTTTCTTGAGAGTGCATCTGCAACAACATTAAGCTTTCCTTTTTTGTAGATTATTTCAAAGTCATAACCCAACATCTTTGTGACCCATTTTCGCTGCTCTTCTGAAGATAGTCTTTGTTCCAAAAAGTGTTTAAGACTATCATGATCAATTTTTACCTTGAAGTGTCTTCCCATTAGGTAAGTTCGCCATTTCTTTAGTGCATGCGGTATTGCTAACATTTCCTTCTCATAAATAGGTTTCTGTAAATACTTTCCTTTGATTGGACGACTTTCAAAAGCAATAGGTCTTCCTTCCTGCATTAAAACTGCACCAATTCCATTTCCTGAGGCATCACATTCCACAATAAAGGTTTTTGTGAAGTCTGGTGTAGCTAAGACTGGTGCTAGGCACAGTGCCTCTTTAAGACGTTCAAAGGCCTTAGTTGCTTCAGGAGTCCATGAAAATGCATCTTTCTTCAATAATGTTGTTAGAGGTGCTGCTATTCTCCCATAATTCTTAACAAACTTGCGATAATACCCTGTTAACCCGAGAAATCCTCGCAACTTCTTTATGGTCGTGGGGACTTTCCATTCCTTAATGGCTTTAATTTTGTTAGGGTCTACTTTAACACCATCGTGAGATACAATATGACCCAGATATTCCACCTCTTGTACTCCAAAGAAAAATTTGGATGTTTTTGCATATAATTGTTTCTCCTGCAATAGTTTGAGCACCCTATCAACATGTTTAACATGATCCTTCCAAGACCTGTTGTAGATTAGTATATCATCAAAAAATAATAGCACAAATTTTATAAGGAAGGGTTTGAAAATGGAATTCATCAACCCTTGAAATGTAGAAGGTGCATTGGTAAGGCCAAAAGGCATGACCAAAAATTCATAATGACCCTCATGAGTTCGAGATGTTTTTTTTGGAATATCTTCAGTCTTCATTCTAATTTGATGATATCCTGAACGAAGATCCAACTTGGTAAAATAAATTGCTCCATGTAATTCATCCAATAATTCATCAATCACAGGAATGGGAAATTTGTCTTTAATTGTGAGCTTATTGAGCTCCCTATAATCCGGACACATTCGCCATGATCCATCCTTCTTGTGTACCAATACTACAGGAGCAGAGAAAGAACTTTAACTAGGTTGAATTATACCCGCCTCTAACATTTCTGCAATCATACGTTCAATTTCGCTCTTTTGGAAGTAAGGATATCTATAAGGCCTGATGTTTGGAGGAACACTTCCTGGAATCAAATGAATAGCATGATCCTAATCATGAATAGGTGGGAGTCCTTTGGGAGTTTCAAACACCTTGGAATGATTGTCCAAGACTTGTTGGAGATCTACAAAAATAGATGATTTTGATGTCGGAACTTCTAGTGAGCATAATTGTGCAATTACGCCTCGTTGTTCTTTCTTTAGAAGCTTTGTCATGACATTAGAGCTTATTATCCTTCCTGGCTTCCCTTCAATACCCCGTAATTTGACTTCCTTTCCTTTTGAAAAAAATTTCAAGAAAAGTTCTTGAAAATTAAAAGCTACCGTCCCCAAAGATTGTAACCATTGTACTCCTAGTACAACATCAGCACCTCCCATAGGAATGGAAAGCATTGGAATAGTCAATACATATTCCCCCATGGTTAGCTTGATATTGTGGCATTTTCTAGAGAAATTTATAGTTCCTCCATTTGTAACCATCACTTGACATTCTGGTGCTGGGTATAGGAAACAATTTAATTCCTTGGCTACCTTACAATGAATAAAATTATGGGTGCTACCTGAATCAATCAACACTATTACCTTTTTCTTCTTGATTTGTCCTTCTATCTTGAGAGTTTGAGGAGTGATAATTCCTGCCAGTGCATTACACGATATGGTCGGATTCATTTCTTCCTCTTCTAGGGCTGGTTCCTGGTGTATATCCTCTTCTTGTTCATTTTCTTCTTCCTCTTCACAATCTATGTAAAATAATTTCTTCTCAACACACTTATGACCTTTAGTGTATTTGCTATCACAACTGTAGCAAAGCCCTTTTGCTCTTTTTTCTTCCAATTGTTGTGGTGTCAACCTTGTAGGTTGTGGAAATCTAGGCGTAGCGACACTTCCTTCTTTATAGAATTGAGTGGTAGGCTTCCTTGTTGCCATAATTTTACATTCAACTTTTCTTGCCAACCTGAATGCCTTCTCCAATGAATCAGGTTCCAGAACACGAACTTCATGTTGAATGTTATCTTTTAAAGTGCCTATGAAGAGATCAATCCTGTGTTCCTCTGGAATATCAGTTACCCTTATATTCAATTTTTGGAAGTCCTTAATGTGTTGCCCCACTAAACCCTTTTGTTTGAGATTTATCAATTGGCTAAAGAAGGTGTTGCTCTTTGTATCCTCATAATGTGCTATCATTTCCTCCATAAAAATTGACCAAGTGACAATTTTTTTACGGGAGCAAAGCCATCGATACCATGCAAATGTATTTTGTTCTAAATGTAAAGTTGCAATGCGTACCTTTTGTGTGTTTTGCACATTATGGAGATCAAAATATTGCTCCATCTGTAGTATCCATGTTACAGGATCCTTCCCATCAAACTTCCTCATATCCATTTTTGGAATATGGTGGTTCTTTCCGCCAACATTAGAGTTTATGAAATCGCGATTAACATTTATTTTGTTCTCATCATGAGGTTCTTCTACTATCTTTTCACCATTAGGAAACATTTCTTGTATCAACTTTGTCAAACCTTCCATGTCTGCTTTTAGATCATTCTTCATGTTTTCCATGTTGTCTTTCATGTCATCCATCTTATATTCCATGCCATCCATCTTAGCTTCCATGCCTTTCTTCAAACCGTCCATCTTCACTTCCACGCCTTTCTTCAAAACTTCCATTTCATTTTTTGTTGCTCTTTGCGAGAGTGAAATTTGTTGCACTTGCTCTTGTAATTTTGATAGATCATGTTGTAATTCTTCATCTTCATGAGTCATAGTAGACCCTTATGAAGGCTTAATGGGTGTTGAATTATTTTTACGGGGCATATTTTAGAACCCAATACTGATATCTATTCTACAATATGCCCTTATAATCAATTCAAATTGATTCTTCAAACAAGACTTATGCAATTCGGAAAAAAATGCACACCTTTTTCTTGCTTTTGAGGAGCTCGATATTGAAATTAGATTATCTCTGTGATTGCAGCACTTCAATATCTAAATTTTGTTACCGACGTAGCCCTCTGAATTATCTTTCGAATGCCATAGGTATGACCTGATTTGGATTCTCCAAGAGAACGTTGTGTCTAATATCCCACAACGACCTAATTATGGACTGGTTCAGTAGAGCAAAATTGTATGACTTGCCATGTGTCACTGTTTCGTCCTTTGTCTCTGAAATTGATAGAAAAGAAACTAAATTCTATTTACTTGTGACCACTCTTTACAGCACTCCAATCCGATTCCCAGAGAGAGATTTATTGAACTTTTCCCACGATCACCTCTTTGGGATGAAATTCAGGAGCCTGAAAAAGAACTATCTTCCACGGATCATATCATCAGAAATATTGTGAAACAAGCTCTAAAATTTTTTGATGAATTTCCTCAGGATTTTAGCTTCGCACCATACAAATTTCAGATTCTGAACCTTCGTATAAAAAAATTTACAGCGCAAATGCCACGATGACTTGTTTAGGAGCCTGAAAAAAGACCTAACTTCCACAGATCATATCTCCGAAAATATTACGAACCAAGCTCTGAAATTTTTAGAAAATATTCCTCAAGATTTCAGCTTCACACCCTAGAAATTTCAGCTTTTGAAACTTCTTATAAACAAAGTTACAGCGAAAATTCCATGATGACCTGTTTGGAGCAGCGAAACCCTAGAATCCAAAGCTCTGATACCAAATGTTTTGTAACCAGCTCCAAAAATAGAAGAAAAGAGATATCAACGCCTTAGAAATAAGCCACTTCGAGGGGGAAACCTCCAATACATTACATAAATGAACAATTCTTGGATGATCCAATTTACAAAACCTTCTTTCTATATATAGGAGTCCATGGGGCCATAAAGTAATCCTAGTGGGCCACAATGTAATCCTAGCCGACCTAACAATAATAATTTAAGGGCACAATAATAATAAAATGGGGGTTACAAGGGTACAATAATAATAATAAGGGGGTTACACTAACAACAATAAGGGACTATACTAGTAATATAGGGACCTAACAGTTCAACAAGAGTTCCACATAGATCATGTATGGGATGAGAGACACCGTAGGGTGGACACTTTGGTCCATCTCTACTTTTAGCCATATAGGCCATTCATATTGCAGAAGAAGGAGATTGAGGAGATTCTCTATGGGCCATACATGGTGATCCATCTTGTTGGAGTAGTAGCATATCGGAGCTTCTCATCAGGTGTAAGAACTCCAACATTTTTTATGCTCCATGCCTCAATGAGGCCATTAGATAGCAAATAGTTGCCACCATGGATCTCCCACTTCTTGATGTTGTGAGCCATTTGGTCTTAACACCAAAGGCTAACTTGGACACTTGGGAGGACTAGCTAAGGGGCAGATTGATTGAAGAACATCCGATTTAGTGGAGGAGTTTATCAGGTGAGGATGCCACAGGGGAAAGAGAGGAGATTTTGTAGCAGTCATCATTGCAGTTTCTTGAGGACAAGAAACTTTTGGGATGGGAGGACATCAATATTCATAATTATCTTTCATCTAGTTGGAATATTAATTTTTTCTTTTTTCGTTTAGATAGATGAATAAGAGGGTAGGGAGACCCATAAATACCTTTAGTAGGAATAAAACCACTTCTAATGTGAATTTGGGTCCTCTTATCAGTTGAATAAAGAACTCTTAGGTGTGAATAGAGGTTGAAGCATGTGGATGGGATCAATTTTGACCAAATAAATAATGTTGGTATGGAAGTAGTGGAGAGTTATGGAGGTACATCGCAGTATTAGTGGGAGGGAGTCTCCATGAAAGTAGCATCTTTAATGAGTGGTACGAAGGGTGAGGAGGCTCACAAGCCATATAAGGAAGGGGACCACAACCATAGAAGGCATTCTAATTATTGTTTATGTTTTTTCTTTTATGACTTTCTGCACGCTTCAACTGTTTAGTGGAGTCTGTTGTGTTGTCTAGCACAATGGTGTTTCCAAGCGAAAATCCCACCCTCATCCTTAGGGGACTTCGAGTGCCCACTTAGGAGAGGTTCCTTTAAGATTCATGCCACTATCTGGAATTAGGCCAAGCTTAATCCTTCATTAGTAGCATAGTATCCTTTAGGAATTCTGTTATTTTGTATGGTAGTTGCAGTGAAGGTTCAAGTACCTAAGTTGGTGAGCCTATTTTCCAGTAAGGGGAGAAACCCTTCATCTGGAAGACCTATTGGGAGGTTCCCTAAGCTTCATTTCCACCATCCAAAATTAGGCCAAGCTTCAACCATCTTCAACAGTGTAGTCTCCTTCAAAAAATGCATTATTTCGCAGGAAAGATGCAGTGGAGGTCTTAGTGCCCAAGTTTGTGAGTTGGTTTTCCAATGAGGGGAGAAACCATTAATTTGGAAGATCTATGTGAGGAGTGTCAGCCATTTTTATATCAGATCAGCCACCTCCTATCATTTTCTCATCTGTAGTGTGTTGTTCAGTCGTGAGGCTACAACTTTCAATTTGAGTATTTCTGGAAACCCCTTTTGGGTTGTCTTGGAAAGGTGCTAGAAAGCCTAGATATTTGATCTCGACATTTTCTAAGAATTATATCAGCAGTTTTTGTATCTTCAGTTTCATCCTGTAGTTATCCTCCATAGGACTGCATAATCATATGTTCTCTGAAATTTTATGTAGCAACAACATTCATGTTTCATGTACTGGGTCATTTGAGGCTTTTTTTGCCTATATTGAGTGTCTTTTTCCTCAATATCTTATACTCATTTCTCTGCTATAATGTGAATTAAAAAGGCTCTATGATCTCCTCCTATTGATGTATTGTTATTTTGATGCATTTTCCAGTTTTATATGCTATATTCCTATTTTTCCTAATTTGGAATATTACATAAAACGCTAATGGAAAATCTCTAACAAGTCACTAAACTTTAGCATTGTCATCGGTAAGGTATGGCACATATCTCAATAGATCCAAGAACTTGGTCATTTACTTTTCATAGATCCCGTTCATAGCTCATAGAAATCTTTAGCCTTGTTATCATAATACCTCTATAACAAGTACTTCTTCTTGAAGAGATTCTTCAACTCATGCCAACTCAAGTCCTTTATTCTGATTTCTTTGACTCGCTTCACATCTTCCCACTATATCTCTGCTTTACATTTCAAATTGAAGATAGAAATTATGGCTTTTATATTATGTTAGCACTCATGCGACTCAAGTAATTTTTCCATTCCAAGTATCCAAGCCTTTGCATATTCTAGTTTCTACAAGTCTCAATAAAATGTAGGTGGTTTGGATTTCCTAAATTCATCTTGCAAGTATCCCCTATAATTCCTCTTGTAAGGGTGATATCGATGGTGATCATGATATATATCCAAACCATAACTAGAATGGTACCTATACTCATCACCTTGCCTATCCAGAGTATCCAGCAACCTTCCATCTCTCACTGCATCTTCTCTATCTAACCCATGTCTACTAGGAGACCTATTGACATACACCCCATTATTTTTGTCCTCATGTCCATAAATGATCCATAATGGCCATTGTTTCTACAAATCTGACAAGATCTGAAGAAGTATTGTATTCACCTCTAGTTGTTTCTCTTGTGCCTTTATGAGATTTTTTTGGATTTATGGGGCCTTGACCAAGGTTCAAATAGTTTGAGTAGTCCAAAAAGACCAAATATTTCCATCCCTTTCAGCAACAATCTTCTTGCGTAGATCAAGGTCTCACCCGATGCAATATAGGGGGATGCTAGAAGTAGGTTTCTCCATAAAGAGGGATAAAGGACAATGGATTTATGGATTTCCTTATTAATAGAGCTACGCAAGTCAGTTCTATTAATATTAGCAGTGTTTTTCAACACAACTATTGAACATACTCAAACATTTCATGATCTTACTTATTCATGCATTAAACATAATAGTTAACCATAAAACAAACTGCCCTATCTAGTTACAGAAAAAAAAAATCCTCAACCAACATAGTCATTCATAAACAATAGGTATAAAGTAAACACAGTAATATAACTCAGATATTGTCAACAGTTCATTGATTCATATCCATATTTGTCCCATACAATAACTTTCTACCCTACGCACACAGTTGCAAGGGCCTATGCACACAGCTATAAGGGCCTGCACACATAGTTGTAGTCTTTCCTAAGGTCTCCACACACACAGGTGTAGGAGCCTTTTACTCTAACCCAAAACACATACTTTGACTTGGTATTACATCCAAATTCCTTACAAATAATCAATCATAAGCTACGTATGATTTCTATCTAGACTTCTTATATAGATCTAGCTTTTGCAATACCATGGTCTAAAACCATGGGCGGAGTCCAATGTTCATCAAAACTGCCATCCCATTATATATTTGAGGGGCTTTGACCCTCCCCAAAGCCCCTAAGACTAAAAATGTACTTCGCTTTGTGTGTTTTATGCCTTGATATCTGAAGTCTTTACTTCACAGGGAATCCTTGCTGCAACAAGCCCCCAACACAAAATTGTGACTCATCCCAAGTCACAATGGTGGTGTGCCCTTCATTTTTTCTCTAATGTCACTCAAGGAATCCTTTAACAGGTTAACTTCTTCGATGCACTATTTATGAAATTCATCAATGTCTATGAGAAGCATCTTTGTGACCTGCTTAGCCACTTTTTCTTGCAATCCTCTATGTGACTCACGTAGAGTTTTCAAATTCATCTCTGCAGTTTAGGAAAGCTTACTGGCCTCAGCTTCCCATATATTTCTCTCTACTATAATTAGCTCCTCCTTTTAGCACATCGCAACAAATTTCTCTTGCAAATAATTTCCCCCTTTCAGATGATTAATCCGATATAGTGGTGCTAAGGTCTTCATAGTGGCCTTAATATTATGCATTTTTTCAAGCTTCTTGGGAACTTGGGCATAGATGTTCTTGACATTATGGTCCTTCTACAGTGAGAACCATACATCTAGATCCTCCCAAAAGATATTCGCACACTCCTATATGCGAGATTCTATCTGCTCTGTGGCTTATTTTATCTCTATTGTGTGCTGCTCTCTAATATCTAGTAGAATTGTAGGTTGTAGCTGCAGCTGCAGTTGGATGATTTTCATCTCCATATCCATGTCGACTTTAGAATTTGAATGCGTTACCGATGTGCCCAGCTTGGCCAATTTATCCTCAAGTGCAGCTGCAGCCTAAATCTTGAGCTCTAGTAGCTCGTTGCATGCCTTCGATATGGCTTCTTCTAAATTCTCTCATTCTGCAACCTCGACCTCGCACTCCTGGATAGTGACTTGTTTCTCTAAAACCATGCTCTGGTGTTCTTCCTTGGCATCCCGAATAAATAGAAAGGTGCACTATTCCTAAATCTTTAACTCCTTTGTGATGCCCTGATGGAACTCATGAAAAAACACTAAAGGCATCGCAACGAGATTCAATGTTGTGTTCTACCATCAGGATGCCTTCTTCATATGCTCAACTATGTCAAAATGCATTGTTCCTTCTGGAATTGGCACTATTTAGGAATCTACAGACAACACCAACTCCTGCGCAGCTGTACTTGTTCCAGTCGATGCTCCACCTGTTGGGACCACGCTTGATTGCAACACACTCTCTTGAACCTGAAAATAATACAACCCTTTTTTGACATATTCAAGTACTTTATTGTAATACTCTTCGATGTCTCCCCAAAATTCCTCAGTGACCTGCTACACAATGTCTTTGATATCGTCAATGTACCCCTTCGTGAGGACCAATTCTGTTAGCCCAGAAGATCTATTGAACTTGAGCTTCTTCTCTGCACCACCCTTCTATGGCTAACTTCTCTTGGTGATAAATGGGGAGGAGGGGCCAAATGGATGTGTGCCCAGATCTACACCAAGCCTGTCATCTCTGCTAATCTCCAAAGTCTTTGCTTCAGTATCGTTGTGCCCTGTTGGCCAATCATCTGCCCATCAACTGATGATGGATTCTACATATTTCTCTTCAACCATATATGGGAGCTTGTACTAGACCCTTATGAAGTCTTCCTTTTCCTTTATGTGTGTGTCGTTGAAGTCTGCTTTGAACTCCACAATTTGTCGATATTGTACCACAATTCTTGGTGACATTCAGTGCTTTTGGTTGATCACCATCCTTAAACTCATTTCCACATCGAACCTAAAATATTTATTAGACATAACCCTCATTTGTATTGTCGAATGCCAAAGCAAAGCATACCATGATGCTTCGCAGAGGTCAGGGTCCGCAACATTGAAATGCGACCCATTAGATTTCCTCCATTCCATGAAGGCAATCAGAAGAAGGATCTAATGGTAGTGGAACTTCTTTCCTTATTCTTGTTTAGCCCTACAATATTTGAGGAAATCATCACACAAGTAGCCCGCCCAATTGTAGACCACGCCCTTGGCACACTCCACATCTTAAGCGATAACTCTTGCGGAAGCCTCCTTTCCATGACTCTTCCTCATGATTTTTCCCACGAGCATGTGTGCGACGAAGCGCACAGTTCTATCATAAATAGAGTTAATTAGATAACCCCTTGTTATAGCATCATTTATCACCTCTATATACTTGATGATATATGTATTGGCCTTAGGAAACCCTTTCCTTTCAGACTTTGTCCTTTACCTAAAAAACATTATTTTTAATTCCAAACATGACTATGCCCTCTCAAAAGCATGTGCAGACGTGAGTCCAGTTATACCCTACCATCGTATATAATGTAAAATATGAAAATAATATAAAATTCCATATTTTATGGGTGAGGTTTACATGTTACACCAGAATACTACCCATAGGAGCCTGTGGCCAAATTATTTCCCAACTGAGGGAACTGTTTTGAGGAAGTATAAATACACTTCATGGGAAGGCCTATAGGGGAAAGAGAGATAGGTACTGATATTATAGCATTTTAGTCCCTCATCAAGTCTTATTATCCATGTGCCTCCTACACTTCCCAAGTTGAGGAAGCCCTTACTTCCCTCTTTGAGATGTTCACCTCAATTATGTGACATCCTTTTGTATCCTTATGGAAGAATATTGTTGAGGCTTGGGCTAGATGGATCTAGAGGATGGTTTTCGTTGGATCCGTGGCTGAATCAAGTCATATTCCTCCAAAATTTTTACATTCATCAATAAAGAAGCTATTTCCCGTTCTTGGTGTCATGATATTTAATGCTTGTATACATGTTATGATCTCGTTATGGTTGATTTCATGCTATTTTCTCTAAGCTTATATTGTCTAACCACTAACATCTATAACATGTTTGCTATTACTACTAGTCTATGTGTTTTTCTTGGATGAGTTGCATGTTTTGAATCACGTGGAGATGCAAAGGGTTTTAACCCTATTGAGAAGCAAAGGGTTTTAACACTATTAGAATGACCTAAAATGTAGGACCTTCAGGTAAGGTAACTTCTCCCAGTTTTACTAGTTTAAGCATTAGAACCATTAGTTTGCTTGCTTCTTCTTGTTGTATGCCTCTCGCTCTGTTGGGGTTCTCAACCCAAACCAAAGGGTAATTCATCTCGTAACAGATATTTTAGAACCATCAATTATAATAAGACTCATTGTGACATTTTCATAAAATTTAGTGACCTCATATGGTCCTAGCCATTGTTGTTTGGAGCTTCACTCAGAAATCTTGGAATATGGAGTCATATAATAGCATCCAATTCCCTTCTGGAATTTTTCTCTTAATCAGTCGTTCATGTCATTTAGCCCTTCGTTGCTAAACAAAAATTGTGCATTGTAAGAATAATAGGTTCATTTCATCTATTTCATTAAGTTGTTGAAAACATTGGTTTTGTGATTTAGTGAAGTCTGATCTGACTTCCTCGAGCATTTTGAGAGTCAGAATTTCAAATTATATTGGAGAAACAAACTACTTACTGAAAACAAGTTGATATGGTGAATAACTAGTAGTGTTGCACCAAATCATTCGATAGGCCCATAAGGCCTCAAAAAGTTTGGTAGCCCAATTTCGGTGGTTTGCAAACACTATTGTAGTTAATATTTCCTTCAAAACTTTATTGGTGCTTTCCACCTGTATATTTTCTTGAGGATGGTAAGGTGAAGTAATTATGTGTTTAATGTGATATTTTTGTAGGGTAGCACAAATTTTGTGGCCAATGATATGTGATTCTCTAGTTGTTATGATATCTCTAGGAAATCCATAACGCACAAATACTTCAAGGAGAAAATTAATATATGCCTATTTTGTAGCCTTCAAGAGATATACTGCCTCGAACCGTTTAGTTACATAGTTTGTGCATACAACATATATAATTTCTAATTTTATGGTGGGTTGAAGGGGCCCATGAAATGCAGGGCTCATCTTTCAAAAGTTTCTAGTACAATTTTTGGTGGCAGGGGAATTTCATCGACCTGAATGGGGCTATCGATCCTATGAAAATTATCATAGCTCTTGACATATTTCTTGGCATCTTTAAATATTTTGGGCTAGTATTATCCCATCTCTAAAATTTTATGCCTAATTATTTGATCAACAAAATTTTCACCGCAGGTTCGTCATGAAAAGCCTTAAGAGTATCGTAAATTTTTTCTTCCCTAATGCATATGTGGATTTGAAGATGAGAACATGAATGGAAAATGTTCCCATTGATCCAAGAGAACCGCAGACTACATTGAACGATGAGCTTCTTTTCCTGGGACGGTAAATTTGCTAGAAATTTTCTTACTGCTAGGTCATTGGTGACATCAACGTACTAGGGTGCTTTAACTATTATAGTAAACAAATTTTCATCTGGAAACTAGTATTCCACACGTGAAGAGTTAGCTGCTAATTGAATTCAGGACAGAAAATCCATAGCAAGATATTACTTCCTCGATCGATATTTTATGGTGATATCGAATTCCTATAATAAAAGAAAACAACGAGTTATTTGACTGTTAGTAATAGGTTTATTAGCTAAATTCCTAATAGAATAATGATCAATATATAAAAATACTAGGCATCGTGTTATATAGTGACAAAATGTATTGATAGAATAAACAAAAACTAACAATTATTTTTGCATCATTGTATAATCTAGCTATGCTGGCGTAATATTCTTGCCAGTATAATAAATGGCATAAGAATTTTTATCTTCTTCCTTTCCAAGTACAACCCCTATTGTTGTATCTGATGCATCAGATGAAATGTGGAATGGTGAATTCTGATTTGGCCCGCGTAACACGGGAGCTATTGTGACCAACTTTTTCAGATCTGAAAAAGCAACATCACACTTGTCTATCCACTCAAATTCCATGTTTTGTCTCAATACGTACAAATGTGATGCTATTTTTGAAAAACAATCTATAAAACGACAATAATAACTACCATAGCCAAGAAAACTACGCACATAATTTTGTGTACAAGGAGTAGGAAGCATAAGAATTACCTTAATATTTGTTGGGTATACCTAAATGCATGCAACAAATATGTAATTATATATAACTACACCTTTTTTATCATCATATGGAATTTTCCATTACTAAGGCATAATCTAGTAGTTGTACACCATTAAAGAACTTTTTCTGAATTCTAAAAATATTGGTCAAATTCACTACCGTAAGGAGTGAAATCATCCATGTATAGTTAAATCCCTTCACTCATTATGTGAGAAAAAATACTAAATACTTCCCCATGAAAAGTGGTTGGTGCATTGCACAGCCCAAATGGTAAAACTTTGTAGGAACAATTTCCCCTTGGATAGGTGGACATGGTTTTGTCATGATCTTTCATAGTAAATTGGATTTTATTATATCTACTAAAACCATACAAGAAAGAGAAAAAATTCTTTCCTACAAGAGTGTCAAGGACTTGATCTACAAATGGAAGAGGAAAGTGATCATTTTATATATTATTATTCAAGTATTTGTAATCCACACAAATTCTCCATTCCCCTTTTTTTTAAGGGATGAAAACTAGACGTGAAACCCATTGGCTGTCAAAATTAGGATATATGAAGTCAAAATCAAGGATTTTCTACAATTATTGTTTTACTATATCCATAAGGTGCGGATTCAATCTTCTTTGAGGGTGATGAATGGCACATGCATATTTTTCAATATAAATGTGGTTTGTACAGAGTTGGGGGTCCGTGCCTCTCATATTAGAATATTCCCAAGAAAGATCCTATTTATATTTCTGGAGGATTTGGATTATTGTTTTATGTTGCAGGTCATATAAATTAGCATTAATTTTTAAAGTATTACCAGGCTCAATTTCTATGGGAACATTGTTATGAATTCTAGTTATGGCTATATGTTCATTGTTTAGAACCTCCACTGGGTCTCCCTGGGCCTCATTACAAAGCATAGGTTTTAACATCAGAAATGTTGGATTCCTAATAGTACAAGGCTGGTTTTTAAACCATTAATTACATCATCCTCATTTTTCCTTTGCAAAATAAGATCTTCATCTAAAGTAAGAGGATAACAAAAATTTATTTCCTCATATTTGGGGGAAATCAATTGAAAACTATCGACTGATAGGTTGGGTCTTGCAGGAGGGTATATAATAGTATGTTTAATGACAATCTCTTTTCAATCTTCATATTTCCTATTCGGCATCCAATACACGCATGTGGAGTTTCCATCCATTTCCTACCTAGTATTAAAGGGTGCCCATCCAACCTATTTCAAGGATTGAGAACCAGCAAGTCTCTTGGGTATTCCAAGGAATCTACTAAAATGATAATATCATCCAAAGTTCTATATGGTTCTATCATCCAATTAGACATAATGAAGGTTGGTTTAAATATTTTGGTTCCAATGATTCCACGGGTTTCTACAATCAAAATATTTATTTTCGCTCCTACGTCCACTATGGTGTTTGAGAAGCTATAACCCTTAATTTGAACATTAAGTACTAGATTTATAGGGTCATTATATTTAATAGGTATTTTTTTCCCCAAGATGAGATCACAAAGTGTCCCAAGGACACAAACTATAGGAGAGTCTTTTTCTTTCCTCCCAGGCTCTTTAACACAGAGGTCTCTAATGGTTTTAGCATAAATTCAGAAATTCCAAATAGTCTAGAGAAGAGGAATTTTATTACATAAGTTTTTTAGTTCCCCTATTAGATCGAAATCAGAATAGACATGTGTTTTGGTCACAGTAAGTCTCTTAGGGGATGGTGCAACGTTTGTAGTTTTGGTAGGATCCTATTTTTTGGTTGTGTTGTCAGATGCTTTTATTTTAGTGACAACTACAATGGAAGAATGTTGTTCTGGTGAGGGTTTCTCCTTGGTAGGATTTTCACCATTTTCCTGTTCTCAGTTTTCTATAAATTATTTTAGAAAAATAGTCTACCCAAACCTCAGTTACAGCTTATTAATTTCGAAGGAGGTAGATCCATGATTTCTTTTGTCAAAATTCTCAAAATACCAGACAAGTTTGTTATTAGGATTATGATTTGGTTGATTGGGTAATTGAGTATGTAAATGTGGTGGAACATCTGGGGGTAATTGAAGTGGAGGTTTCAATAGTCCATGTGATTGAGTCATCATACCAAGTTATTTATTAATTTATCCCACGGGACGCTGCCAATTATGATACCACATTGGTCCCTAAGTAGATGAGCTTTCCCATTCTGAAGGATATGAATTATTTGATTTATTTTTCCTTGAAGATGTAGTATACTATTGGTTTTTCCATAACGGTCTAGAAAATGGATGATTTTTTTAGGGCAATGCAAAATATGGCTTCAATTTCCTGGTGGTTTTAAAATATTGTTGACCCTGCCATGTTGATCCAGGAATACGTTATTAAGCATAATGTCTAGAGTAAAACAGAGAAGGATCATGCATCTTACCTATAGGGCGGGTCGACCAATTCCATCATTTTTCAATGAGATATGTTGGTTCAGGGTCTCCCTCAGATTCCTTGAGTACAAACTTCAATCTAGGGAGTGAGGGACATCATAAATTAGATTGATATTTAGCACAAATAGAGAGTATTTCAATTGTGCAAAACAAAATTTAATTTTGGTTGTTCTTCTTCTAAAAATGAGGATAGAAAATAGCTAGACCCTCCTCTGCGTCAACCTATTTTTGATTCACCTGTAACACATCAAACTGCGTAGTCAATGTACTCAAAATATCATTTTTTAAATTTTCTAAAAGATTACCAATTTCTTCTCGTGTAACTCGTCCACTTACAGTTCTACTAGATCTGCTGAGAGGATTGTGAATTCAAGGCTTGGTTCGTGTACTTCCTCGTGAGAGCCTAATACACAATTTTATGATATCATCATATTATTCTTTAGAAATATCACAATATCCCATTATATTAACTGTTTATATCCATTCATATTTCATGCCCTTAATGAGAATAGTTTTCAATATGCCTCTGGGTAAGGTAGTGTATGGTGATCTTTGAAAATTATATTGAAACCTTTCAAGATGTTCCTCCAAATTTTCATCTTATTTTCAAATCATTTGAGATATTCCCTCTCTTAAATCTTTATATCGATAATAGTCCTAATATTTATTCAGAAATACTTCCTTCATTTGATCTGAGGAGTTTATAGTACCATCTCCTAGTCCCATGAACTAGCGTAATGTTGCTCCTTTTAAGGTAGAAGGAATTTTTTTCAAATTTTTGGATCAATAGTATAGTCATAACCTCAGCCTAAAACATCAAACTCAAATAGAAATGCATCAGGATCATCAAAAGCCATTCCTTGTAAGTTTGGACGATTCTACAATGGAATGGAATTCATTGGTGAATTTTCTTGTGCATAACCAATAGGATATTGTATGATTGTGGTTTGGGTTCCTGCTACTTCATTTTCCATTTGGTTAAAAATATGCCAATAATATTCAAGAATCTTTTGATTAGGAGGTAGTATCTGGAAACTAATATGCTAGCTCGGTTTCAAACCTTAACCAAGTCTCACCACACTATTTATATTAGACACTTTAGGTTATCTCCTCACAACATGTGTTTCGAGAAATTTTGGCTTAGAAATGTGTGGCTATGGCTCACTTGTCTCACCTTCCCCCTCTTTCAAATTGCAGTACTTCCCGTCACTTTTACTAGAAGGAGTGAGGTGCCCGTCAAATGTATCTTGAAATATTTGCTCATATCCTACATTTTTATTGTGAATATCAACGTTAGTTGTATGATACGATCTTGCTACAAGGGTGGAAATCATAGAACCATTCCCATATATTGTTTGGGTACCTACCAACACTTGATACTTAGATCGACGAATGATTTTGCCTATAAAGGTCATTCTTCTAAGGTGAAATTGACCTTGGGTTTTGGTGGTTTTTGGGGTATATTTTTATGTATATATATCAGGTTCCTAGCCCCAAGATTCTTTCTAGGCATACATAAAAAACAATATAAACGTATCGGATGTTGGTAGGAACTCGCACAAGCTTTTATCTTAGTGTGTGCACAGGTTCTTACCTTCCATCTTTAATACCCAACACTTTATGGATACATCTTAGCATTTTTCTAAAAACCTCCCCGAAAACGAAATGAAAATGTTGGAGAAATTAATTTCTTAATGGAAACAACCAATCACATAAACATTAATCATCAATCGAGGGTTTAGTATGTTTATTTCAAGGTTTTCCACACAATTTCTTCAAGAAATAGTGTTAATTTCTTTCGACTTGTATGAACCTAATAAAAGGAAAAGGCATGTGAATGAAAGGAATAACTCACACTTTCTTAAAGAAATAATTCACACTTAGCTTCTAGACATCAAGCTTAAATGAGAAAAACTACTAAATAAATAAAAATCGTTAAATATCATACTAAAGTAGTAAATAAGTGTAACTAATTAAAAATATGTTCCTAGGGAACAACGTCTATAAGAAGGGAATAATAATAGAAAGGAATTCACCAGAAATGATATCAAATCCTAAGAATTAATAAATCTAATTTAACCAACAAGAATCAACAAAGATATAACATTCCAAGAAATCTATTGCAATAAGTCGAATTCTATGATATCAAATATAACTGCTGCAAAACACACTTTAGCAATAAATATGATTAACAATGAGTATATCTAGAGAACAAAAAAATAATTAAATGACAGAGACAGAAAGTAATGCAAACTTATTAATGAAAAAAGGAAATTAGCAGCTCGAGGATTAGGCCCACAATCACTGAAATCCACTTCCTTGTACCTAGCTCACTGCGATAAGTTAAAATTGAACAATGAAAGTATTCATTAAATCATAATGAGAAATTCACAAGAGATGTCTGTAAATATTAAGATATAGATAAAAATTGTTACAACTTCAATTCAAAATATTCAATAGGCTAAAATACTGAGGTTCAATTCCTCCTTTATATTACAAAACAATTATATTTCAAATATAAAGCAATCTTGAGAATCTAAGGATTCACAGGATTCTTATTTCAAATCATGAAAATCTCCATTGTTTCCTAGAAAATTTAGTCTGAGATCTCTTATTCAACCAATTTGTTCCAATATAGAATTTGATATTATTTGGATAAATATAATAATATAAAGATAAGAGAATAACGTAAGAAAATGTATCAATTTTGAAGCCCAAGAGAAGAAATAGTGATAACCAAATGTTCTCCAATTTTTTTCCTCAAACAAACGATTGGAGAACCAATGGAAGGATTCAACTGCATTTTCTTCCTCAATTTTTAAGCCATCCACATATAACAACCCAATAAGTAACATAAAAAAAATATACTCTTTGACAAATAATTTTTGGAATACACAACAACAAAATATATAATAACATGATATTCTAAGATAGACCTAGAGGATATCCTATTTCTAAGATAATACACTTGGTAAGAAAATTTTCTATTCCTTCATTTTACAAATTGTTTAAATTTTCAGTAAGAGCATGGATGCAAAAATAGGACACTTGTGTCAGTCTTAACCCTATGTTATAGGCAAACACTATCTAATTCACATCACATCTAGAAGGAGATGAACATGCTTGGTTTTATCATAGTATGGTTACGTTGGGGCATGAAAACATTGCTTATTATGTAAATTTTACACAAATAATGATATATATATTTGATTAGAAGATCCCAAACATATAATTCATAGAATTGGCACAACTCAAACATACTTTTTCATACAAAGAGTTGATTGTATAATTTGAAAAAATTACGGTCTTGATGATATAAATACCTGAAGAGTGATTAGTTATTCTTTTCACATAATCATTATCCGAAGCCCTATAAGGTTGGGGTAAGGAATTAAATCCTGCAACCATTTAAGATGGAATTAAGAAGGCTCGAGACATAGAAAATGAAACAACCAAAGTTAAGGCCATGTCCAAAAATTTCATCTCTCAAAACGATAAGTTAAAAAAACCTCCCAATGTGATTACTAATTAGGCGAAAGAAGTTTTTCTCACTTAAAGGAGCCATGGGAGCCAGGAAATCACTATTTAGGAAAAATATCTACTACATTGAGGTGGTTTCTGGTGATGAATATGAAGAAGGTGAAACCACCTTAAAATATGGACCTAGCTATCTAGATAAATAATAGTCCCATGAGAAAGTTAAAAAAGAGGAATATCCACATGAAGAGAATAAAATATGACCATAAGTTAAGGTTGCATCCTTATTAAGAACACCCAGGTATTACACCTTTAATATTAGGGGAGTTTTGAAGGAAGAATTCATCAAAACTTTGTTTTATGAAGGAGCTACGCACAATTTCATTGACATGGAATTAGTAACGAATCGAGGGATTCTCACAGAAGAGTTCAAAGGACTTGATGTTGGTGTAGTAGATGGGTAAAACTTGGATTACATTAAGATGATTGAAATTTTGAATCTAGATATTGGTAATTATACTTTTAATAGTGTTTTTTATGTAATAAACATTGCATATATCAATATGCTATTGGGGTTCAATGGTTTTATGCATTGCTAAAGCATAGTGTGGACTACCAATTAATGGTGATGGAATTTAAATATCCTAATTTGAAAGGCGTGGAAAATGGTAGCCCACATGTCATTTATGACAGAAGAATGGAGGCCATATTTAGGCATGGATATGTAGCATTTGTTGTAGAATACATTATTACCAACCAAAATACACCCAAAAATTGTAGTCCACAATAAAAAGTAGACATTCAACAAGTGTTAGAGAATAATTATTAGTTATTTGGTAATATTCCTCTCAGATTACCTCCTAAAAGAGTATTTGAGCATACTATAGAATTAGAATAAGAGGCCAATCTGATAATCACTACATCATATCGACACCAAAATAAAATCAAGGACAAGATAGAAAATGAAATCCAACAATTTCTATCGATGGGGAACATGAGACATAGCTCAATTATGTTTTCCTCCTTAGTGTTTTTGGTTAAAAAAGGATGGATTGTTTAATACCATAAAATCAACAAAATTACCATCAGGAATAGATATCATGTTCCCATAATAGATGAATTAATGGATGTGTTACGTGGAGTAGTTTATTTTTCAAACATCGACTTGTGATTAGGATATCATGTAATGCAAGTTCGAGAGTAAGATTTTCCAAATACTGTATTATTATTCCACAATGGACATGTTTGTTTCTGGCCATTTAATTTTGTCTAAGAAATTATCATGTGACATTCTAAGCTTGCACGAATAAAATATTCATCACACAGTTGAGAAAATTATTACTCTTATTTTTTTATGACATTATCGTATACATCAAAACATATAAGTATAATTTGGTGAACCTGGATGAAATTTTGAGAATAATGTGATAAAAATCACTCTATGAAAAAAATTAAAATGCAAATTTGGGATGATGTAGATTCTCTATTTAGGAAACACGATTATGTGGAGAGGGGTGTAGGTACATCAAGATTTTTTTTAGGAAATATTGGATTGCCAAAAACTAAATAATTTGACTCATTTATAGAAATTTCTCATAATTTTTAGTTATTACAAATGGTTCTTCAAATGATTCATTCAAATAAGCACACCATTAATAGATTTGAAAACATCATTGTGTCAACTTTGTTTTTTATCATGGTCTCAAAATGGGTTTGAAAGTCATTTTAGGATTTGGTTAGGGGTAGGTTAGAGTTTTTATAAGTTTTAAGGTCATCATTGAATTCAAATAAAGTCTTTTAAAGGTCCATTCCATGATCAAATACTCACATTTTCCATTTAGGAGTCATTCCATAAGGCTTCGGGTTAACATTCTGCAATTAGCCAAGAATCCTCCATTTCGTAGTGCCACTAGTTCAAAAAAGTGGATTTACGCTACGAAAGCGCTAATACTTTCATAGCGCAAATTGGGAAAAAATACAGTGTGGGCACTATGAAAACGTGATTTCTTAACCGTCTTGTAAATTGAGCTGAAATTTGTCAGAATCCGTTAGTAAGTGATAGGATAGTGGTATGGTTAGTCAGTTAGTGATAAGATTCAATGTAATACCTGTCTTACAGTCATCATTGTCATCATAGGGCATGAATGAGGCATCATTCAGTTATGAGATGACATTTCAAATTCAAAATCTTGCCTAATTTGGTCATTCTCGTTTTCATTTGCCTCCATATGAGTGTCTGAGCTCTGAAATAGTCAAGCTAAGCCTATGGTTTTTCAATATAAAGGTTATCTTCATCCTCATCAAGAGAGGTTTTTCCATATACTCAAGCGAGGTTGTTTTGTAGATTCAAGAGAAGCTGACAAGTTTTTGTAGGAAGCATGGAAAACGAAAAGAAAGTCCACAGAGGGGGACATTGCTCAAGATATGAGCCTAAAAATATGAAGGCTATAATTGAAGATCAAACAGTGATGGAGGCTTTTAGCAAAGCAGGTTGTCTCTAGTTTTGTGAAAAGCTACAAGTTTTCCATACACTAGTGTCTAAAGAATTTTCCTTGCACTTCAATGGAACAACTACCAAAGCTGGGATGTTAAATGTGTCAATTACACCTAAGATTATTGATTCAGTAATAGAAATACCAAGGGGGCAGTAAAATTGGTTTAAAGGTTTTAAATTTGACATGGAAGCATGCAAGAAATTCATGAAACCTGAGTATGCAGATATGGACCTAAATAATGCAATACCTAGACCTTGTACTAAAGACACCTATGCAAAGTTGTTGTTCAACATTCAAAGATACTTTACATGTGAAGGAAGATACCATAAAGTTTATACTTATCATTTCAATTTGCTTCTACATTTCACAGGTATGATATCACTAGATTTTCCCTTTTAATTGCATAGGAGCCTTGCCAAAATTGCTGATAAAGTACAAGCCAAATCTGATGGTTTTGAAACATCTTTGTTTCACCATGGTTTGATAAAGTTATTGGTTTTGAATGAGATTCATAAAATAATCAAGGATTGGTCTTCCTTTTTGTTTATGAATGGTTTTGAATTGGAAACCCTATCCCCAGCTAGAAACCCTAAAACTAAAGGAACTCCTTCACCACCAGTAGCAAAGTCTAGTCAGCCTGTGGTTGAAAAATCAAAGAGGTTTGTAAAGTTGAAACCAAGGAAAAAAGTTTAGAAAAGGATAGAGAAGACACAAGTTATTTTTTCACCAACTCCATCACCTGCAAAACAGAGGTAAAAAAGTGTCAAAGAGGCAAAAAAAAAAATTGTCAGCAAGCAAGAAATCAAGAGAGTGACAAGAAGACAAGCAGTGGCATTTAAGGGAAAAATAGTTTCTACGACTACAGAGGACAACCCAATTATAAGAGGAAATTTATATGAAATTATTCCTGCAATTGATATAGAGGAGTCACCCATTGTGCAAGTTGATTCCATTGGACTAGATGAACACAAACAGAAAAAGGTTTAGTCAGCAAAGAAACTTGAATTTGAGGGTGAAAATGCAGCCTTTATCTTTCAAGCAAGGAAACCTTTAACTAGGCATTCTAAGAAGCTCAAGGAAGGTAGAAAGGAGGCCCAAGGTACTATTGAAATAGATAAAGTCCCTAAATAAGTGGTTGATCTCTCATCACCAACAATAGAACATGCAGCCAACAGAACAATGAAGGAAAAAGTAGAAATGACATAGTGTAGACATCTTGAGGAGAAATTGAGGTTAGAAAATCAAGAGATCGATATGATGAGAAAGAGGGCCAGAAGACATACTATTGAGAAAATAGGGTTCAAAAGAATGAAGGCAGTATGGGAAGGTCAGACTGGTTCTAGGTCTAAAATTCCAAGCAGGGTAGAATAGTTTTTTACATGGACAGTTCCAGCCATCAAGGAAGCTAAATTTTTCAGATTAATCAATACTCACTTGAGAGGAAGTAATATAAGACTTAGAGATCAAGTGGAGGACTTGGAGCAGTAGCTGAGGATGAGATAAAAAACAAAGGTGCAGAATTCCAATCATTAAAAAGGTCAAAAGCTAAATAAAGTGAAAAAATTAAGAAGGAACCTCATGAAAAATGTGTTTTTCAGTTCATATGACTTTTTTTTTATGAAACTAGTGGTATTCTGAGTGTTGTCACATTTTTGGTTTTCATTTTGAAAAAATATGGGCAAAACTGGTCACTCAGCAGCTTCGTAGCGCAAACAATCCAAAAAGAGTGAAAAGTGCTACGAAACTGTTGTAGCGGCTTTTTTCACTCTTTCTCATAAATTTTTGAAGGGAAAATGTATGGATTATGACTTGAAATTTCTAGAGGAGTTGTGTTAAATGATAATGAAGATAATATTGGAGGAAAGAAACCAAAATTTTGAAGGTAAGAGGGTAAAAAGGCTGCACTACGAAAAGCACTACGAAACTGTGTTGTTTTCATATCGCAGGTTTATTTCAGCTATTTTGAATAGTTTGATGGTGGTTTCAGATGGATGAGACTTAAGAATGATTTTGGGCAGGTGTTACTTCAGCTTCTAACACTAAATAACCTTGAAGTAATGGTTTTGTGATAGTCAGAGTGTCTCAATAATGTAAAGAATCCTATGCCTAGAAACAGGGGATAGTTTCCTAGTTTAATGGAGATCAGTATTGAGGTCATAAAGAGTTGGAGCCTATCATATGGATTCGACCTCATGATAATAAACTTGGAAAATGATGTAGTCTAGTTTAGATAAGGTTGTTATGAGTAAAGTCAAGGAGTTTGAATCCTATTTGTAATAAGATTGTTTATTACATTTGCAGCTGTCATTTTGTAATAAATACCATGTCATATGGTTAGGCAAGGTGTCAAAAAGTAGTATTTTCGATATATCTAGCTCAGGATAAGGTTATCTTATGTTGTAAATGATATATAAAAGATGAAGAAGTCGAATATGCATGGGTTGGATATTTTTAGCAAAAGACTATGTTTATTGTAAGTGACGGGTTTTCAGCTTAATACAGAGCTTTCTACTTAGCCAACTTGAGATTCATAAAGATTTATAGTGTTTTCTTGTTCTAATTACATATTTTTACTACCCTATTGTAGGGGTGCTTGCTTATGTTACTCAGAATTCATCATTGATGCTCTGACTTCCTTCATAGACAAACTGACTGTGTTTTACAATTTCACATGTATATCTCTTGACTAGAATGCTGATATGCCTTGACTTCCATGCTAAGTAGAATTTTTTTTTTTAATGAAGCTATTTTGACTCCATAATCCCAATTTGTACTTGCTAATGTGATTTACAACCAATATCTATCATTTATTTTCTTATTACCCCACATATAGTTAGCTATCTATATTTTTATCAAAAATCATTAATCCTTGAGAGAGCCCTCTCAGGTTGAGGAGGCTAAGCCTCAATCAAAATATTGGTTTGAAATAGTTACACTGAATTTGTCTGATCAATAGCCAATCAGGTACTATTTTGGTGAGAACAATGTTTAGTTATTACAAATGGTTCTTCAAATGATTATTTCAAATAAGCACACCATTAATATATTTGAAAAATAAAGAAGCATTCATGCAGATGAAGGAATCAGACAAGAAATTCAATAAGCTCAAGGTAGTAACTAGCTCATGTCCACTACTATCATTTCACGACTTCATCCAAACCTTAGTGTTAATGTGGTGATGCATGAGTTAAAGGAATAGGAGCAGTTTTAATATAGAAGGGTAATCCAATTTCATTCAAAAGTAGAAAAATCTAGTACACTAAGAGAATTTTCTCCATATTTGACAAGGAAATCTTGGCTCTTATGTAGACATTGGAAAAATATAGGAAACACTCACTGGGAATAGGTAACTTGTGCCATTTATTAGAAAAAACGGATCTGGATAATTGACAACAAAAGTGGGTGAGTAAGTTCTAGTATTATGATTTTGATATTGAATACATAAAAACTGAAGAATAATATTATCGCCAATGCACTATCCAAAATACCATTGGAAAGTTCTTTTGTGGAACTCATAGAAGAATGGAAGCCTCACCTCCTAGTGGAATATTCTAAGAAAATTTTCAGTTTTTCTCTGATGGAAGAGGTAATCCAAGACGACATGTACAATATAGTTAGTGATATTATTTACTATAAAGACAAGATATAGTTGGTTCTTGAATATATGCTAAGGAGACAATCTTCAAGGCTACACATGATGTAACATCAACTAGACACTAGAGATTTCTCAAAAAATACCAACAGATTAGGGAACAATTTTCATCGAAGGTCACAAAGATGTGTTGGAATAAGGAATTACTAAGAGGGGGTGAATCAGTAATTTTAAGATTACTTTCAATTTTTCTTTTGAATATATTCTTACTTCATCTCAATACCATATGTTTTCTATGAGAGAATTCATTAATAAATAAATAATCATTAAGACATTAGCATTCATATGTTTGACAAAAATTCTCAAGATAAGATATGTTCGACATTGACACAGGTATTTTTCACGTGGGAACCCAAAGGGTGAAAACCACCAATTTGTTGTTTTTTTAAGATGTAAATTAAGCACCCACTTTATTACATATGTTTTTTTCTGAACACCCACTCACTGGAGGAACCAAACCCCTTAGGATGGAAAGAACCAACCCCTTTAGAATAGAAATCACCAACTTTCCAAGAGGAATCAACCTCTTTGAATGAAGGCCAACACCTATTGTTGCCACTGTTATAATATTTCATACAATTTCAAATTTTAAAACATAGGAATTTGAAAATAACATAAATATTGATCCACTTCTTCACAAAATTGAATTATTCTCTCGATCCTGTGATGAATCATTGTTAACTCCAGTCTTTCACAACCACACCTTATGTACTATTCTTAGCATATCACGTGATCAACACTTTGTTTTCTCACAAATCATCCTCTGTTTCTTCTCCCACAACTCATACTTTGTGCTCTTGATCACTGCTATGGTACCTCAAAACTCGTCTTTTATTGCTTCTCCCACTTCTCACACTCTATGCTCTCTTACCTAGAACTACCACAATGCTACCACTGCAATGACTACTTAGTAAAATCAAAAATACTATTTTTCTCTATTTTTCACAGAGGCTTTTCTTAGTTTTGTTCCATTTTTGTGTACTACACATTCCTCTTTCTTCCATGGGTACAAAATATCACTCAAATGCTTCTTTATGCGACTTACCTTGCTTCCCTTCCATCCTCCCAACAATTTATTCCATATAATTAATTCACAAGAATGGGATTCTTAAATCTTTACAGTATAACAGTGTACACTTCCATCATAATATTTTAATTCACAACCACTTTGGTATTGTTACAGGGACTTCCCATGCTCCTTTATTTCCCATCATAGTTGGACAATATATAGGAATCGAAACATTGCTTCCCTCTTGCCTATAATTCACAAAGGCATGCACAAGAAAATAATGTTATATTAAATGAGAGAGTGTCCTTCCTTCATTGTTGCAGGGTTTATTCTCTGCAAATACTAACTATGAGATAATGCATTCAAACCTGAGCTTCTGACCCATCTGATATTATTCAATTCATTGTATTGTACCTTCGAAGACATGCTATATCGTAACATATGACATGTGTTCCCTCATATCCTTGGCTCCCTTTATTAACTACTTTGTGCCCTTCGTTCTTTGACCTCTCGCGACTATGTGCCAACTAGACATCGAAAGAAAATTTTATCGTAACATTTCAAAAATCAATTTCATAGAAGTTAATATCTTCTCATCCTCTGATATTCCTACCTCAAATATGATGTCATTTACCAAAATGTGGAAACTTCTTAGCGGTGACTTGTGTCACCTAGATTTAACCCACTAGGCAACCCAGTAACATTGAATATTCCTGTTGCATGTCATGTCATACTCCCACATAATTCTTCCATCAGATTTCAGTGTAGCTTCTCTGAACCAATATTATGTTTCCATGTCTAATGCAATGGGAGAGAGAAGAGGACTCACTTAACCTTGGTTTTGCAACATAATCCTTTGTTAATTACATCCTAATAATTTTATCAAGGATTTCAACTCTATCGGGATGACTAGATATTGTAACATGTTTTTTAAGAAATTTTGATATTTTGATATCCTGGACCTTTGATATTTCGGTAGCCGAAAAACCTCATTCTTCGATGTTCCTATATGTTGGTCTTCTCTGAGATTCTGATGTGCCAACCTGCTCTAATGTTTTGATTTTCAACATCCTCCTACTTTGATGTTCCAATATCCCTGACCTTCGATATTTTGATATCTGATATGCCTCTTGCTTCGATATCTCATTCTTCTTAAGGCTTAAAATCCCTGAACTTTAGATATCTTTTGATATAAGAGTCAATTTTTGAATTTATACATATCTTTGGAAATCTCTTCTGGAGAAATCTTCAATGGATAGGGTCTGATGTAATATTGAAGCGCATATTCTACCTCTGAGGTGACTCCAAAATCTCTGCAACACATTCCTTCTTCACTCTTCTTCTTTTTCTTTGAATGTTGGGGTCTAACAACCATAGCCACCATTTTATGGATTCTTAGTAATCCTTATACTATGATGATTCTCTACCAAAAGCCTCTATATCTCAATCGATTACCATTGAATCTTGTTGACATCAATTTCTAGACTAACACAACCACCCATTATCCAAAAATCTTCCCCTTTGACATCCATGGCACACTATAAGCTCCCCATCAAGCTAGACATGGTATTCTCTCGTTAACTCTTCTCCCCCTTTTCCATCAATGGAAAAGAGTACTTCTTTGATACTCCCCCTGAACCATTGAAAAATGCTCTCCCATGAGTCCCATATGTTGACTACTTTCCACCCCTTAGTAGAATGAAGTCATTTAGAGGGAGGATTCACAAATTTTATCTGATGCCTAAGATATTCAGGTGGTTCTCTTTGCAGTGGCTTGGGAATTATATTTTCCAATTGTTCTTTAGTGGCGACATACTTGTGCCTAACAACATTGGATGAAACTTGTTCCTTTAAAAAAAAAAACTTTATCGCGATGTTCTTTATCTTTCAATGCATGATTGAATTTTTAGAGATATTGATGATGCTGGTCTCATCACACATGATTGGAATAAGATTAGTCAAATTTACCTTCATATCTTTCAAATTATACTTCATCCATAGAATTTTCGTACAGTAGGTGGAAGAAACAATATATTATGCTTCAATGGTCCATAGAGAGATGGAGGCTTTTTTCTCGCTCACCCATGACACTAAGCATCTTCGCAGGAAGAAGGCTTCCCCTAAAGTGATTTTTCTATCATCAATATTATCGTCCAAATCAACATCAGTGTAGGATTTCAATTTCAATTTTATTCTTTTAGCATACCAGAACCCATATTCTATTATCCCTTGAAGATATTCGAAGATCCTATTTATAGCAATAACATGAACTTCACGAGGGAAAACCTGAAATATGGCTAGAATTCCTATAAACTATATGATATTTGGCCTTCATGCTTTAAGATACAACAAGATTCTTATCGTGTATCTGTATTCAACCTGATTTTCCAGAGGTGTATCATCTTCTATGGACAATTTGTAACCTTTAACCATGGGTGTTATTACTAGTTTGCAATCCTCCAAGACAGAAAATTTCAGAGTTTCTCAGAGGTATTTGGAATGGCGACAAACAACCATTTATGATATTGAGAGATTTTTATTTTGAGGAAGGAAAAATCTCCAATTATGGATGTTTCAAACTTTGTTTGAATACATTCCGCAAATTGTTGCCCCAGTTGTTCCACATCGCTACTAGATATTATGTCATCCACATATACCACTACAATTAGTAGATGGTCACCTTCAACCTTTATGTAAAAATTACTATCCATAGTTCCCTTTCTAAAACCTTGTTGCTCAAGGTATTTATCCAACCTTTCGTACCGAGGTCTGGAAGCTTGTTTGAGTCCATATAGAGCCTTTTTCAGTTTTAACACCACTCTTCCTCGATGTTGAGCATAAAACCTTTTATCTGCTCAATGTACCCTTGTTCCTATATATCTACATTAAGGCTTAGAGAACTTTTTTCCTGTGACAAGACACCAAATCTTGCACAGGGACAAAGCTTCCTTCACCAAAGTTTCCAATTACTTCCGAAAAGAATTAAAAGAAGTGCTGAAAAGAATTACAATTGTAAGTTGAATTATGAAATAAATTACACACAGAAAAATAATTATTTAGTTAATTGATCTTTGCAATAAAAATAAACTTTGCAAGGAAAAACAATTCTTAACAATCAAAGCAATAGTCAAAGTAATTTATATGTAGTTAAGCTAAGTTTTGATAATTCACTTACAATGTTACAGATTACTTCAGATCCTTTCTCTTAAGTGGTGAGATGCATGTAAAAAGTAAAATGGTTATAATAACATCTTTTCTTAATTCATGTAATCATTCTTAGAACCTCTAGAATTTTGGCTTTTAATATTCAGAACAGTTGCTTGAAATAATAATCCTTTACTTGCAGGAATAAATAAAATCATAAACAGAAAACGGAATGAAACACTTTCTATGAAATAGATGAGTAAATTGGGGTGCAAAATCCAACATTCACTAGTGTAGGAAAAATCTTCCTTCGCAATCTGAGCAGAATAAACTAAGGAAGAAATTGTAGGAAAACATTTTCAGGAATCAATTGTGGGAAAGAAATTATAGAAAATAATTGCAGGAAAGAAATTATAGGAAATAATTGTAGGAAAGAATTGCAGGAATGAAATTAACCTAATTCAAACATCACACATGTATTAATTCACGCTTTGACTTTGAAATGAATTTAACTGAGAACTCTGAAACAAAAAAAATATTATTCAAACCACACATTTGAAAATAAATTAATACACACGAACCATTTAAATGACGAAAGCACAATGGTAAAGGAGATGGTTTGCTGGGCCCTAGCCAACCAACTCATTTCCTGTTTAGGAAACGAAACAATTCATCACTTAATCAACGCATAAATAATATTCAAACTGTTAGTACTCGGATCTGCCTTAGGCTGAAGGAAAGCAGGATTCAAGGTAACATAAAACCAAGCTCTGTCTCGTAGCTAGCCCTACGAGGAAAGGAGAGGGCTCTCTCCGGGTCTATCTCGGCAAAAGATGTCCAATAGGGCCTGAGATGACCTATAATGTAACTGATTTTAGGCTAGTGAATAAATAGGAAATAAGTATTTTGATTTTAGGTTGGGTTTTCTGGGCTGTATGGGACCAAGGAACAGCATGAGCAGAGAAGTTAAATCAAAGACACATATTATTTCGTGAGGCAAGGCAGGCAGAAAGTCTAGCAATTAGATTTGAAATAATATGTAGTGAAAATATTGTTAAGAGGGTGAAAAGGGCATAAATACATGAATCCTTTTCAACAGAAGAAAACATAGAATGTGAACACTTTCCCAAGGCAGAGAAGTAAACTGAATTCTACCTTTCTTACTTAAAAGAATTCAGCTGGAAATGATTATGAATGAAATGTAAAACATTACAAGATACGTATGAAACAGTAAGAAAACACTTATGCTAAACTCATACCACAGGAATTTCAGGAATCAGAGCTGCATCATTTCATTAAAATCTCTGCCAAAACTGTACAATGCAAACGCTGGGTTTTTTCTCCACACGTTTCCCAGAACTCTCCCCTTTACAAAATGATTTACAATACAATAAATAAACAGAACAACGTTCTCCTAAAGATCGATGAAAAATAGGGAGTTGTTTCAATTAAAATTACAAGAATAGAAAGAGTCATCTATTTGTTCTAAAAACAGAACATCGTTACCCTATTCCACTTTGAAAATCTTTGATGACCAATGAAAAAGGCGTAGCGCGAATCACATTATATTAAGACTAAAGACAAAAATAGGCTTCCGTTCCTATTCCTCTGCATGGTAGATATCTTCGTTTTTAATTTTAGGTTTAACTGTCCGCTATATACACTTGAGGGTGCATTCGGTAAGCCATGTATGAAATAAATAAGCCAATCGTTGTTTGACAGCGTATTGAAGCTCTTCCAGTTGCCCAAATTTGGAACTATACTAGTCTTACTACTGGAAAAATTTGAATTGGAATGCCCCAAGCTCGAATATGAAACTGCGCCCATAGCAGAAGGTCGACCGGACCCATCTTCACTGGAAAATTATTGTAAGATTATCCCCTTCGGGTCCGCAGTTTGGAAATTCATGAGAAAATGAGAATGAGGATGAGGACATTTGCGCATGCCTGGAACAGAAGCAACCAAATATCCAACAGCCTTTCTGAAATCATAGTGAGCCAATTCTGCAATCCAACGTGCTTCTGCAGGAACACTGAAAATAAGGGTAGCCAGCTAATTGAGCAACAAAATCTCCATTTACAGTATTCTTTGACCTTAGAATTGCTGGAGAAAACAGGAATAAGTAATCTTGAGTGCTTCTTCGAGGAAAATCTTGCCACCAGACAGTTTTTGTCACATGAAACCACTGATTAGGGACCAAATTTGCCGAAGTAATAATGACACACATGATGTCTCTGCGATGTGAAAGAAGAACCTTAGGATGATGAAAACCAACACCTTGTCTTATACCTTTAGCAAATGCAACTGTATCAAGAAAGGGTGGGTAAACAATTGTCAGATTAGGCCAATCAGCATATGGTCTGGACCAGCGTTGGTCATCACTCCTGCTCCAGCACTATGGATGTCATGAAGCACCCCTTTCACGAGATCAAAATGCACACCTCCCGTCATAGATACTCGAATATCCAAAACAGGTCGAAGTATTTCTCATAGGGCATAAATTTCTTCCAAACAAACCCAACAACTGACTAACATCAATTCAAAGACTCACATTGAAACATATAAGACGAAATTTGAATGAGAAATGGTAAAATTTAGTGTTTCAAACCTGTGCGCCGCGCACCAGCCCAACGCGCCGTGCAAGCTGGATGCGCCACGCTAGTATTATTTTTCACTGTGAAAAAATGCTCTACGCACCGTGCACCTCCAGTGCGCCGCGCCAGTTGCCCGGTGCACCGCGCCTGGATTTCACACAGTCTTGGCTTGAAAATTTGCAAGCTTTTCCTTCTCTTCACTAAACCTCAACTTCAATCGACCCTTTGAATGCCAAGCTGACATTGATACACATAGAAAGGTTTTCACAAAGACATGGCTTTGATTTTTTTTGATTCGGCAAACCAAGTTGTAGAACTTTGGCACTCTGGAATTTGAATGCAAACTCTATTTTGTTTGATTTCACTTTGACTCTTTGTGTTGATGATGTTCTTTCTGTTTGTTCTTATGCAGGGATAGGCACTGCTAAAGCTGAAACAGGACTTCCATTGAAGAGCTGTAAAACTTGAAACATTTTGACAAATTACATATTTATCACAAAAACAAGTTTGATGATTTCTTCTTCAAAATAGAGTTTTGAAAAATAATCAATCTCGCATTATTGACGATGACAATCTTGAAATAAAACTCACTGAAGACATCCTCATGGCATGCGGGCATTATTCGACATTTCTGAAGACCAAACCCTAGACCTATGACTCTTGTTTGACCAACCCAGCAGGTACAAAAATGAGGGAAACCAAGTCCTTTCGTCAGTCAATGGTATGCCCCTAGCGAAATTCAACTGAGTGAATCGAGCGAGACACCTAAACAATGAAATGCTAAAAGAGTTATGATCTCTAACGGAGGGCTATAAGGACTGACTCTAACATTGGCTCCAATGGGGATGGTAGCTCCTTGGAGGTGCCAAGAATGGCAGATCTTTGGGAGAGCAGACCAGTGCCTTATCCATTGGGCTATGGAGTCCATTATTTTGACAAAAGACTAATGACTCAATTTCGAAACTGAACTTACTAAAAGACTTGACTCAACAGAGCAAACACAAATGACTCATGACTAACTTAAGACAAGAATTTACAACGCTTTTTGAAAAAAGGCAGCAGTCCATCAAGATTTGAAATCATGATGACAACCACCGACAGACTAATGAAAAATATACAATCATGTATAGTGAGCTTTCCAATGTAACCAATCAAGCAGATGCCTTGCTGACTGATTCTCCTGATCAGATCTCCTGGTCAACAATAGATACTGGTAACTGGGCATCCAAAAACGTAATTGACCATGATCTCCTTCATCACTGAATACTGCAATATTCACCTTCACTGCTAACTGCAACAGATTTGCCATTGGATCCTGAAAAACATGAAGATTTACCTCTTGCCGAAGAAATAAGGTGTCCATCTCTATTAACTTTGGTCTGTCTTCATAATGTTCTTCAGTAAAAGTATGTTCCTGGTCTTCAAAACATTCTGAATAAATAGATGGGCAATTCTCCTCTTCGAAAAACATTTCAAAAAATGAGACAAATGAAGAAGAGTTTGAAAGGCAATCCTGAATGTTTTGATCTTCTATAGTCAGAATATATTTTTGATCATCTTCATATGATATAACAACCAGATTATCATATTCCTCATTACATTCATCAATCATAAGAAAAGAAACTTCAGATGATTCTTGAAGCGCAAAAATGACATTTCTATCATCTACTAAAGATTCGTCCAAAGGAATTTCTTCACTTACTTGAATGAAGGTATCTTCTTGTGTTGTATAAACTGACTGGATTACATGAAAGCTGGGTTCTAATGAACTCAGAACATTTGGATCCATAACTGTGTCTTCTGCATTCCAGGTGATCTCAACAGCATAATTCTCCTTTATGGGATTCAGCACAAGGTATTCTTGGTCATCACGATCTGAATCTGAATCTAAAAAAGCTGACTGGATATTATCACATTCTGAAATTGAAACTTCACTTCCCTGCATGCTGTCTTCTCCTATGGGCAGATCATAAATGAAACTCTCTCTTTCATCATTTTCAGCCATATGATCTTCAACCTGCTGCAAAGTTTCCTGAGCATCTTGATGGGTATCCTCTAGGTTCTCTTCATGTTGCTGAAATGGTTTCTCGTACAGAGCCTCCATGATTTCTCCATCCATGAAGTCATTATCCCCATAAAAATTCTCAAGATCTTGAATGAAATTACTAATGTGTTCACAACAGTTCTGCACTAACATTAAAGACAGACAAGATTCTCTATACCTTTCAAAGAATATTGAACGAAAATCCTTTAGGCAATAAATAGAAGCACATGGCAAACTTTCATACCAAGATCGGGCTTCATCTTCCAGAGTAGCCATAAACATCTTCATCAAAATAGTATTCAGGAAAATCGATCTCTAATTTATGCACATCAATGTGAAATTTCACCAGATGAAGAGCAACATCATTACCTTCCACATTTATGAACATACGCAAATTCTGAAGCCAATCCACCTTGGGCATCTTATTTGGAAAACCTGGGATGTGATCTCGGCTCATGGGAGCATATCTTCTTGCAATCCGGTCCATCTTGACAATCTTAAAGCTACTGATCTCTCTGTAGTGGAGTCACCATGAAGGATTGATTGCTGGATTTTTCAGTGAAATCGCTAGGTGACTGATTTCAGCCTTTTGATGTCTGATCGTTGTTCACCATCAACGATCAGATCTGAACCTGATACACTTACTGGGACAAGACAATCTACAAATCAAGTGTTACATTCACACACAAACCATCTTCCCCAGTATGGTCGCCACTATGTTAGTACTCGGATCTACCTTAGGCTGAAGGAAAGCAGGATTCAAGGTAGCATCAAACCAAGCTCTGCCTCGTAGCTATCCCTACGAGGACAGGAGAGGGTTCTCTTCGGGTCTATCTCGGCAAAAGATGTCCAATAGGGCCTGAGATGACCTATAATGTAACTGATTTTAGGCTAGTAAATAAATAGGAAAGAAGTATTTTGATTTTAGGTTGGGTTTTCTGGGCTGTATGGGACCAAGGAACAACATGAGAAGAGAAGTTAAATCAAAGACAGATTATTTCATGAGGCAAGGAAGGCAGAAAGTCTAGCAATTAGATTTGAAATAATATGAAGTGAAAAGATTGTTAAGAGGGTGAAAAGGGCATAAATACATGAATCCTTTTCAACAGAAGAAAACATAGAACGTGAACACTTTCCCAAGGCAGAGAAGTAAACTGAATTCTACCTTTCTTACTTAAAAGCATTCAGCTGGAAATGATTATGAATGAAATGTAAAACATTACAAGATACATATGAAACAGTAAGAAAACACTTATGCTAAGCTCATACCACAGGAATCTCAGGAATCAGAGCTGCATCATTTCATTAAAATCTCTGCCAAAACTGTACAATGCAAATGCTAGGTTTTTCCTCCACACATTTCCCAGAACTCTCCCCTTTACAAAATGATTTACAATACAATAAATAAACAGAACAGCGTTCTCCTAAAGATCGATGAAAAATAGGGAGTTGTTTCAATTAAAATTACAAGAATAGAAAGAGTCATCTATTTGTTCTAAAAACATAACATCGTTACCCTATTCCACTTTCAAAATCTCTGATGACCAATGAAAATGGCGTAGCGCAAATCACATTATATTAAGACTAAAGACAAAAATAGGCTTCCGTTCCTATTCCTCTGCATGGTAGATATCTTCGTTTTTAATTTTAGGTTTAACTGTCCGCTATATGCACTTGAGGGTGCATTCGGTAAGCCATGTATGAACTCAATAAGCCAATCATTGTTTGACAGCATATTGAAGCTCTTCCAGTTGCCCAAATTTGGAACTATACTAGTCTTACTACTGGAAAAGTTTGAATTTGAATGCCCCAAGCTTGAATATGAAACTGCGCCCATAGCAGAAGGTCGATCGGACCCATCTTCACTGGAAACTTATTGTAAGATTATCCCCTTCGGGTCAGCAGTTTGGAAATTCGTGAGAAAATGAGAATGAGGATGAGGAAATATCTGCATGCCTGGAACAGAAGTAACCAAATATCTAGCAGCCTTTCTGAAATCATAGTGAGCCAATTCTGCAATCCAACGTGCTTCTGTAGGAACACCGACAATAAGGGTAGCCAGCTAACTAAGCAGAAAAATCTCCATTTACAATATTCTTTGACCTTAGAATTGCTGGAGAAAACAGGAATAAGTAATCTTGAGTGCTTCTTCGAGGAAAATCTTGCCACCAGACAGTTTTTGTCACTTGAAGCCACTGATGAGGGACCAAATTTGCCGAAGTAATAATGACACGCATGATGTCTCTGCGATGTGAAAGAAGAACCTTAGGATGATGACAACCAACACCTTGTCTTTTACCTTTATCAAACGCAACTGTATCAAGAAAGGGTGGGTAAACAACTGTCAGATTAGGCCAATCAGCATATGGTATGGACCAGCGTTGGTCATCACTCCTGCTCCAGCACGATGGACGTCACAAAGCACCCTTTTCACGAGATCAAAATGCACACCTCCCATCATAGATACTCGAATATCCAAAACAGATCGAAGTATTTCTCTTAGGGCATAAATTTCTTCCAAACGAACACAACAACTGACTAACAGCAATTCCAAGACTCACATCGAAACATATAAGACGAAATTTGAATGAGAAATGGTAAAATTTAGTGTTTCAAACCTGTGCGATGTGCACCAGCCCAATGCGCCGCACAGGCTGGATGCGCCACGCTAGTATTATTTTGCACTGTGCAAAAGCGCTCTACGTGCCGCGCCAGTTGCTCGGTGCGCCGTGTCAGGATTTCACACAGTCTTGGCTTGAAAATTTGCAATTTTTTCCTTCTCTTCACTAAACCTCAACTTCAATCGACCCTTTGAATGCCAAGCTGATATTGATACACATAGAAATGTTTTCACAAAGACATGGCTTTGATTTTTTCTGATTCGGCAAACCAAGTTGTAGAATTTCGGCACTCTGGCATTTGAATGCAAACTCTATTTTGTTTGATTTTGCTTTGAATATTTGTGCTGATGATGTTCTTTCTGTTTGTTCTTATGCAGGGATAGACGCTACTAAAGCCAAAACAAGGCTTCCATTGAAGAGCTGTAAAACTTGAAACATTTTGAAAAATTTGATACAAATTAAATCAACTCATAAACACATTGCAGAAAACCAAACTAGACAAAACACTGGCAGACTGGCGGAAAAGGCAGAAGCCTCATGGCTTCCTCATGTAATCTCTCTTATTAAAAGAATTTTAATTTACAATTTAAATAGATGAGAGAAGATAGTCCGTGCTATCTTAGTCTCTTTTGGTTGAGATAATTTCTCACCAAAAACCCACCAAGATAGGAGTTCCTAAACAAACTCCATCTTTTGAGGAACAACCCAACAACTCAAGAGTTAGGAATATTTAATTAATTATTTTGGATTTATTATTGTTATTTTAGAGAGGCTAACATTCCCCCCTTCAATGACAAATCCAAAATAAGAACAAGGAACCATCTTCCAAGTTCTCATGTTGATCCTCAAAAAACATTGCCTGAAAAACCGCCAAAGCTGGATGCTAAAAAACTGCAATCTGAAGAAACCATGAGTCAACTGCATGTCTGATTCATGTCTGACTTTCGCTTGACAACTCCATCAAGTGCCAAGTTGCAAAAGGATCTATCTGTCCTTTGTATGAAAGCAGCATCCTTTGTCCATTGACAAAATTTGTTCAAAACCCACTAGCTGATGATGACAAAAACAACTCACTGTTGCTTTTGCTGTGCTGAAAATTGTCCACTGCTTCTGTGCTGTCGACTTCCCACTGGAAAATTTGTTGATGCCCACTAGCAAATTTGTTGACTGCCCGCTGGCAAAGTTGTTGATGCCCACTGGCAATTTTGTTGATGCCCACTGGCTGCTTTTGCTGGTTGTGCCAAGACTTTCAGTCTGACAACCACTGTCAATCTCATTGACATTTTCCCCCCTTTGTCAGCTGAAAGGAGAGACACTTCTCTGTAAAATATTCCTAAACTCCCCCCCTTCAGGTGTAGGAGTTTTACACTGTTGTACTCCCCCATTCAATTGTATGAGAGTACCATCATCTTTTCAGTGTGGACTGCACAATGTGTGACTGTATGCGGTTGTAGAACTGAAGCAATCTTTTAATTGTGGATGACCATTCCCAAGGGTCGATCCATTCATAATGTATCTTCAACCTCGCTGATTTGTGTTGATTGCGACATTTGTCTGAGGAATGAGTGGACTTGCCACAATGGCTACAGGGATGGAGATCAAAACACTGATCTTCCATGTGACCGATTCTCTGACAATGAGAACATTTCGATTGGACTTCAACCTCAGATTGTGTGGAATTCTCTTTTTCGGCAATTTTGGGTTGCATGCACTGCTGGTTGTCTGCAACTGTCTCTGAATGTGCTGAGGGGATCTTTTCAAGAAATCCCGCACTGACGAACTGAATGGGCTTGGAATAATCGGGAATATGTAAGTTGGCATCATCTTGGACATATCCTAAGCCTCGTCGATTCTTGTTATTCTGAAGTTCTTCCCAGGGCCTGATGATGGGCTTGGAAGAAATTGGATCTGGAACAACTTCATCACTTGAAACTGTCTGAATGAATGCCTTATCATTTGGATGGTTCAAAGATTTGAATGTATCACTCTTTTCTTTCAATTCAATCCTTTGAAGTTGTGACTCAAGCTGTAGAAACTCAATAGTTTCATGTGTTTGTTGTAGATGCTGTGAAAGATCAGCAAGAGTGCCTTTGCTGACATGCACCATGTCTTCATCACTGGAGATGATCAAACTTTGAAGAATGTTTAACAACTGAATATGTTGCGCCATCTGAACTTGCGCACTTGAAATCAGGCTCTCTTGTTGGAGATGTCGTACTTTGAAATGTTTCACTTGAATGTCAGGCTCGCTTGATTTGTTGCTGATTGCACTTGCTTGGAATATTTGCTAGAATATTCTTGCTTAAACTCTGGAATTCACACTCGCTTGATGACGATCGCGTTTGTTTAAGCGCTCACTTGACTTTACTTGATGACGACACGCTCACTTGAATGAATAACCACGCTCGCTTGATGTCGATGTCAACTTGGTTGATTGTTTTAACTTGTTTGATGATTACTGCAATAAACTTCACTCTGGCTCGCTTGATGTCGATGTCAACTTGGTTGATTGATGGTCGCTCCAATAAACTGCACTCTGGCTTGCTTGATGGTTTGATCTTTGTACTGTCTTGACGCAAATTGCTTGAAATCACGCTCGCTTGGAGATGTAAACTTGTTTCTTGTTTGAAAAAACTCATGCACTCAATTGATTTTGTGTAAAGGAAGGGTGTCGAACACTGTCGACAATGCACCCAAGAAAGCTTACAATGATTCACTTTTAAAATAATGAATTCACTTGTCTTCTTGAAAATTCATTAACAATGAATTTTTAATGATTAACATAACATAGTGAATTTGATTACAAGTTCTGAAAAGAATGTATAACAATGCTGATGTAGACTTTTGAGTGTGCAAGTACATGAACTTGATGAAGTGAATTGGCTTGTGGATTTAAAATGCTGATGTAGATAATCTTCAATTTGTGCAAATGCATGTGTTGATCTTGCAGCTATTTCGTTATGTGTTGTGCTTGCTGATATTGAATTTCATGTATGTGATGAAATTATTAATGTGTCACAACTAGACACAGATCAAAAAGAAACAATCATGAAGTCATAAAACACATGCGCCATCAAACACACCTAGTGTACCTTAGATCCCCTTATTCAATTTCGGGCGGATCTAGGACACATCAACACCAAAAAAAATGTCTTTATTGAGTATTAAGGTCATCGACCTTTTATCTTTTACAACATTGCCACTGAAGCTTTCTCAAACAATGAGAATCAGACGCTTGCAAATTTTGGAAACAAAAGCCTTCAAAAAAACATGTGCAATGATCACTCACACCTTATTGCTCCAAAGTACACTTATTTCTTCAAAGATTTCAAAACATCACCCTTATTACTCCAAAATAATACAAAAATAATTTCATTCCATCACTTCAAAAACCCTCACTCCATAAAAAATGCACACTTATCTCTCCATAAAAATTACAAATACTCATCACCTTATCTCTCCATTATTATAATGATGACATTAAAAATAATCTTCTAAAAAAAAAATATTCTATTCACTCCTTATATCTCCCAAAACTCACTCATTAAAAAAAATATTAAAACACACTCTCCACTTATTCTCTTTCATGAGCTTTACACTCATACTATCTCTCCTCCCACTTATTATAAACCCTTCTCAAAAAGTAAATTTCTTTTTTAAGAAATGAAATTATGCTTTTGTGTGCCAAATATAAAGCTCCACTCCTGATCAATCATGACACTTATAATGTTAAGCTCCACTACGTTAAAGGTATTCTCATGAAATACACAAGGTTTACCAGTAAATGGAATACCTTCATCAGAAATGATTATTTCTTTATCTTATGAAATAACTCGAGAGAAAATTTTCAAAATGGAGAATTTAAATGCACGTGACTACCTGAAAGTGCCGTTCACGTATCTACATACGGTGATGATCACTCCATCACGCGTTGGGCGCATACACATGCTAAACTCCAAACCGGCTGGATGCGTTCTCACCATCGACCTTTAAACTCTTTGAAATGTTGGCTTTACTCTACGAATACTACGACTGTACTCTGCGAATACCACTGCTCCACGCTGGTTTTAATCTTCTAAAACGTTGTTTGAATGCTGAACGCTGTTGCAGTTAAACGCTGTTGCAATTAAACACTGTTGCGATACCACATGCAGAACGCTTTTCAATTAAACGCTGTTGCAATACCACATCCGATCAAAACGCTGGTTCTTCCGCTGCAGTTCAACGCCTTTCAAACGCTGGAATGAAATTCGATGTCAATTAAATCAGAAGTCGATGTTTCAGGAAGTCGATGTCAATTAAATCAGAAGTCGATGCTTCAAGCAGATTGCCACATGAAAATGCAGAGTCGATTTTCCAGAATCGATTTGCTCCAAGCATATTGCCACATGAAACGCTGGTGAAACACTAGTTATTTGCTGTTCTGAACTTTAAAACGCAGTTTCAAAATGCTGTTTCAAACGATGAAATGAACCTTGGAAAAACTATTTTAAAAAAACTGTTTCAATTATTTTGAAACACTGTTCTCACGGCATCAATTCATTCAAGGTTCACATTGAATTGGTTCAATGTTTTCAACACAGAACACTGTCAAAATCGTGCTCATCGATTTTGCTGTCTAACTTAATTCAGAATCCACTTTCTAACTTAATTTCTATTTAACTTGGCACGCTGTTTTAAATGGATTGCAGAATCGATTGTTCAAAATCGATTTATATGTAGGCTTTTACAATGTTCAGAATTGCAGAATCGATTTGTTCAGAATCGATTTATATGAATCAATACCAAAATAAAAATTTATACAGCGCTGTCTCTTGTTTTTTTTTTGTTTTTATTCACTCAAACAATTTGAAAAATTCACACAGATTTGCAGTTTTTGAAATAGACAAATTTCATACCACATCTTCCTGATTCAGCAACATCTCTGGAGCTCCACACAGATTATAGGATCATTCACACTCGCCTGCACACCAGCTCTCAGAAAACCTCCTTTGCGCTGACAGCAACATCTCTACTTAGTGATTCACAGCACACCTTCAAGGATTGGCCTTCAGTTAATCGACAACACACAGGTCTCTAATCACAGGCTCCGATACCACATGATACAAATTAAATCAACTCATAAACACATTGCAGAAAACCAAACTAGACAAAACACTGGCAGACTGGCGGAAAAGGCAGAAGCCTCATGGCTTCCTCATGTAATCTCTCTTATTAAAAGAATTTTAATTTACAATTTAAATAGATGAGAGAATATAGTCCGTGCTATCTTAGTCTCTTTTGGTTGAGTTAATTACTCACCAAAAACCCACCAAGATAGGAGTTCCTAAACCGACTCCATCTTTTGAGGAACAACCCAACAACCCAAGAGTTAGGAATATTTAATTAATTATTTTGGATTTATTATTGTTATTTTAGAGAGGCTAACAAAATTACATATTTATTACAAAAACAAGTTTGATGATTTCTTCTTCAAAACAGAGTTTTGAAGAAGAATCAATCTCACATTATTGACGATGAAAATCTTGAAATAAAATTCACTGAAGACATCCTCATGGCCTGCGGGCATTATTCGACATTTCTGAAGACCAAACCCTAGACCTATGAATCTTTTTTGACCAACCCAACAGGTACAAACATGAGGGAAACCAAGTCCTTCCGTTAGTCAATGGTATGCCCCTAGCAAAATGAAATTGAGTGAATCGAGCGAGACACCTAAACAATGAAATGCTAAAAGAGTTATGATCTCTGACAGAGGGCTGTAAGGACCGACTCTAACACAAACACAGCATGAATAAATCATGGCGTAGTTCCTTGTATTAACTTTGATCAACAAACATACATTATAATGCGAGTCCAACCCAGAACAAGGGCGATATGAAATTACAAAATAAACAAAATTACAATTTCCAGATATCACTAGCTTGGCTCTACCGAAGATCTATATTATATACAGTATTTTGACCTATAGCCATAATCTGCTAATTAAAGATCCATTTCCAATTCAAGCCTTTAGGCTGAACGGACTAACAAACGATATTACAAATATGGCTAATAGTTAAAATAAGGCACGAGATTTGCTATTTGTAAACCATATATTTTGCACGTATCCCTGATTAAAATCCCCCTATATCCATATTTATATAATCCACACCGAACTAAGGACATGGATGCCCGCGTGGAATGATAAAATGTTGTGGAGATCACGGAGCAATATTTGTTGGTTGTGTAGGAATCTGCCTGCACTAGATCATGCTACATGATAATTAACACTTAGTTTGTCAATTACTTTAAAGAAGGTAATCATAATTTACAATAAATACTTAAAAGCATGAAATCTATGTAAAATAATTAATTAAGCACCTAATAATCCTTAATTATGAAATACGAAGTATATGTAGGAATAGACAATTAGCTTGGACTAGTGCAAGAATGAGAAGTTTTATAGAGATGAAACAAAGGTAAATGGTTATAGGAAGAGGGTAAAAATAAGGCATTTTGGCACACCATCATCCTACCATCCCTAATCTGTTGTGTTTCTTCACACAACATTTTACCTACTGAAAAAAATCCTCAAAAATGAGGGCCATATTTCAATCATGCACTTAAATGTTGAATTTGGATTTCAGTAGCTTTGTGTTTTTACCTTGGGCTTTCTTCAGTTGTTTGGTAACTTTCTTGAGGCGCTTGTAGCATTTTGAAGCCCGAAACTTCCATATTATCACTTTCCATTTCTGTTCTTCGACCTTTGTGACCAACCCTACCTGGCCTTGGTTTTTCCAATTTGGCTCCTTCATTACCTGGTTCAAAGCCTCGAGGTCATGAACTTGCTATTCCAATACTACTATCTGGAAATTGAGGTAGAGGGTAGAGGTCACTGTGCCCAGCTCCTCTAATGTGAATACCTTCTCTGCAATAGACTGACAGCAGATCTCGTCATTACCAAGATCAAAATCACCAAGGGTTTATGCGCTAGGGATTTCCATGTCACCGAAGGTTTTATTACCCTCCACATCCTTTGTTCCAAGGGCTTCAGTACCTTGCGCACCTAATTCATCAAGGACTTCAGTGCTTTGTTCATCAAACTCGTCAGGTATTTTACTACCCTGCTCATTTAAACCATCAAGGACATCAGTACCTTGTTCATCAAAATTGTCGAGGGTATTTATGTACTGCACCTCGTCATATTTTTGACCCTGTGCCTGATATTCTCTTGCATTCTATGTCATTTTCTATATTTTTAACTTGTGGATGAAGGCCAAAAAATATATCTTATCCTCCCTCTCCACATTTTCTTCATTCACCATGGTGTGAGCTACCGTATCTACAAGAACTAAAAGGTTAATATCTCCAGGTGAAATCTGGGGTTATTCATCGATCACAATCAGAGAGCTCGACCGATGATGAGTTGTCTTCAAAGAGACAGACCTTTTATTCTTGGTCAGGGTTCTGGTCACTCTTTTCTTTGGCGAGGGTGGAGCATCCTCAATAGAATTCTTTTCTACTTGCATCAACATGCTTTTACTCTTTTTCTTGGCAAAGGGCAGTGTCTTTTCCTTCCTTTTCTTGCTTGCACTCGTGTCAGCAGACTTCCCTACACTCCTTGCCCAAAAATCTTTCAGGAATGCCTTCCAGTTCACTCCCTTTTCTTCCACTTCTTTCTTAATGAGGATTGTGATGAGCCCATGGTGATATAACTTATGTGCAACTTGGCTTTCATCCCCACTCTACACACCTTTTTCCATCTTCTCGAGACTTTGGAGTATGTATTAGGGAAAATTAATAAGTTTACCCGAATCAAAGTGCAAAACTAACTGAAGGTGATATACAAATGTTCATGCATAACTTCTTTCACAAGTCATGAACTTTTGTAAAATGAAGAGGAGGTCTTGCCATTTTTTGATCATGGAGCTACGCAAAAGCCCCTTCTTCCAATCGACTTTAGGTCTTTTTTCAACCACAAACGGACACCATTCTTTCTTTTCAAGCCACTCCTTTTTAAACCATTGCTCCCCTGTATTTGGCAAGCTTCTAGCTCACACGATGGATGCCTCCTTGAATTCCAATCCTAATGAGTTGATTCTAGCTCGGCCTCCTTCAAATGTATTTGCAAACTCCAGAACCACAGACATGTCAAAGCCATCAAACTTCTGCAAAAATGAAAGGAACCCAGATTCTTGCAATAGTGCAAGACTGTTATGGTATTCTGTAGTCTGTTCTATCTTCGTCAAGGAGGATGGCTCATCTCTCACAGGTGCCATATTCGAATATGTCCTAATTCCTTGTCACAACCTCAAAAGGATTTCACAGTGAAAAATATCAAAGGCTGCCGAGAATTTTATGCTAGAGGTTCATCTATCCACCGTCCTTTCGGTCCCATCCATACAATCATGTTAAATGATTAAAAATGACTCCTTGGATTGGATTCATACACGTATCACTCTACTACGGGCAAGTAATAATAATTGCATGCGGCAGAGGCTTATAGAGTGGCGGTGTAATGGTCATGGATGATCAGGTTATGAGGTAAGATAATGGTGAACAAGTGATGGAGGATCCTTTCAAAGGGAGTAAGTATGGGATTTTGGACAATTTGTACTATCCCACATTTTTACCTCATAATTCAATTAAGACATATTTTAGTACTTATTAAAAATATTGATTTCAAAACCCAATATATCTTTCACTTTAAAAAATTTCCCTAAGTCAGTATATGATAAAAAAAAATTTAATTTAAAAATACAATGCTCTAATCTATCAGTGCAGTAATCATTCATGTGCAGAGAAATAAAATTCCATAAACATTTTGCATGAAGCGCTCATGTACTGTGTTATAATTATTTTACACAATGCTTTCACAGTCGGTCGTGTTCTTGCAGTAATCGTGCATGCACTGATCCTGCTTGCACTGAACCGTGCTTGCACTAAGCCTACTTGCACTATGCATTTTTACACCAGGGACTTTACCAAAAAAAATTCTAATAGAACACAATTCTTCAGCTGGACTTTAAAACAAAATTCTTGAATATACAAGAAAATTTGTATTCGCCATCCTTTCGTGTTTCATGAGCACACCTTCTTGATTGACGACACCAATTCCTGCAATCAATTTATGAGGGAATAAATAAGTGGGAAGGGGGTAATTTTCAAAATGGGAAGGAACATTACCGCAGGGATTCCAAGAATAATATCACCAAGGGAGATAGGTGAAACGAGATGTGGAAAAAAAAATTCAAGGGAGAAAGAGGGATTTTACGGAATCTGGAAAGGGTAATTCCTTAGAAGAAAGTGGAGGGTAATTCATTATGGGATTGAAGAAACGAAAGATAGTGGGAGTTTAAAAAATAGGAAATAGAAGAAAGGAATAATTTTTACCTTCAAAACCTACCTCCACTGGTGTCGAAAAAGTAAGTGCAGCAGGAATTAAGCGTTACTTGGATAAAAATTTCCATGCTAGTTATCCCAAACTTGGGTAAGGGCTTGGTTCCTTGAACCTGCCTCTTCATGGTGATAGCCAGCATACCTAAAAATCAAGAAACATTCCCTTTTTATTTGAAATTTTGATCTTACTACCAGCATGCTGGTTTTTATGTTGATCCTTCTGCAATCATGTCAGTCAACTGATTTTCATAATTAGAGGAAAAAAAAAATTATATATATTCTTTTCCTTTTGTCATTTTTTTTTTATTTTTTTCATTTTTTATATAGGAAAATAAAGAATCAAATATTCAACGGGTCGGTGTTGCTACCTACATCTCCTTTTCAGATTGCTGTTGGACTTGCTGCATAAAATCTCCTTTAGTAAGGGGCTGAAAATATACCTTTAATCTATTCCTATTTACCAGGAACACAAAATTTTTTCCATCAATGGTTTTAATTTCTACCGCTTCATTCTCAAACACTTTAACTACCTCATAAGGTCTCATCTTGCGTGTATGGAATTTCCCTTTAAAATTTTTAAATCAAGAGCCATAAAGGAGTACCAATCACCTAGTTGGAATTGCTTTTTCTGGATAGACTTATCATGCCACCTCTTGTGCTGTTGTTGAACCAATATGTTCTGCTAAACAACATCCCCTCAAAATTCATATAACTCATTCAATTGTAACAGGCACTATTTTTTTACCTCAAAAATATCTAGCCCCAATTGGAATGCAGTTCTGAAAGTCTTGATCTGGAAATCTATCGGCAAAAGTACTTGTTTCTCGTACACCAGCGCATATGGTGTATTCCATGTGCTATTCGTCCAAGTGGTTCAATATGCCCACAAGGGTTTCGGTAACTTATTTTCCCAATATTTTCTATGGGTATTGACTTTCTGTGTAAGGATGGACTCAATTACTTTATTTTTGGACTCCACCTAACCATTTGCTTGTGGGTGGTATGGTGTATATTTCGTATGCTGAATTTTGTATTGCTCCATCACACCCTGTCCCAGAATAGAAATCAACTGCAAACCATTATCATAAAAAATGTCTCTAGAAACACCAAATCTATTAAATATCTTAGTAAAAAGAAAATCAAAAACAACTTGTTCAGTACCAAAAGAAACATCTTTAGCTTCTACCCATTTTGTAACAAAATCTGTACAAACCGAAATATAATTTCTATTTAATGATGTTGGATTTATTGGTACTACAAAATCAATGGTCCAGTTTTCAAAGGGCTTAATCAACCTGAGGACATAAAGGCATTTCATTGGTTTGAAAAGGCTGGCCAGCTCGCTGACAGCTATCACATCACTTGACATATTGTTTGGCATCCTTAAATAAGGAAGGCCAAAAATAGTTGGCTCGCAGAATTTTGTATGCAGTCCACTTATCAGCAAAGTGACCTCCACAACGTTCATCATGTGAATATTTTAAGATATCAAACACTTATTCCTCTCTAACACATCTGCAGATAATAAGGTCTGGTCCAATGCAAAAGAGGTCTCCTTCAACCCAAGAATATGCAACACTTTTTTGTATGATACTCCGCTTTTCACGAGAAGAAAAGCGGGGTGGTGTTTTTCCTATGACTAAATAGTTAGCTATGTCAGCGAACCACGGGGATTCTGTTGACACATAAAATAGATTTTCATCAGGAAAATCATCATCAACAGGAATTTCTTCACCGAGATTATTTAATCTTGAAAGAAAATATTCTACTACATTAGATTTTCCTTGTCTACCAACAATAATAATGTTCAATTCTCGCAACAATAATAACCAACTAGTCACTCTACCGCTAGTTAATGGTTTATTCATTAAATAATTTATCATGAAATGATCAATATGTACAAATGCTTCATATCCTGTGATGTAGTGTCTGAATTTATTAATGGAAAATATTACATCTAAAAACTCTTTCTCAGTAACTATGTAATTTAATTCAGTAGGTGACAAGTTTTTAGTGATGAAGTAAATGGCATAGGATTGTTTATCTTCTTCTTGTCGTAAACTTGCACCAATGGCAGTGTCTGAGGCATCAGCGGAGATATGAAATGGCGTGGACCAGTTTGGCCATCTCAAAACCGGTGCCTGAACTAATTTTTCCTTCAATGTCTCAAATGACTATTGGCAAGCGATGGACCAAGAAAAATCACTATCCTTAGCCAAAATTCGGAAAAGGGGGGTAGCTATCCTAGAAAAATTCTCAATGAATCTCCTATTGTAGCCCACATTTCCTAGAACACCTCTTACTTTCCTTTGAGTTTTAGGTATAGGAAGACTCAAAATAATTTCTATTTTTGCAGGGTCAAGCTGGATAACTTTGCCTGAAATAAGATGGCCAAGATCCACTCCTGCCTTGCACATCAATATGCACTTTTTTTCACTCAAGGAAATATGAGCTTGTAGGAAATGAAGAAGCACTTTTTCTAGATTGTCGAGGGCTCCCTAAAATGAATCACCAAACACAAAAAAATCATCCATATAGATTTCTACACACTCAAGGTCATTAAAAATAGTCAAGAATACCCTTTGAAAGGTAGCTGAGGCATTGCATAGTCCAAAGGGGAGTACTTGGTAGGCGAATGTGCCCCATGGACATGTAAAATTCGATTTATCTTGATCCTCAAGTGCAATCTATATCTGGTTATAACCACTAAAGCCATCTAAAAAATAAAAGTACTTCTTATTAGCAAGGGTATCAAGTACCTGATTGATAAAAGGAAGGGGGAAGTAATCCTTAAGAGTGGATTTGTTCAATTCTCTATATTCAATGAAAATTCACCATATCACATCATTTTTCGGGACTAATACTAATGGAGAGACCCAATGGCTATTGGAAATAGGATAGGTACAATTAGCATCCAAGAGTTTTTGCAAATATTCTTTTACAGCATCTCTTAGAGCTCGATTCATACGCCTTTGGGGTTGTCAGATAGGTCTGGCTCCATCCTGAATATAGGTATGGTGAGTACAAGTTTCAGGAGGGACGTATTTCATATATTTATAGCCCCATGCAAAGGCATCAAGATGGTTTCACAACAAATTCACAAGCTGCTCTTGTTGGGATGAGTCCAAGTTTGAACTGATATGTAAATTTTTGCTTGGACTAATCTCAACAAGAGTAGTATCATGCTCAAGATTACATAGATGTGTGACTAAATATGGCGGTGAGGATGGTAGAGATTCGTGACTTTCTGGAAAATCTAGACTGAAATTTTGGCTTAATGACTCAAAATGAGTCAGAGTGTCTAGATTTTTCATGAAGTCTTGAATCTCGCCCTCATGTGAGGACTCAACATATTCATGGATCATGAAAACAGATTCAATCTCCTCATCACTACTGTAGTCTAAACATAAAGTGCCTTCGAGCTTGTGAATGGATCTAGCGATTGGATACAAGGTGACCCTCTTCCTAGATTCTCCATGGGAAATATACATATAAGCATCAGTCGCAGCAAGGTGACCCTCACCTAAACGACATCCAATATAAGCATCAGTTGTAGCAAGCCATGGTCTTCCCAGGATCAATGTATGTCCTCCCACATGATTCTTTGGCTGAAGCACAATGAAGTCTGTGGGATATTCCCAAGAATATAAAGAAACAACCACATCATCCAATACCCCTTCTAGCTTTACTTTAGATCTGTCTGCTAGTTCAAGCATAGTGGGAGTAGGAAAAATATGGACCAATCCAAGTTGATGCATGGTTCGCTTGGTCATAACATTAATGGTTTCCCCCAAGTTTATAAGTATATTAGATACAAGGACATCACTGATTTTAATAGAGACAACAAGATTTCTGGGGTTAGTATATTTTTCCATGTGCATAAACCCTGTCATTATCTCTGCTACTCTCTTAACAAATTGAATGGTTGGAGGTTCTAATCTTCTCCTCCATAAATTCTTGAGATTGATTTCCATAATGATTTTTGTATAGATGGGGATCTCTTTGATATCTTGGAGCAAAGGCACCATTATGAAGAGTTTCCTAAGCTCAGAAGCTAGGCTAGACTCAGGAATGGGGTCATTCTTCTCCAAAACTAGCCTCTCTAGATAGGGAGGTCGGTTGGAAGAAGATTGTAAAGGCTCTGAGGGTACATGGATAGGCGGAATGGTGACATTCTTTTGGGAATGGCGAGGATTTTCCTCTTCAAATTTCTTGTAGATAATCACCATAGGTTGCTTATGTTTTTCTATGGACGATATCTTCCCTAATCTCAGTTGGAGATGATTTATTCCAACTGGCATGGACTGATATTTGGGTAAGGAAAGTGGGTTCATATAATGGATAATTTGTACCACTTTATTGTCGGTGTTGGGCAAGGGTTGGGTAGGCAGTTGAGGAGATCAAAATGGTGGAGGTAAAGGAAATGGTGGCATTGGTTGACTTAGCTGAGGTAGTGATGGTTTTGGCATTGGGTAAGGTGCATATGTAGCTGAGTATGATTGCATAGGTGCTGGATAGGAATGATATGAATGGTTTGGGTCTTTCCATCCTTATTTCCAAGATTAGGAGGGTTGTCCATAATTATATCCATACCCATGCTACCAATGTTGAGAGTGAATATTATGAGCATAGGAATATGGATGTGCATTATAGCCAAAGAAATGTGGTGGAAATTCAGGAGCCGTACTCCACTTACCTGAGGCCAGTTTCTTCGTGCTCCCATAGTATGCAATGATTCAACTTCAGGTTGTCCTCCTTCAATTACAACTTTTAGCCCAGGTATGGAGGGACATTTTTTAGTGGCATGGTCCTCTACATGAATTTAACATTTATTAGTTCCTTTTATATAAAGAAGATATTCCCTTAAAATATGATTTTTTCTACACTTAGGACAAAAAATAGATAATGACTCTTGTTCTTCTACAAGTTTTTGCTAAAATTTTAAGGAGTCTATTTTTTTGACAAAAGTGTTTGTTATTTCTATTTTCATATTGTCCATTTTATTCTCCAATCCAACGATGATAGCATCAGTAGATTCATTTTTCTTATTTCTATTCTAAATTCCTTTACCGGATCTATATTGGTTCCTGGATAATTTCCTGCAAAACTCACCGATTTGATCAAAAGGTTTCTGAGCAATATCCCCTTGTCCTAACAAATTTAAATTATTTCTAGCATCATCAGTAAGTGCACATAAGAAAAAGGTTCTAATAGTACTTTGATCAAATTTGTGCTTTGACCTTTGTAGGATGTACAGGAATCTCTCTAAGTATTTTTCTAGAATATCATCATCATTTTTCACGATAGTAAATATTTCATCATGAATATCTCTAGTTTGACAATATTCCTAATATTTTTACAACAACACTCTCTTCATTTGTTCCCAAAAGGCTATAATGTTCCCTCCTAGTCCCATGAACCAACGAAGTGTTGTGTCCTTGAGACTTGCAGGAAACAAATTTAACTTTTGAGCATCAAATGACTAACCATAACTTCTATATAAAATATAAAACTAAAGTAAGAAAGAGTCTGGGTCTTCATGTACCTTACCATAGAAATTAGGAAGATCTGATGGTGGTATATTTTTCATTTGCATAGTTACATCTGGATCCACAATTGGGAATCCAAAAGTGGATTGTTCCTCATTTACCTGATTTTCACCAGTTCCTTCTTCACGGTCTTCATGATATTTCATTGTTGTTCCTCCAAGAAAACCACTCTCAATAGGCTGGGAAGGCTGACTATGGGTTCTGATAATCTCCTTCTTCCCCTTTATAGGTTGTGTCACACCTGGACTACTTCTACCAGAACCCAAGTAGACTTTTCCTGCGTGATGAGTCTAGGTCTATTTGGACTTTTTTTCTTGCAAGAGAAGGCCCAATATGATATTTTTTTTCATATTTATCATTATTTCCTCAGTTCTTACTGGGCTTTAGACCCCTATATCTTTTAGGAATTCATTTCAAAAAATGACAAAACAAAATTCCAATAAAAGATGCAAATTCAGAAATAACACAACGCTTACAAATCCCTTCAAACAATAGAAGCACAGTACATAAAAAATAATAGTATACTTACACATATTGTAGAAAAATGGAAAATTCTTACCAATTCAAATCACCTCCCCAACAATAGCACCAAAATGTTGGGTGCAGGAATTGCACTTAAGAAAACTCCTCAACACTTAATTGTCAACCCGGGGGTTTAGTAAACTTAGATATAAAGCACAGGCAATGCCAGAATTGGTATGAAATTTTCCTATTCCTATTCCTACTTCTTAATTGAAATATTGCAGAATCAAACGTAAGACAATTTCAAAAGAAATTAACACCAAAGAAATTCCAGTGCTAGAATGTAAAAGAATGGATTTGCGAGGAATTCAAGTAAAGCAAATTTCACACAACTGAAAGGAATATTAAATGTTGAAATGAACTCTATGTTTATATTCAATATAGATGGTTGACCACTTAACAAGTGGGCCCTTGAAAATATTTGTTTTCCAATTGATTTTCCTTCTACACTAAGCAATTGTTGGTGTATTCTTGCAATCTGCTTGCAGTAGAGAAGGTACAGAACTTATGTGAAAAAGTATATTTTTCCTTATTTACTAAACAATTATGTCTTTGTGTAGGTGTTCTAAGCCTTAAGGCCTAGAGAACTCTTCTCTTGTGACAAGGAACCAACTCTTGCACGGGGACAAAGCTTCCTTCACCAATGTTTCCAATTACTTTAAAAAAGAATTAAAAGTTGTGCTGAAAATAATTGCAATTGGAGGCTGAATTCTGAGATAAATTACACATAGAAAAAGAATGCTTTAATTAACTGATATTTGCAATGAAAATAAAATTCACAAGGAAAAAACAATTCTTAACAATCAAAGCAATAGCCAAAACAATTCGCATGCAATCAAACTAAATTTTGTCAATTCACTTATAATGTTACAGATTAATTCTGGTCCTTTTTTCTTAAGTGGTGAGATGCAAGTATAAAGTGTGATGTTTAAAATGACATCCTTTATTAATTCCCTTAGTCATTATTAGAACCTTCAGAATTTTAACTTTTAATATAAGAATGGTTACTTGAATTAATAATTCTTTACTTGCGGGAATAAATAAAATCATAAATAGAAAAATGAACGAAACACTTGCTATGAAATAAATGAGTAAAGCGGAGTGCGGAATCTGACTTGCACTAGTGCAGGAAGAAGCTTCCTCATGATCTAAGCAGAATATACTAAGGAATAAATTGCAGGAAAGAATTGCAGGAAAGAAATTATAGGAAATAATTGCTGGAAAGAAATTACATGAAAGATTTCCGGGAAAGAATTGTCGGAAAGAAATTAACTTAATTCATACTTCACAAATGGATCTGTTCACACTTTGGCTATGAAATGAATCTAACTTAGAACTCTAAAAAAAAAAAAAAAAAATTATTCAAACCATGCATTTGCAAATAAATTAATACACACAAACCTTTTAAATGACAAAAGCACAAGCATAAACGAGCAGGGTTGGTTGGGCCCTAGCCAACCAGCTCGTTTCCCATTTAGGAAACGAAACAATTCAACACTTAATCAATGCATAAATAATGTTTAAACACAGTGTGAAGAAATCATGGCATAGTTTCTTATATTAACTTTGATCAACAAACATACATTATAATGCGAGTCCAGCTCAGAATGAGGCCAATACGAAATTAAAAAATAAACAAAATTACAATCTCCGAGTATCCCTAGCTTGGCTCTACCTAAGATCTATATTATATATAGTCTTTAAGCCTATAGCCATAATCTTCTAATTATAGAGCCATTTCAAATTCAAGCCTTTCGGTTGAACAGAATAACAAACAATATTACAAAACCAGCTAATAGTGTAATGTTCCCAATTTTAGCCTCAAGCTAAAATGGAACATTATAGTTGCATATTTTCATTTTGTTGAATAAAAGTGGGTAAAGTGACCCATTAATGAAATAAAAAGGAATAAAATCCCTCACAATGTGAAAAGGGATCATCATGGAGTGGGATTTCACACCCTCATGTGTGAAAAAGGTTAAAATGCAAATGAACAAGGCCTAGTTGACCAAGTCAAACTGCGTTGGCATGAGTTGGAAAGCACTTAGTGGGACAACGCAATTTTATTTGGAGGAATATTCCATGTGGGAGGAAACTTCTAGAGGAAGGAAGGTGGAGAATTCGTTGTCTTTAAAAGAGGAGCAAGGTAACCCATTGAGATTATCTTAGATCATTTGATTATTTGTCTATTGAGAAAAATTACTGCCTCTTACTGTTCAGCAGAGCCGCAGTGCCTTAGGGCACGAGGGAGTCTATTTAGGATTTCGTCTCCTTATTGAGGAGATCTTGAAGGATCGCACTCATCCTCCATATTCCAAAATTCAGGCCATAGCATCAGCCTACTTCATCAACACAGTGTTTGTGGCACAGTATTATGTAGTGTTCCGGGATGTTGCTGGGAGGTTTCCTACAACACCATTTTGAGATGATCTTTCAGAGGAGGGAGGTTGTCTACTTTTGGTAGGTTAGTGAGCATGGTTCTATATCTTATTCCACTTCATTGGTAGGAGGCCAACCACTTCCATCAGTTACAATGCAGACCCCCTCATAGACTGTGTTCTTGTTGAGGCATATTTGCAGTGAGGGTGTTTCAAATATTTCAGAGGCTAAGATATTTGGTGTAGGGATCAGCCTTGCACTTCATATTTACAGAGGAGAAGGGCTCTTCATCAGCTTTAGCCATTCATCCTTCTCCATTCCATTCCATGTATTGAGTTGTTGCTGCTACCCAGCAACTCCGTCATTTTGCAGTTTTGCATATTTCAGCCAATCCTTCTAGAATTGACTTGAGGTAGTGAATGGGAGTTGAGATCATCTCTCCCAATGATGTATGAGCCATTTATATGCAGATCCATGATGTTTCTCACTCAGTACAGTAGTCTCCCTTCTATGACTATGCAGTCCCTATTCATGGGCATTCTGCTATGGAGCAGCACTTTGTATTTTGGCATGTGTTTTCATGGAAGGCTTCTTGCCTTATTCTTTTGAAATTCATTGTATCATTTGCTATTGTTATTTTATAACAAAATAGCTCAAGGGTTTTCATACATTTTGGCATAATTTTATTCACTGCTATTTCTAGTTTATGTCTTTATATTATAGTAGCCACATTTTTGGGTATCCTGAGAAATTCCCAATCTTGTTGTATTTCCCTATTGGGGATATTTTCCCTTGAAAATCACTCTATAGATAGAGTCTGATAGTGGTCTAGGTAGCCTCTGGAGCTCATCCTTTGTTTAAAGGTGACAAATCTAGTAAATGCCCCTGCAGTCTATCTCTGGAATATATTTGCTTTATCGATTGACAATGTTTCTCAAAAATGAAAATTACAGTGGTATCAAAGCATAATCTTGGCTCAGCCTGTGGATCTTCGCCAAGATTCCATCTAAGAAGATGAGGAAGAATCCACCTTGTGGAGAAGAAGAAAGAAAAAAAGAGATGAGCTAGCCAAGCTTCTCCCTAAATCCACCTAGGGCTTTCATGGGAGCCACAAGCAAAAGAGAAGGGAGAGATTTGAAGAATCTCCACAAGGGTTTGGAACAGAAACAAACTCTAGGGTTCTGATGAGGAATGTGAGGATGCAGTCACAACATTTGATGCACAGCGTAGTTACATGTCCATCTTATCATGGAAGATATGGGAAAGTAAGGAGAGGTGACCAAGAAGAAAACTCTTCGAGATTTTCAAACTCCAGCATTCATAGATCATCCCACTTTCATGGATTTTTGCAATTCTAGGGTGAAGGGGAGCCAACAGCAAGAAAGATTTTTTCTATCTACTTTCGGAGGTTCACCTACATGTTCAGCCAAAGCATGGGTAGAGGAGCTGAAGACCATGTTGTAGCAGCACAAATTTTCCAAAGGATATGCTATCAGATTTGCAGCGCTGCACTTTAGAGGTAAGACCTATGCATGGTGGATATTTTAGTCATGTTATTTAAAGGATGCAAAAACTTCTTCCTATTTTAGATTCTTTGGAACAATGATGGAAGGACTTGGAGGGAGAAAATATGAAACACACACATAGAAACAAACCAACACTTTTCATGTAAAGGGAGGAAACATAAACTCAGATCCACTTCAGAACATTGTTGAGAAGGATGACATCTTGCATCATACCTTGTTGGAGGCAAGGTATCCATATCATATTCTTGCACAAGAAAGCATGGAGGTCTCTTTTTCAAAAGGAGATCAAATTTTGGAGAAGTTTCCCCTACATGTTTATGAGGAGGAGGGCAACTGCGCTGGTATAGCTAGAGTTGATCTAGTGCCTCATGCAGCGGAAAGAGGAGCTATTGCTCCACATAGAGGGATTATTGTGTCTTTGCAAGAAATTCCCCAAGATCTCCCATGTAGAGATCAAGGCACAACTCATGATAAATTTGTGCCATTGGTAGTATGGTGTAGAGCTATGAAGATAGAAGGAGGGGATGGGAAGGATGATCAACATCATGTGATGAGGAGCACACACCCTGTCTTTTTTATGAGGTTAATGCACCTAAGATGATGATTGTATTGCACATTGGAAGCATGGAGGGTTTTCTCCATTCATACATTCAGTCATCTCTTGATGATGGTGTCTCACTACATGGAGACATTGCACTGAGGAGACCACTAGATCAATAGAGGAGGTTGGATGCTCCACTTTTGGGGGCCTCACACTTGATTTCAGGAGGGTGGAAACCTTGGGAGAGTTCAGCACAGCGCAGAGAGTTTGGGATAGACTCAAGGAGGAGGGAGAAACTCTCTCATTTTCAGCATCACCCACTCTCATCAGTTCTACTGCACTGATATAGTTGCTGCAGAGATGGAGGATAAAATCTTCATGATGCAGGATGGTTTCTCCATAGATTTGGTGAGAGAGATGATACTTCCTTTGAGGAAGGACTCTTTCATGCATTGGAGTAGATGGAGGCCACTCATGCTTACATTGCCTAGGATCGAGAGATTCTTTGGAAGTGATAGTCTCTAATGGGAGGCTCATTTTCAGAGAGCATCATTTCTATTTGAGCATGAGTAGTTTCATGATGGGCACAACAACAACTTGGAGGATGACTTTGGCATGAGGGGATGTCAAGGTAGTAGGAAGCAGTGTGATGGAGCACCATATTGCAGAACACCAGCACTATCTATGTGGAGGATTGATCTAGGATGGAGGACTCATCTTTGGTTGAGTATTCCCCAGGATCTTGGTGCATGCATGATTTATGGATGGCCTTGATGGAGATGGAAGATACTTAGTGCATGATGTGATCATCTATCATCATGGTAGACTCTTCTTGACTAGGGCTTCTAGTCTCAAGGAGAACAATATTGCATGTAGCATATGAGGACTTCCTAGCTATGCATTTGGATGCATACTTGCCTTGCGAGAGGAGTTCACTTGGGAGCAGGGAAAATTTTAAGGATGGAAAATTATTTTGAAGTTTAAAAAATTGGCGAATCTCACTAGTCCCTAACGTGAAAAATGTAAAATGTTTATTGATGTATTTGTAAAATTATTCAAATTTATAATGATATTATATATATTTTCTATATAATTCTTGCAATTTTTAAGGTAAAATAATTTTATATTGTAAAATTTTTGTGAATCACTTTTATAAAAAAAAGGAAATTGGAAAATCTTTTTTTGGAAAAACCATGGAAAATTAGCCCACCTGCAAATATTAGCCCCTAAAATTTTCCATGTTTGGGAGGGCATTCAACATGATCTACATAAGCATATGGATAGATGCAGAGCCTGGTTGTTTTTGGAGAGGTTGGCACAACCATTCCCTTACTCATTGGAGGAGAGGGAGAGCATTCAGATGAGTCATTTCAGCTCAAGGTCTCAAGTACATGGTAGAGAAGGTATAATTTCACATTATGTGCCTCTTTACTTTATATGAGCAGCATATTGATCAAGGAGGATCATCCCTTTTTGCACTTGGTATAATGTACTTGCAGCTACTTGTAGCCTTGATTTTGGCTAATTTTGTGATGGTTCTGGGGGAAGCCACATACTTCTTGGTGTACACCATTGGCACCTATTTGTACTATAATGATTCAATCTCATGAAATGTTTGTGGCAGCAAACAAGTGGTTAGGAATCCACTTGTTAATTTTTGTTTTGATGCAGACAAGAGGTGCACTTCGTTGGTCCCATAAGAGAAGCAGTGACCCACTCTCTAGTTGTCTTGTGATAGCTTGTTTACATTGTATTATGCTTCCTTGTATTTTTGATGTTGTACATTCACAGGGAGAATTATTTGGAGAGTGTTCTATATGTTGTGATAGCCCATTGGGAGCATGATTATCCCTACTATGCATGTTTTATGTTTCAGGAGATATCATGGGCAAACCATGATTGCCACATTGCTACATTCCTCTTCATGTGGGGGAAAGCCACTTGGAGAAATTGAAGAGGAAATCATGGCTAATTTTCTTGATGGGGTAGCTTGGGTCACTTTTGGAGGCCATACCATTTCAGCCCAAGGACAGGAGGCAGCCCCATATGTACTACAAAGGGAGAGAAGATCTTATTGGGATGAATCAGCAAAACTCTCCATTCAACCCCATTACATTGCATAAAATCAAGGGAAATATCTTCATTTGGATGATAGCATGGGTGAGGGGATCATTAGTGGGATTATATTTTCCCACGCATGTCATCACTCCTACCTTGAGGAGGCCATAGTTTAGAAGGGAGATTTCCACCTACACCTTCTATCTTTTCAGGGTGTACACCATTCCCGTTTGCATACTTGGGAAGGATAATTGGAGGCAGATTTATTGCAACACATCTTGAGCAGTGGTGGGGATTGTTGATGAGGAAGCCAAGGAGAAGAAGGCAGAGGAATTTTTTTCTCTCTACGCGGTTGCTTGGGGACAAGCAACATGTGGGAGGGGAGGACTGTAATGTTCCCAATTTTAGCCTCAAGCTAAAATGGAACATTATAGTTGCATATTTTCACTTTGTTGAATAAAGGTGGGTAAAGTGACCCATTCATGAAATAAACAGGAATAAAATCCCTCACAATGTGAAAAGGGATCATCATGGAGTAGGATTTCACACCCTCATGTGTGAAAGAGGTTTAAATGCAAATGGACAAGGCCTAGTTGACCAAGTCAAATTGTGTTGGCATGAGTTGGAAAGCACTAAGTGGGACAACGTAGTTTTAGTGGAGGAATAATCCATGGGGGAGGAAAATTCTAGAGGAAGGAAGGTGGAGACTTCGTTGTGTTTAAAAGAGGAGCAAGGCAGCCCATTAAGATTATCTTAGATCATTTGGTTATTTGTCTATTGAGACAAATTGCTGCCTCTTGCTATTCAACAGAGATGCAGTGCCTTAGGGCACGAGGGAGTCCTGTTTAGGATTTCCTCTCCTTCTTGATGAGATTGTGACGGATTCCACTCATCCTCCATATTCTGGCATTCAGGCCATAGCATCATCCTACTTCATTAGCGCAGTGTCTGTAGCAGATTATTGTGCAGTGTTGCGGGATGTTACTGGGAGGTTTCCTACAACACCATTTTGAGCTGATCTTTCAAAGGAGGGAGGTTCTCTAGTTTGAGGATGTTAGTGAGGATGGTTCCCAAGATTATTCCACTATCATTGGCAAGAGGCCAACCACTTCCATCAGTTACAGCGCAAACCCTCTCATAGATTGCGTTCTTGTTGAGGCATATTTGCAGTGAGGGTGTCACAGATATTTCAGAGGGTGAGATCTTTGGTGTAGGGATCAGCCTTGCACTTTATATTTCTAGAGGAGAAGGGATCTTCATCAGCTTCATCCATTCAGCCTTCTCCATTCCATTCCATGTATTGAGTTGCTGCTGCTACCCAGCAACTGTGGCATTTCACAGTTTTTCATATTTCAGCCAATCCTTCCAGGATTGACTTGAGGTAGTGAATGGGAAGTGATATTAGCTCTCCCAATGATGTATGAGACATTTATATGCAGATCCATGATGTTTCTCACTTAGTACAACAGTCTCCCTTCTATTAGTGCGCAGTCCCTATTCATGGGCATTCTGCTATGGAGCAGCACTTTGTATTTTGGCATGTGTTTTCATGGAAGGATTCTTGCCTTAGTCTTTTGAAATTCATTGTATCATTTGCTGCTGTTATTTTATAAAAAAATGGCTCAAGGGTTTTCATAAATTTTGGCATAACATTATTCACTGTTATTTCCAATTTATGTCTTTATATTACTTTAGCTGCATTTTTGGGTATCTTGGGAGATTCCTAATCTTGTTGTATTTCCCTATTGGGGATATTGTCCCTTGAAAATAACTCTATAGACAGAGTCTGCTAGCGGGCTAGGTAGCCTCTGGATCTCATCCTTTGTTTAAAGGTGAAAAACCCAGTAAATGCCCCTGTAGTCTATCTCTGGAATAGATTTTCTTTGTCGGTTGACAATGTTTCTGAAAAAAAGGAACATTACAAATGGTTATAACAAGGCACGATCTTTGATGTCCATAGACCATATATTTGACACATATCCCTAAATACACTCCACCTATACCCATATTCAGATAATTTTCACCAAACTAAGAGACGTGGTTCAAAAACAACCATGTGGAATGATCAAATTTTGTGGAGATCACAGAGCATTATTTGTTGGCAGTGCAAGAATCCGCCTGCACTAGATCACGGTACATAATGATTAAAACTTAGTTTCTCAATTACTTTTAGGAAAGTAAACATAGGTTACAAGAAATACTTAAAAGAATGAAATCTATGTAAAATAATAAATTAAGCACCTAATAAACCTTATTTATGAAATACGAAGTATATGTAGGAATATATGAGTATCTTGGACTAGTGCGGGAATGACAAGGTTTTTAAATATTAAACATAGGTAAATGGTTATAGGAAGAGGGTAAAAATAATGAATTTCGGGACACCAACATGTATTACCTCATGTGTGCCTTCTCCCCAGAACATATGAGAAACACCTCCTTGATGAAACATTGCTTTGGGCATTTCCTCAATTTTTTGGTTCTTTCTTTCCACTACTCCATTTTGTTGTGGAGTTCTCGGCACTAAGCACTTCCTTTTGATGCCATTATCTTCACAAAATTTCTCAAACTCTCCATAGGTTTACTCTCCTGCTCTTTGTGATCTTAATCATTTTATCTTTGAGTATTTCTCATTTTCTACTTGAGATTTAAACTTCCTAAAATGGTTGAATTCTTTCCATTTTTCCTTTAAGATCCCAATCCAGGTGGCCCTGGTAATATCTTCAATGAGAATCCTAAAATACCTTTCGCCTTTTGAGTTTTTTTCTCTATTTGGGCCATATATGTTTGTGTGAATGAGCTCCATAGGTATGGATGTGGAAAACTATTTTGTCTTGAAATGAGTCCTTGTCTGTGTGCCAAACTGACATGACTTTCAGATTGAGTTATCAGGCTTTAAAAATATTGGTAGTCCTTTCACGACTCCCATCTTGCTGATTTTTACCAAACTCTCAAAATTCATATGTCCTAACCTCTTCTTCCACAATTGTGCTTCACTTTTTTTTCTTAAATAATCGTTAACCATGGCATCGTCAAACACATATATATTATTGTGGGTTTTGCTTACTCTTCCCACAAATTTTCTGTTCTTCACATTTCATATCTCATAGTATTTCGATCAAAAAGGTCACATGGTAGAAATTATCACACATTTGGCTAACATTAACCAGATTGTGCTTCAAACCTTCTACATTTAGCACATTTTGTGCTTTTGTCTTGTGATCAAGACTAATGACACCTTTACCTTTAATTATTGTTGGACCATTTTCCCCAATGGTGGCATTGCTTCCTTTGTCCTTTTTATTTAGTGACAAAAATATTATTTTGTACCTACTCATATTTTTGGAACAAACACTATCCGCATACCATTTTTTTTCTTTATTATGACCTGATAAGGCTGTAATATTCCTAAATTAGCATGCAGCTAATTGGAATATTAATTTTTTATTTTACTTCTTAGTTCGAAGAATAAGAGGGTAGGGAGACCCATAAATCTCCTTAATAGGAATAAAACCACTCCAAATGTGAATGGAGGACATTAAAAGAGATGGATAAAGCAACCCTATGTGTGAACAAGGGAGGAAGCATGTGGATTGGGTCAACTTTGACCAACTCAATGAGGGAGTAAACATTCAATGAGGGACAACGCATTTTTGGAGGGAGATCCTTTGCATGGAAGTAGTGGCTTTAATGAGTGGGACCCAAAGTGAGGAAGCTCACCAACCATATAAGGAACAGGATGGTAGCCATGGAAAGCGTGTTTGGATTATTATTTTTATTATGGCATGTATGACTTGTTTCTCTCTTTAGCTATTTAGCTAAGATTGCAATTCTATTTAGCACAAGGGTGTTCCCGAGCGGGAATCCCACCTTCATCCTCGGGGGACATCGAGTGCCCACTCAGGAGAAGTTATTGGGCATTGTTTCCACATTCTGGCATCAAGCCAAACTAAAACTTTCTTCTACAGTGTAGTCTCTATCTAGAATTGTGCTGAGTTGCAGGGTACAACAGTGGAGGATTTCATTGGGCCATTTCTGGGATTTTTTTTCAGTGGAGGAAGCATTCCTTCCATTGGGAGGCCTATAAGGAAGGTCCTTGGGCTTCATATTATATTTTGGCACCAGGCCAAGGCACCATCATCTCCTATAGCACAGTTTCAATCTCAAAATACGTTATTTTATTGAGCATATCCAAAGGGGGTTTCAGTGCATGATTTGGGGAGTGAGATCTTCAGTGGAAGGATAATCCTTTCATTGAGAGAGTCTATTGGAGGAGTTTCATTCAGATATACATTAGCTTCAGCCACCTCCCTCTATGTGCTTCATTTGCAGTAATTCTTCAACCATAGGGCTTTATACCATCATCTTATATTCTGTGTATTTCCAGAAACCCTTCTCGGGTTATCTAGGAAATGTGTTGGGGAGCATAGATCTCCATTTTCAGCCTTGTATGAGCATTGTAGTATCTGATCCATTTATGTATATTACCCAACTATAGTATTATGAATTAAAACTATGTTGTATGAGCTTTAGTGTTTTGTGTAGCAGTGTATCACATGTTTTGGTGCTTCTAGGAATTGGAGGCTTCTCTTGCCTATCTTGAGGGACTTGATCGCCAAGATATTGTACTTATTTATTGTTGTTATACATAATACCATGGATATATATTTGGCTGATACGTAATGTTTTGGTATTTATTGCTGCTATTTCCATTATTGTGTGCTATATTGCTACTTTTCCTATTTTAGAATATTGCAAAGGCGAGTCCACACTACATTCTCTTTTCAGTATTTTTTTTCCAGCTCCCCTTATCCTTTATGATAGATGACTGTATGATATTTTGGGACTTGGAAAAATATTCAAACTTGCATCTACAATTATTGACTTTGTGCCAAAAATAATTACATTTGAAGCACTCTACTTCACTTAACAAAGTAGAGAATTCTAATTTATGAGAGAAGGGTTTGGAGATTTAAAACTTTGATATTTATTCTGTCTAGGAATTTCCTCTCTTTCAACTTTGATCATTCTAGAATCAATGGCTTTGTGTCCAAATATATGACACTTATAACAATAACTGTAAAAGAAATAGGCATTCCTATTATTGGAAATCTTATGGGTTTGTCCATGAGGGCACCTTGGATTCTGGGTTGATCGATTCATTCCCCATTGATGATATCCTCTTTGTCGTTCTGGCTTTTCATTTTCATCAAATTTGTCTCGATTATTCTTTTCATAACTCTTCAATTTTTTGAATCATATAGACCTGAAGTTCATGTTCCTCATGGAAGAATATTATCTCCCTCAATACGGTATTGATTTTTTTATTACTCAGTGCCTTTCAATTTTTAGAATCTAATCTAGTTATATTGCGCCTTATGTGAACTTCTCATTTAATGCACTCTCAATATTTATTCCCTCTACATCCGTTCTTATAGAGACAATCTCTACCTGAAGACTTTGACAATTCTCTTGCAGTTCATGGAATACATATTGAAGTACTTATTCCTTTCGCTTTGCTTATTCTAGTTCAAATTTTAAGGAAAAATAATCATCTTTGCATGATCTTGAGATTGTTTCCTTTCTTACCTTGAGAAAATATTGTCTTAACTATTTTTTATCTTCTTCCAATTTCTCACATACTCTGTGTCTTTCTTCTAGAAGAATAACCATTTAAATCTTTCTCTTAATAGAGTCTTTCATTTTTTCTTTTTGTTAAGAAAAATCCTCATTATATGAGCTGTACATACATTATTCATCATGCTGCAATTGTTCCTTTAGCAACTTATTATTCTTCCTTTCTTTATTTAACTCATCAAAGGCACTGATGAGCTCATCGTTAAGGTCAAATACTCCATATTATTATTCTTCCTCTTAAGAGTCAGTAGTAATCTATTTTTTGGAGTATGTTCTGAAGGCCATAAGAAAATAACTATCTGAATCATCCTCCAAAGAGTTATTGCTATCTGATTCTAGTGATAAGCTAAATTATGTAGAGTAGAACCCCTTTCCCTTATAGAACCTTTTCTTCTATTGATTCTGATATTTGTTACCTAGTTTCTGATCATGCTCCTTTTTAGTACTTTCTTCATAGGGGCATTTGGAAAAAAATCCTCCTACTCTTCTACAATCAAATCATTTAAAGGGAAGCTTCCCTTTATATTTTCTTGAGCCACACTTTAGCTTCCTAGCCAACTATGCCAACTCCTAATCAGACTCACAGCTAGAGAACTCTTGATGTTTTTTGAGCTCATTGCCTTTCTTGGACACTTTAGACATCGCTTCCTTTGGTTCTGACTTCTCCTTTCCAACTCTCATCTCATAGGTAGTGAGAGTACCATGTAACTAATCCATCTTAAGATATTTAAAATTAGCCGTTTCTTCAATAGCTAGGACTTTGGCATTATATCTCATGGGAAACTATCTTAAGTCTTTTTGTAAAACCATTTCTTCCTTGGCTTATTCACCTAACTATCTCATCATATTGGTTTCTTCATCGACATTGAGGAACTATTCTGCAATACTCTAAATGTTTCCCATTATTAGGCTGTCAAACCTCATTTTGAAGGTTTGCAGTTTGGCCTTCTTGACCTTGTCATTGACTCCATACTCTAGGTAAGATTTACCCACACTTCCTTAGTAGGTTTACAATGCGTGAATTTTACAAGTTGTAAATGAATAAGACCAAAGAGAATATAATTCTTGGCTTTAGCATTGTTTACATATATTTTGTTACCATCGACATCAACATAACAACTCTAGTGAAAATTCCATGTAATGAAAGTTTAAAATAATAACCGTGGTTGATGGGTCACTAATTCCAAGATTAATGTTCAGAAACGCATCCTACGGGCTATTAATTTGTTTTATTATGGCTAATGAAATTGGAAAAAGAAAAGGAAACAAATTTTGAAAGGAAAAATGGAATTTTTGGCACATTTATTTATCAAAATAATGGAAATTAGGTGAAAAGGGACATGAAAGGTCACAGGTTGCATGTGAGGAGGAAATTGAAGGAAAATAATGGGAAATGAATAAAATATAGGCCTCTTCCATAAAACGACAGTTGAGGATTAGTTGGTACCTTTTTTCAGTGCATTATTTAGAGCTCTCTAATTATTCTCTCTCTCTTTCTCTCTCCCTCTCTCTCTCTCTCTCACTCTCTCTCCCTTGGACATCTATAGGATTTGGATAATTTTAGCTTGGACCAATAATGGCAAGAAATAAGGAAAAATGAGGAAGCAAGAAATGAGGAGAGAAATCAAGCAAATACAATAGGATTATTGGTAGGTATGGGTTTGCATGTGTATTTTCCTTGCTAGATTTCGCATGCATGGTATTGCACGTGGTTTCTTGTTTTCTTGGAATGGATTTTACCAGGTGTGAGAGTGCCTTCAGCGTACCATTTCCATTTTTTGATAGCCATGGTATTGTGGGGTTCTCATGTTTTGGTTTAGTTGGATTACCAGATGGATTCAAAGTTAAGTGCGGTGGATCTCCGAATTGATATAACATAAGGCCTAGCAACTCCTCAACTGGACTATGGGTTGCATTAAAGACGGTACAAAGAATCCAAAGACATTTATTCTTATGTTTTCCTAGTGATTGGATCCAGATCACGCTAAAGACTGGTTTATGATTGTTGAGGGTGAGGAGGTTTAGCCTCGGGATGCCCTGGTTGGTTTTTCATTTTGAATCCCATATTCAGGCTTTGAATATGGCACAGGGGTGATTGGCTAAAGATAGATTTATCTCAACCAATCTATGGTCGGGCGGAATGTGGAATTCCTATCTCCAGTCAATTTTTACAGTCATTAATGACAATATAATTCCTTATGTATTTGGTATGAAAACGTATTTATTATTATATGGATATCATTTATGTTATATCCATGGTATTTATGTTGTTATTATGCTAGTGACAAGCATGTATTTTATCAGTTATGATGTATGGCCCAATATAATGTTTTTCTTGTAAATGAATGCACAATGTATGTGTGCTAAAATAGATTGTATTTCATCTAATGTTATAACGGAACAATGCTTCTTATCAATTCTTAGATAAGTATGAGACCCCTATGCTTAAATATGTTGTTTATACCTATAGATGCAATTTTTGTGACATGTTTGGCGAAATTCCTATCATATATAGTGGAGTTTGAATGAGTTCCTCATTATTTTATTTCCTCCATACATTTATTTTATTTTATTTAACCTATCTCTTAAAATTTCATGAAGCTATGGGCAATGACCTTGGCTATGGGTCTGAAAATGTGGCACAATTTCCAAAGCTACACGCAAAAAAATGATTTTTTGGGGCCTTGGTCACCACCTTTCCAAGGAATTCCCACATCCATAGGTTTCTATCCACTACCTTTCCCTTGAATTCCCATGGATAAGGCTTAAATGGGTCCAAAATCAATCCCCCTTTAGGGTCCAGGGGTCTGGGAGGTTGGGTTACCTCCTAGAGGTGTTGTTAATGCTATGTACAGTTTGTTTGTCATGTTTCCGTTGATTCCACTTCATCAAGATCATCTAGGAGGTTGAATATCATAATAGTATCCTCTCATTGCATGTTTAACTTGGTTAGTCTATTACTTGGGTAGATGTGGGAAGAGCGTGTTACAGAGTGGTATCAAAGCATTGTTCAATTCACGTACTAGATCGGTCGTGCGTTGACCATGCATCATGTTGACTTTGTATGTGGCTGTTGCATCTGCATTTTTTTTTCCATGGTAGTAGTGGTGTCGCCATGGAAGTGTTGATGATGTAGTTTTCGTCATGTTTTCATGAATGTATGAGTGATTGTGTATTGTTCTTTTTTATGTATTGTGCATGCACACTAGTTTACATATTGTTACATTTTGTACATGGATTTATTGGTGATGCTAGGTCATATATGGTTCATGCTTGTGTATTGGTTGTGCATGTGTTCTTGTGTAATGAAATATGTTGAATATGCATTGGTTGGTCATGTTTGGTTATATGTTTCTTATACTTATGTATGGTTCATGCTTATGCTTGTGTGTGGTCAAGATTGAATTGGTGTGCATTTGGTATGGTCATGCATGGATGACTAAACTCTAATTAGAATTAAATTTATTTGTTTATATGCCTAGAAATTATATTTTTATATTTTTTCATGCTTATATATATACATGTTTTACACCAATTTCTTGATCTTACAGGAAGTATCCTCCCCAAATTACACTAAGGTACATTGGTTTATTGTTATTTGGTTTAGCTTACATATTATACTTTGCAAGAGAAATTTCAACATGGATATAAATATGCTAGAATAAAATGACTCCCCATGTGAGACATATGATGATTAGATGTTCAAAACTATGCTAAAAAATAAATTTTGTTGGAATGTTGTGCAACCTGAAAATTTGCGTATATATCGTCATTCGGAATTTGACACAACTCATTTCTCGAAAAACTGACACTTTATCCTCCATAAATGTGTTATTTATACTTTTTCAAATAGGAAATTTTTTGAAAAAAAAAGTAGAGGGACAGCCCAGTCAACATCCTATACTGCTGACTGGGCATGCTCATGTGGCATGTTTACTTGTCAAAGGGTGTAACCTCTAGTGAATCAGATTGTGCCAAGTGTCACTACATCATATGTTTGATTTGGTGTGTCTTTATTGGGTGTTATGGAAGCCAATCACAGGTTGCCACATGGACCAGTGAGTGTCCACCACATGGTAGCCTGAGGGCCAACAAAACTAAGTCAAGTTCCAAGCAGCAATAACGGGGGTCAAACCCGTGACCTCACAGTTCTCTCACAGAGCCTTTTCCATCACACCATCAAAATAAGTCTTAACATATATTGTATTTTAAATTATTTTATTATGTTATGGTTTGTGCAGTGGTGGTGGGGGACGAGGTCTAGCCCCAGCCCTATTCACTGCCTGGGGGCAGCACCATGGGTAGGATGATAGCCCCGTACCCTGCACCACCCCCGCCCCGACATATCGTAACTATAACAACCCGCCAATGATGGCCATGTCTCCAAACTTAAAATTTAAGGCCAAAAGTTAAAAAAACCCTAGATTTTATTATTAAAAAGAAAAATTATTAACCATATACAATATGGCTTGGAATTATTCATTAAGGCCTTATTGGAAAAATTAATGTGCCGACATATTTGCCTGGAATTTGGGAAATCTAGCTCTTCGTTAGCGGATTTGAGGGAAAAGTTGTAGGATTGTTCCAGATTAAGAGGATTTTGTGGAGATTTTAGTGCCAAAACTTCAGGAAGCCATAACTTAGTTTTTTACCAAATTCGATGCAGAAAGAGGTTACATGGGAATTTTTGGGAAACCTTGAGCCATTAGAACATGTTTCAGATATTTTTGAGAATTTTAAACATATATAATTAGACATTTGAGAAAAATAGATTAGGTCCAAGCCATTGGAGGTTGGACCAAGGAGACATATCAGGCAGGGTGAACTACTTGATCATGTGTTATTATGTTACTGTTTATGGTGATGTTCGTGTTTTTTAGATTTTTTTGTTCAGTGTTTTGTTTATGTTAATTTTCTCAAGAAATTAACATAATGACACATAAAAAAACTAATTTTTAACTTGCAACTTACCTCATAATCCTTAAGCACTTTTTTTATATTTTTAATTGGACTTTAGCACATCAAACACTAATTTTCCCATTCAGATCAAGTTTGTATCATAGCACTATTTTTACTTTTGCAAGGAGGATTCAATTTTTTTCCAAGTGTTTAAATTCTTACAAGGTTGAACCTCAACAAATGAGAAGGAAATCTTGTGGGTGTAGTTTCTCAAGGTGGAGCGTGGAGAAGGAGGACATCGTTTCCAAAATCTCCACAACAAGATTCACCTCTTGTTTTACTTGAGGGTTCACTAAGCACATCTCAAAAACGAGGAAATTATAACATGAGAGAGGATGAGAAGGATTTTAGGAAGGCTTTCTTTGATATGATAGATATGGTGAAATTCCTCTATGGAGAGATGAATACAAGGTTGTAGTGTGAAAGCTCAAGGCCTCCAAGAGGAGAGGGTTCTCCAAGCAGAGGAGGTAATGGAAATGGTGATAAACCACCATCTACTCCACCATCAACCTCACTAATATCTTCACCTTCATCTTCATCCTCTTCCACTACTACAACTGTTACTCATACTCATCAACATAGGTCAAAAGGAATCTGTAAAACACCTGTGTTAAAACTCAATTTTAAATTTGAGCTAACATCCTGGAGACTAGAGGGTGAAACACTAGTACGTTGGGAAGCCAAGACACAAGATGAGATAAAAAAACATGGTAATATCTCAACATTTTGGTATAATTTCATTGCTGCGATTAAAAGAAAATTTTACCCTCTAGCATATATGAAGAAATCCATGATGAATTTGTAGAACTTTAGACAACTTAAAGCTCAAAGTGTGCAAGATTACACCCAAGAGTTTAGAAGAAGATCTGTTATGTTAGGTGTTGATTTTCATTCACAAGACACATTGCTGAAGTATATATGGGATTTACATAGATACCTAAGGCATACTATCCTTAGGTTCAATTCCACTAGTCTAGATGAGTTTTTTCTGCAAGTCACTCACCTTAAGGCAAGAGGGAAAAATATTCCAAAAGAGTGTAAAAATAAGCCTTTTAAGGGTGGAGATAAAGGAAAGGGTTTCAAAGGAAAAGGAAAGAAAAATTCATCCATTAAAAAGGAAGGAGAGAAAATGACATGCAAATATTGTTCCAAAGAGGGTCACGATGAAGACCATTTTTGGAATCTTCATATAGATATGAAGCCCAATAAATTCAACAATAAGAGGAAACAAAAAACAGCTACAACCACTTAATAGGATTTGGGACCTGATTTTTGCTGACGAAACTAAAATTACAACCATGGGTATGAAAGGAAAAGAATCCATTGCTAGCACTAGTTCACAAAATTGTCACACTATTACTCGAAATGAAGAAACAAGGATCAAATTATTTCATGTGAGGGTTATTTTAAAATATAAAAAAAATCGACACACTATTTGGTAGTGGGTCTCAAGCTTATTTGATATCTAAATACTTAGCCTGTAAGTTGAATCTTGAAAGAATTCCAAATCCCAAACCATATCCATTTTGTTGGATATGAAAGAACACAAATTTTCATGTTACAAGAAAGTGTATTATTTGGTTTTCAATCATAGCCAACGTCATTCACTAAGTTGAACTAGATGTTGATCCACTTGATATTTCAGTAATCGTTTTGGGTATTCCTTACATCTATGCTAAAAAATCCATCTTCTATCGCCATGAAAACAAGTATCACATGTTCAAAAATGTTGTGGAGTATATTGTGAGAGCTCATCACAATAAACTTAATCTTTCATTAGTTAATGTAGGGCATATGAAAATACTAGTGAATTGAAGAAAGAATTTTCTGCTTCTTATGATTAAACCAAAGAATGATGTTGATTATGAATCATTTCAAGGTTGTGATACAAATTTGAAATATGATTTGAATGAAGTGGTTAATAAAAATATTGATATGTTTCAGGGACCAATGGGATTACCTCCCAAGAGGGGAATGCGGCATGAAATATAGTTGCAACAAGATTGTCCTCTTCCTAAAACTGGCATGTATAGGATGCTAGAGATGGAGAGTGCTAAAATTAAGAAATATATTCAAGAGTTATTGGACAAAGGTATCGTCCAACCAAGTACTTCATTATGTGTGTCAACTATTGTTTTGGTGAAAAAGAAGGATGGAACATGGCACATGTGTGTAGATTTCCACACATTGAAAAAATTTATGGTAAAGAACCATTATACACGTCCTAGAATAGATGATTTACTTGATAAATTTAAAGATAAAAATTATTTTACTAAGTTGGACTTAAGGAGTGGTTACCATCAAATTACAATTAATGATGGCGACATTTTGAAGACAACATTCAAGACAAAGCAAGGTTTTTTTAATGGCTAGTTATGCCTTTTGATTTATATAATGCTCCCACTACCTTCATGCATGTGATGAATGATGTGTAGAGACCATTTTTTGATGAGTTTGTCATATTCTAATTAGATGATATCTTGATTTTCAGTAAATCACATGATGAACATGTGATGCATGTAAGAAAAGTACTTGATGTCTTATCAAAAGAAAAATTGTCTTTCAAGATGTCAAAATGTGATTTTGGTAAAGAATATTTGGTGTAATTGGGACATATTGTTGCAGGAGGTGAGCTGAAGATAGACCCCTCTAAAGTTAAGTTCATTGTGAATTGGACAATGCCAAAGACAATCATTGAGGTAAGAATTGTTTTGGTAGCAGCCCAATATTGAAGGAAGTTTATTTCCAACTTCTCTTCTATCATATCTCCATTGCATGCATTGAAGAGTGTAAGATTTAGTTTATTGCGATGAGTTGTCACAGTATAATCCACACCATTTTTTAATAAGTGTTATTTTTTTCATGGCGATAGAAGATGGATTTTATATAATATAGGTAAGGACTACCGAAAACAATTCCTAAAATATCAAGTGGTACAACATGTAACTCAACTTCTTCAATGAAGTTTGATGTGATTGAAACCCAAGGAATACACTCCCTTGTAACCTGTAAATTTGTGTTCTTACATATCCAACCCAATGGATATGGTTTGGGATGTGGAATGGTTTCAAGATTAACTTTCTTGACTAAGTATTCATATATCAAATTGGCTTGAGATCCACTATAAAATAGTGTGCCAATTTTTGTATTTTTAAAATAACTGTGACATGAAATCATTCAATCCTTGTTTCTTCATTTGGAGTACTAGTGTGAAAATGTCATGGACTAGTGATAGGAATAGATTCCTTTCCTTTCATACCCATGGTTGTAATTTTAGTTTCATCAACCGAATCAGATCCAAAAATTTGTTGAGTGGTTGCAGTTGTTTTTTGTTTCCCCCTAATGTTGAGTTTCTTGAGCCTCATCACTGGATGAAGGTTTCAACAATGGTCTTCATCATGATCCTCTTTGGAAAAATATTTGAATTTCATTTTATCTCCTTCATTTTTAGCAGATTCTTTTTTCTTTCCTTTTACTTTGAAACCCTTTCCTTTCTCTCCATTGGTAAATCACTACAAGGAAAAGACCCTCTAACGGAGGTTATAAAGGAGGTTTTTAGTGTTATAAAATTGGCCAAAATTGTCAAAAAAACATTTGCTACAACATCTGTTTATGGTTACAGAGGTTTTGGTAGAGCTTTAAACAGAAATTCAACACAACTAAAAACAATGGGGGGCTAGAGGTTATTACGGATTTTTTTTTCATCGGTGTACTACTCTATATTTAACACACTAGTGCGTACATGCAGACAGCACCCTGAGGCAGTCTCAGTCCAACGCACCAGGACGTTTAGGGGTAAAACTGCACTGGGCGTAGTGTTGGCCATACAACGCATGTGGTCGTTCTAATTGGTCTTGCGATTTGTGCGATGCCCATAGGTCGTATCAACACACCGGTGCACTATATCATAGAAAGGCACCGAGATTTATAATTGGTATCAATATTCATGTGGTACCCATAGATCGTAAAAATGCATCGGTGCTTATAGATACGTAAATTCCCCAGTGCGCAGTATCACACAAATGCACTGATATTTATAACTGGTATTGGTATTTTTTTGGTGCCCATAGATTGCACAATGGCACTAGTGTGTATAGACACATAAAAGCACCAGTGTATAGTTACTGACACGCACTAGTTCTCATGTTTTATTTTTTAGAAACATCAACCTGTGACAGTCCAATTATTGTGATTGTTTTAAATTCATTATTCATCAAAAGTTGACATATCTTATAAAAATATTCATATTAATTACGTTTTTATTAATGCATTTGAATGTGATGTTTGGATTAATTTGTTATATAATATCATAATTATTGTGGTTTTTTAAAATTCATTATTCATCAAAAGTCGACACATATATATAAAATATTCATATGAATTAAATTTTTATTAGTGCATTTGAGGACGACAATGGAGAACGCAATAGAATAAATTAAAACATATTTTATGATTATATATATATATATATATATATATATATATATATATATATATATATATATATGAATAAGACAGTCTTTATTGGGACACTATGTCTATTACATTAAACAAAATTTCTAATTTCATAGACATATGTATTTCAAAAAATAAAATGCCTTGCTTTGATATCCAAACATAGTGATCATCATTCTTCGCTTGAACTATTGTCATTTCTAGAGCTACTTCCATGACTTGGGTTATTTTCAAGAATGTTTTTTTGACGGCGTTAATTGTTTTCTTCTTCTTCACCTTCCATCTACAAACATAAAATAAACTGAAATGAGTGTATATACATTGTTGAGAGTAATGAAAATTTCAATATTAAATAATATACATCAATGTAAATAAAAAAGAAAAATGATGTACCATAGCAACAGTTGACTCATAAACTATACACATTCTTTCAAAATGATGTACCATGCCATCTTTCAAAATTTCATCTGTAGGCACAGTTCCATACTTTGTTTCCTGAAGTTTTATACCCCATAACAAATCATATCTTTAATATAAAAGATGTTTTTGTTCTATTAATTATAGATGGAGCTAAGTAAAACAATATCGATAGATGCTTACAAATTTCACAATTAATTTCTGATATACCAATATTTACTCACAACCCATATTTAACCCAATTTCAATCAATTCATCTCATGGTTCCTCTTTGTATGTTAGCACTTGTTTGAAGACATTCAATGATGATTTTTGTAACACAACTTAAGAAATACAAAAATGAAATCTAGTTAAGTTGTTATGAGGAAGTAACAATTACTCACAAAATTAGAGATCAATCCTTTTCTTCCTTGTCGTCATGTTTTATGTGCTGAATGGGTTCCATTTTCTTTTCTTTTCTGAAAGAAAATTCTTGAAAATTAATATTTAATGCTAAATTGTTTACTTATTGTACCTAATGATCAAAAAATTCAATGATTACATATTACATTTGAATCACGTTGTTGTTGAGATGGCTTCTCCTGCGATGGAATTTTGTCCATTTATTTGACCATTTCCTTGTACAGCTTTTTGGACATTCCTACTGGCATATTCCTGATATCAACTGGTTCATCTTTTGAGATTTTCATAATCTTCCTGAAAATGTAACATGACAATAAAGTATTTAATTTTTATATTGATACACGAAAAGTAAATATAACAAAAGTGATATTTATAGATAATTATAGACAAACATTTAAAGGAATATTACTTTTTCATTCCTTATTTTTTATCGTTGTACGTTTTTTCTATTTAAACTCTGATATGCCCCATTGACCAATTCTATAGAAACTCTTCCTATAGTTTAGATAAAATTTGATTCTTGGAATCATTGGATTGATTTTTGTATTGTAAGTGGAAAGAATGTCTATACATCCATTCCTCTAGATCCCTCAAACTTTTGTAAAAGTTTTTCCCCCTTTCGTTAACTTCCAACACCACTCCAGATGAGCTAAGGAGCAATTCATTTTCATTTGCATGTTCTATTTTTTTTCTTCTCTTAGGACAACATTCCTTTTCTGAGTTGTTGGTCCCTGTAGAACATTAAATAGATGTGAATTAATACAATGTTTGACACATGTTATCTAATAATTTTAAGTATATTATTAATGATAATTAAAAAAAGAAACTCATATTGGATCGATAGTATTTTTTTATTCACCTGATTCATCCTTTTGCAATTTTTCCATTAAGCTTTTACGCTCTTCTAGTCCTAGACTAGAAATAATCATATTGAGCTTCGTCATTTTTCGGCTCTGCATGATACACAGTAAAAAATACATATTAGTTAAACTTACATATAGTTAAAAAATAATATTTTTTATAAAGAATTTACAAAGAACTTTCCTTTTTTGCTTTTCTTGATGTGTTATCAGTATTTTTGTTACTTGATATCTTGTGAGTCATTTATTTATCAATATGAAACCCATACCATATCATTCATTAATATATTTATAAATAAATTCTCAAATTTTCAGGTAAAAGAAAATCTCAAGACACCGGTATGCCTTTCATGAGGTATGCAATGCGGCTGGTGCATGGGGGTATTAAAATTGCACCACAAAATAGTATAATAGACTGTACGGTGTGTGGGGTATTATAAATGCATCGCAAAAAAGTGTAATAGACCGTACGGTGCTATCCTTGTAAAATGGAGCACCAGTGCCCTATTTCAGATATGGCCCACTGATTTAGAAAAATTATTTTCAATTTTTTTATTACACAGTACTTGCGTGGTGCGTTGTATAATATAGTGCACCGGTGTGCTAGGATATGCAGGGCACACCGATAAAGAAAAATCCATTTTTTCCAAAAATTCACGCAATGGCCAAATGGATTGCGATCTGACTATGCAAGTTGTCCCGTGGGTTGAGTGTCAATCTAAAATGAAAAACCCTAACTCTAAAATCACAAAAATAGGGAGAAGAAAGGGAAAAGAAAAAAAAATTAAGGGTTTAGGGTAAAAATGGATAAAACTGCAGAAAAAGTAAAAAAACTGTAGAGAAAGTAAAAAAGCTACAGAAAAAAGTAAAAAAAAAAAATTAATCACGAGATGGTTTGAAATTCTATGATACAGGGTTTGAATCACCAGAGTTTTGGTTTCTGATTGTCTGAATACTTCTGTTCGAACGTATTTCACTGCTCCATAGTGCCCTAGTGCTCTCTTGCTCCAGGTCTATCTCCTACAAATATCTGGCTGAAAATTTTAGTTGTGTCAGCGCACCGAATTCCTGACAATTATATATTTGACGGTGCGGTATTTTACCTGATCGCACCATTGACACTTTTAGAATGCTAAATGCGGTGCGCTGATAGACTTCGGGGAAGATAATTCCGTCAACGCACCTCACTATTATTCCCATGGTCAATGCTGAACCTAGATAAATGAGCGCACCGAATTTTATTTTTTAATTTAAAATAATGTGAGGCACCTTTCGATACCACCACAGAAATGGTGCAGATACCATTAGCACCGTTGGTGGTGCGGCCTGTAAATTTTACAAGTAGCACCGCTATCTGGTGTGAGCCGAACAACTCGGGTGCACTACGTGACAAATTTTCCTTTTTTCTTTTTTAATGGTTATTTTTAGGGTTATTTCAAATTGTAATAAGCTAAAAAGCTTAATTCTGTAAAAAATAGAAAAATATCTGTACATTTCATTGTCGGGGAGGCATATTGGCTATAGAATTTGCAAAAGAAAAATTTCCCACCATTTTTCAAAATGCAAGTTGGATATTGGTGGCCAATGCACAGCAGCACTGTGTGGAATGGGTGCAATGGGAGCACCAATGTGAGGGTGGCTCAGAGAAGGGGAAATGGCACCGGTGCTTGAGAGCTTTGGAGAACTGAGGAAAGTGAAAAATGCGGTTTTTTGGCCTTAATTTTTTTTTCATTTAACCCTGTTCCAATGCGCGAGGTTTTATAGGTGCACCGGTATGCTTGCTTACCATCACACCAGGCGGTGTCAAATTTGGTGCATTTTTTATGATGCACCAGGGTGGTTCCCCAACACCACACCGGGATGTTTTAGTTTCGGCGCAATGTTTTGATGATGCACTGGGGAAAAATATTTCATAAAGCACCAGTGCAGAATAGTCGTAAACCATAGGTTTTTTGGCCATATTTTTTTTTATTTAACGCTATTCTAGTGCGTGCGTTTTATAGGTGCACCAGTGCTCTTGCATAAGAACACACCAACACATTTATGTTTTGGCGCGGTGTTTTATGATGCACCGGCACTGAAGAGTTGTGAAGCACCAGTGCATTACCATAATAGGACACCCAAAGCAGGTGTGTACATCATGCATGGTGTCTGGTGTGCCAATGTTTTGTGTGCACCGAGGCTTTCTATGATAGAGCGCACAGGTAATTGAGAGCTCATGAGCACTGAAAAAATGAAAAATATGAGTTTTTTTCTGTAATTTTTTTTCTTTATTTTACCCATTTCCATTGTGTGTGGTTTATAGGTGCACCAGTTCTGTTTCTTACGAACACACCAATCGATTTTTGATTTGGCACGTTGTTTTATGATGCACCGTTGTGGTTGCTAAATACCACACTCGGCGGTTTTGGTTTTGGCGCAATGTTTTTATGATGCACTGGAGCGGAAGAGTTGTGAAGCACCAGTGCTCTACAATAATATGATCCACTAGGCGGGTGTGGACGGAGTGCATGGTGTCCGGTGTGCCAATGTTTTGTGTGCACTGGTGCTTTCGAGTTTCAAGATCACCGGTGCAATGTTTAAGGATAAGCGCACCGAGTAGAAAACATTTGCAAAACACTCCACCTGCCAACCTCCTCTAGTAACCTCGGTAGAAATGGATGTATGGTGTATTTTTATGTGGGGTTCCTCAGAAACATATGCTAGAGGGTATTTTCCTTGTAGTGAATGGCTCTTATTTTTACCCTCTTCTGGAATATTGTTTCCTCTTGCCTCAAGGTGAGTGGATAGCACACAAACCTCATCTAGACTAGTGGGATTGAAAATAAGGATAGTATGCCTTAGGTAGCTATAAAAACCCCCTATGCACTTCGGAAATGTGTCTTGTGAATGCAAATAAACACCTAACATAAGAGCTCCTGTTCTAAATTATTAGGTGTAATATTGCACACTTCAACCTTTAAGTTGTCTAAAGTTATGCCAAATCATGATGCCTTTATGCATATATGCTAGAGGGTAAAATTTTCTTTTAATTGCAACAATTAAATTATACCAAGAGGTTGATATCTTACCATTTTTTTTTATCTCATCTTATGTCTTGGCTTTCCACCATACTATTGATGCACCGCGCAGTTTCAAGGAAGCTAATTGTTTCCTTGTATCATCATCCTGAAGGTTTTAAATCCTATATTAGACCTCCAACTGATGAATCAAATTGTCAATCTTCTCTGCATTCACTTCCCCATTATACATACGCAGCTCAAATTTAATATCAAGTTTTAACAAGGTTGTTTTACCAATTCCTTTTTAGGTATGCTAATGAGTATGACTAAGGGTTGTAGTAGCGAAAATGATCAAGATGAAGGTAAATATGGTGGTGAGGATTATGGTGGATTAGATGGTGGTTTATCACCATTTCCATTACATAGTGAATAAGAAATAATTATGTGCTTTTTATGATTAAACCAAAGAATATTGTTGATTATGAAGCGTTTATGGTTGTGATCCAATGTTGAAATCCGATTTGATTGAAGTGGTTAATCACAATAATGATATGTTTTAGGAACCAAAGGGATTACCTCCCAAGAGGGGTATCCAACATGAAATATAGTTGCAGCAATATTGTCTTGTTCCTAAACTTGTCATGTATAGGATGTCGGTAATGGAAAGTGCTAAAATAAAAAATCAAATTCAAGAGATGTTGGACAAAGGGATCACCCAACCAAGTAATTTTCCATGTGGGTCACCTATTGTGTTGGTGCCAAATAAGGATGGAACATGCCGCATGTATGTAAATTTCCACTCATTGGACAAAATTACAATAAAGATCCATTATCTGCTTCCTAGAATAGATGATTTACTTGATCAATTGAAGATGAAAAATATTTTACTAAGTTGGACTTAAGGAGTGGTTAACATCAAATTAGATTTTTTTAAGGTAGCATTTGGAAGACAATATTCAAGACAAAACAAGGTTTTCTTGAATGGCTAGTTATGCATTTCATTTTATGTAATGCTCTTGCTACATTCATGCTTGTGATGAATGAATTGTTGAGGCCATTTCTTGATGAGTTTGTCATAGTATATTTTGATGATATATTTATTTTCATTAAATCATTTATGAACATGTCATGCATGTAAGAAAAGTACTTGATGTCTTAAGGAAAGAACAATTGTTTTTGAAGATGTCAAAATGTGAGTTTGGTAAAAATTCTTTGGTGTACTTGGGGAATATTGTTGGAGGAGGTGAGTTGAATATAGACCCCCCTAAGGTTTAGGTCATTTTAAATTGGCCAATGCCCAAGATAATCACTGAGGTAAGAGGTTTTTTGGGAGCAATGCAATATTGGAGGAAGTTTATTGCTAACTTATATTCTATAGCATCTCCATTGCATGCATTGAATAGTGTGAAAAAGGTATTCGAGTGGGGAGGAAAGGAAAAAAAATATTTCGATTCTTTTAAAGAGAAGATTAGTTCAACTCTAGTAAATGCATTGCCAGACTTGTGATAACCCTTTGAGATTAAAGCTAATGCAAGTGACTACGCCATGGGCACAATCCTTATGCAACATGGTAAGCCCATTTCATTTTAATCATAAACTTTCAATGGTGCAGTGATTAACTATCCTAATTATGATAATGAACTTTATATATTCGTTCAAAGTGTGAAAAAGTGGAATCACTACTTGATGGGAAAGGAAACAATCATATGCACCAACCACCAACCATTGCAATACTTGCAATCACAAGCTAAGTTGCAGCAATCAAGGCACTTTTGATGGATGGGTTTCCTACAAAAATTCCAATTAGTCATTAGGTTAAACAAATTTATATAAAATAAGGTTGTTGATATTATTTCTAGGCCTATTTTTAGTGGACTAATTTACTCAAGCATAATTATGTTTTGCATGAAAGTTATGTTGAGAAATATGCATTTGATAATGACTTTCAAGATGTTTATGCAAACTTGAGTCAAGGAAACCAAGTAGAGGAATTGGATTACCATGTACATAATAACTTCCTATATCATTTGGGTAAGCTTTGTATTCCATGAGGGGAGAGATGAATGTGATAAGGAAAGCACACATGTCTCTTATTTCTAGACATTTTGATGTAAGAAAAACAATGTCAGATCTTCAAAGCTATTGTTATTGGCCCCATCTTCCTGAAAGTGTGTCATGTTTCATTAAAGGTTGTTCATTGTGTTCAGTGAGTAAGCCTAGAAACAGGAAGTTAGGATTGTACACACCACTTTACGTACCTTCACATCCATGGGAGAATTTTTATACGGATTTTGTAGGAGGTCTTCCATTGTCAAAAAGAGGTCATGATTATTCGTATGTAGTTGTTGATAGCTTCAGAAAGATGGGTATATTAATGCATTGTAAAAATAAAATAACAGCTAAAAAAACAACTCACTTATTATTCAAACATGTTTGGTTTCATTTTGGGTTTCCCACGTCCATTTTTAATGATCGATACTCTTAATTTGTTGGGAATTTTTGGTCAAGTTTGTGGGACTTGGTGGATACCAAGTTGAAAAAGAGTACAACCCTTCATCCAAAAACATATGGTCAAACCGAAGTGGTCAACCAAACAGTCATAAATATTCTTTGACGATACTGCAACAAGCATATTAAGTTTTAGGATGAAAAATTTCACTACATTCAGCATGATTACAACTGTGCAAAACACTCCTCTACACAAACATCACCATTTGAGGCATGAGTTGGATACTTGGCTAGATCACCATTGGATTTTATTTTTCGAAAGGATGTTACTATTGATGGTCATAGTGACATAGAGAAAGCAAAGACTTTCATAGAACAAATCCATTTGATACATCAAATAGTTCAAGATCAACTTGGAATGAGCCAAGGCAAGTTCAAAGAAAGGCATGACAAGCATGGTGTAGATCATAATTTCCAATATGGTGATGAAGCTCGGCTTCACATTAGCCAAGAAAGGCTTCAACGGGAAAGTAAAAAATTGAAGCCAATCCATTATGGTCCTATCATAATTTTTGAAAATATTACTGACAATGCCTTCAAGTTATATTTTCCTTCATACATGAAAATTTACTCTGTTGTTAATGTTGATAATTTAAGGTTGTATGAACCTCCTTTTATTAAAGTTCAAGGATAAAATTTTCAAATTCTATTTATTGAAGACTCTTCTCCACAATACCTTCATGAGATTTAGCAACATACCATTCTTGACAGAATAACAAGGACACCAATATGAGGGAGTCTAGACTACCTTCACGTGGGGCTCAAAGGCACAAATCCAAGAAAGGAAAAATGGATCAAGATTGAAAAGGTGGGGGAATTGCACCCTCATTTTTTGATCTGAAAGTGATATTTTGGGGTCAAAAGTTTTCTAGTGGGGAGGAATGATTAGGTTCTCAAAATTATTCTAAAATAATAAAGTTATCGGAAAGTTATGGAGCCTAAACTATCATTTAGGTCTCATCGTTATGAATCTAACACAACTCGTTTCATGGAAAACCAACGTCGTATGCACCCAGAAATGTGTTCTGTCCACTTTGTCAAACATGAATTTTTTTGAAAAAAAAGGTACAAAGAAAGTCTACTTAGTAGTTTGGACTCTTGACTGGGCATGCCCACATGGTAGGCTGACTGGTATAAGGGTATAACCTCTGGTGAATTGTATTAAGCCAAGTGGCACACGTCCTTTATTTTATTCAGTGTGTTTTGATCGAGTGTTATGGAGGCCAATCATAGGCTTCAGGTGGCCCAACAAGGGGCCACCACGTGGCAACCTGAGGGCAACCAAAATTGAGTGAAGGTCCTAGCAGCAGTAGCAGGGGTTGAACTCGCGACCTCACAGTCCTAAAATAGAGCCTTTTCCATCACACCATCATAATGAGCCTTCACATATATTGGGTTCCGAATTGTTTTATTATGTTATGGTTTGTGCAATGGGGGTGGGTGGTGGGGTGTAGCCCCAGCCCTTCTCACCACTTAGGGGTGTCCACTTAGGGGTGTGACCCTGGGAGAGAGCCCCACACAACTAACAGTAACAATCCATCGACGATTCCCATGTGTCCACACTTAAATGTTAAAGCCAATGGTTAACAAAGCCACAGTTTTTTTATTATAAAAAAAATAAAAATTACTAACCATATACAATATGGTTTGGAATTTGACATTAAGGCCTTATTGGAAAAATCAATGTGCTAAAAAATTCACTCAGAATTTGGGAAATGTGTCATTCTGTTAGCGGATTTGGGGGAAAAATTGTAGGATGGTGCTGGATTTGGAGGTGTTTGTAGAGCGGTTAGTGCCAAAACTTGGGGAAGCCATAACTTACTCAAATTTTGACCAAATTCGATGTAGAAAGAGGCTACATAGGCATTTTTGGGTAGCCTAGAGAAATTGGAACATGTTTTAGAGTTGTTTCATAATGTTAAACGAGTGCAATCACACTTTTGAGCATAATAGAAGAGGGCCATGCCATTGGAAGCTAGTCCAAGGAGACGTAGCCTAGGGGGGGTGAACTCCTTCATCATGTGATGTTGTCTTACTATTTATGGGAATGTTCATGTCTATTAGATCTGGTTGTTCAATGTTTTTTTAATTTTAATTTTCTCAAAAAATTCACATAAAAACACATTAAAAAAACTCATTTTTAACTTGAAACTTACCTCATTATCCTCAAGAAATTTTTTTATATTATGAATTGGAATTTCGCACAAAAAAGACTAATTTTCCCATTCATATCATATGAGCATCATGGTGGGCACTCTTCTGATTTGGAAGATGAATTGAGAAGCCTAAAGGGAAAAATAAGGAGTTTTAACGTAGACAATGAAAAGTGTTGGAGCTATAATTACCCACGAAGTAAACTCTCCACAAATCAAGAAGCAGAGTGCATAGCACGAAGTATATTTTTGGTATTAGGGGATCTGGGGGGGATCAAATCCACTTAATTATGTATCAGGATGGGATTTTTGATGAATGTTGGACTCCGCCCATGGTTTTGGACCATGGTATTGTAAAAGAAAGATCTATATAAGGATTCTAGATAGAAGTCTTAGGCGGCTTATGATTGATGGTATGGAATGAATTTGGATGTAATACTGAGTTAGATTTTATGTTTTGGGTTAGAGGAAAAGGCTCCTGCAACTGTGTGCATAAAGACCTTAGGAAAGAATGCAGCTATGTGCAGAGAGCCGTGCAGTTGTGTGTGCAGGGTAGAAAGGGATTTTATGAGAAAAAATTGGATATGAATGAATGAACCACTGAGAATATGTTATTTATATTAATTTGTTTGATTTTTACTTATATTTTATGAATGACTATGTTGGTTTAGGATTTATTTTCTTTAACTTGATAGTGTAGCTCATTTTATGGTTATTTACTATGTTTAATGGATGAATAAGTAAGATCACACATTATTTTAGTAAGTTCAACAGTTGTGTTGAATAGTGCTGGTAATATTGATAGATTTGACATTTGGAGCTATGATAAGAAGGAAAATCCCTAAAGTCACTATCATCTATAGCTCTCAATTTAGAAACCTAGTTCTAGCATCCGCCTATATTGCCTCGGGTGATACCTCGGTCTGCGCAAGAATATTTTTTCTGAAAGTGCTCGTAATAGTGGGCTTTATTGTACTACACAGACTATATGAACCTGGGTGAGGGCCCCATAAAGGAAAGAAATGGTTCTATTTCTAGGACCAGGATCTGACTGAGGGATAGCTAGATGTGGCATCTATCTAAGAAAGAGATTGAAGATTGGATAGCTCTAGATAGACCATTTTCTGAATCTAACAACGGATAAAGAAACTCTGCTATTCCATGAATTATGTCATTGAAATATGAAAATCAGCACAATGCTGAGGAAATTAACCAACCTTCCAACCCCATTATCACTCCATCTTTTTTTTTTCCTCCACCTCCACTTCCCCCCCATAGCCCAACCACCAAATATACCTATGTTCAAGGGAACAAATGACCCTTAACAAGTCTCGTTTATAGTAGAAGCAATATGAAGTTCGCAGAATGTTACATATGATGATATGAAGAAAGTGGATTTGGTTACTACTCTCCAAGATTGAGAATTTTCCTAGTACATGAATTTTGTTACAACGACTGAAAATGCTTCATTGACATAAACAAAAACTGCTTCGAACTTTGAATTCAAGAAGCTGAAGTTGCAATCCCAATGTATGACTAAGATCAAAGAGATTAAGGAGTTGACTATTGAGACTCTATGGGAGGTAGATCAAAGATTTAAGATATTGTTGAGTGATATTAGCTTCAAGATCCCAAAGGAACATAATAAATAAAGGTTTATTGATGCGATGTTACCGCATCTTAGATTTCCATCGTCATAGCAGAAGATCATGGCTTAGGATAAAGCACTAGAGATATCGATGAAGTTGAACTCACTAGAAGTTGATGCAAGAAAAAGGGTGCAATAGATTCAGACTCAGTATGGAAGTTTTTTCATGGTTCACCAAGATCGAAAGAGGGGAAAGGTGGTTCGTGCAAAGGTCTGGTGTATCAAGTGCAAGGTTGAGGGTCACTACAAAGACCAATGTCCTATTTTTCGAGACTATGTGGGTGATGGGTTGCCAAATACATTAATATCCTATATCAATTGATGGGCCAAGTGGAGGGCCTACTATATGGTGTAGTACCTGTGAGGTTGTAGACCAACATTCCACAAATGTTTGTCACTTATTACAAAGTTGGTCAGATCATTAAAGAAATTATTCTGCAACTTCTGTATCTTTGTACAGCATGATGAACAACATTGTAGGAGCTATGATCTAATTTTTTAGAACAATATTGGTGCATATTGAATTCAAGTAGAAGTATGCGAAGCTATGGGTTCCCCAACTATGCGAGAAGGTTTTCAAGGTCGAGGGAACAGCCGAGGAGGAAATTCCAAACGGGAACACTCAGCAATACCTACTGGAATAACGCCCTTTTTAGAAGTATGTGCACTTGAAATGAGTTTTTAGCCCTTGGATCCCTTAGATCTAGAGATCTAGCATCTAATTCCAAAATGGGAGCAAAAACAAATCAAACTAGGTGAGGTAAGAAAACCTCCCACACCTAGTATGGCTGAAAAAAACCCAAGAATGGGGTTGTAGCAATATGCAACAATACTGCAGGAAAATAACACAGTTTTAGAGAGAAACAACATAATACCAATAATAAGGCTAAATATTCACTTATACCACAATAAATCAGATCCATATTGAGGCCCATACATTTTAGAATAGAATGTAGAAGACAATAATAGAAGAAATTCCTCAAGAAAGAGGACTGCAACACATGTATTGACTGAAAAATGGCTTGATAGCGTTATCTTTATTAGCTGCAGCAACTGTATATTACACTTTAGATATAGAGTATATATGTGTACAAAATATCATATCTATTTCAGAACTGTACACTAGAAAGGCTCCTTTACAAGTTCCCCTTGGGGTTTTGATCAAAATATGCAACACAGGGAGTATATCTGAGATCTAAAGTAGCAGATCTACAGTAGTATTCAGAAATTTCTGAAGATGAATACAATAGAAGTAGATCAGATATTTACAGAACATGGATTAGAAATATAATCCATGGATCATCATAGTGAAGGGCATAACCCCAACACCAGAGATCTCTCCTCAAAAAGTGTGTCAAAACACCCTGCAACTTCCTTCTTGCAAATAACGCAGTCCTGGAAGGGAAACTGAACTTTAGGTTCAAGCATTGGATTGGCCTGATGCCAAGATATGAAAATGCATCTCCAAAGGCTTAGAACTCTCTTGCCAATGGGATAGAAGACTTTCCCAGTGAAAAGAGGCCCTAGAATGGCCTAGATCTGAGCAGTTCTAGCCTCCACTTACTACAGATTACAAGGACAAACAAACCCTTAAAATGATATGCGTTGTAGTTGGAATATGAGCTTGGCCAAATGCCTGATAGTGGATGAGATCAACAAGACTCTTCCAAGAGGCCTCTCAAGGAAGAGGTGGGATTCCTGAACAGGAACACCCTAGTGCTAAACAACATTATCCTTAGGTAAACAATAGAGAATGATATATGCCTAAACAGAAAAATCCTTCAGAAATAATATCTTCAACAACCTTATCATGTTTTCCTCCTCTTCCTTAAATAAGATGGAACCCTTGCCAAACCCTAAACCATGTCAATGATTTAGCCGCATTCGCATGATTATCCTCCAACCAAAACTGTGTTGTGCATCTAGGTGATTCAATGTATCTAGCCATCGTTGTTGATTTCGTCCAGTTGACCTAGTCAAATGACTTAATCCCTTTCACACATAAGCGTGTTTTGTTAAGGTAGACCAGATTTAGCCTTGTTAACATGGGAATTGATTTATTTTGTTGTTTGAGGAGTTTAATTTATCCTCCTTTACAATTTTATTCTTGCAACAAGAAAATGAAAAACAAATTGTATATTCCTATTAGCTTGGGCTAATTAGGAACATTACAATCCTCCCCTCCAAAATCTTGCTTGTCCTCAAGCAACTGATAAGGTGAGTGCGGCAACTCGCTTCCTCCTCCATAGATCCCCATAAAAAGTACAAGTACATCATCAATGTAGGGGATCAAAACAATGTTCATACAAACAGAAATTTGTGCACGTGGAGGTGAATCATAGTTCCACATGTGGAACCAGCATAGATCATCCCCTGCTTGCATCAAATCAAGATGTGGTAAGTGGTTTTCCCCACCACTTACTTGCTTCCCATACAATCTCACGATAGCTGAAAGTGTGAGATATGTTTGGTGCCTTTTGGAAGCAACCAACATGCTGTAAAACATCCCTTTTCCTTCCAAGGGAGTGGCCAAATTCAGAAATGTTTATGGCCCATTGTTTGCCATGAGATTTATGAGATGTATCACTCCTTCTTGGAGTCATGGCCTACATAAAAATAGTGAAAGAATGCATACAAACATAAAATGAAACATGTTTCACAAATGTATGTTCTTCACCCAATGTTCTCCTTATACAAGTGGAGTGGTGTATGGATCGTTCCCCTCCTTCCAAGGTAGGAAGAGGTGGCTGAAATAACTCTATCATAGATTCTTGTTGCTGCTCCAAATCCACAAGGTTCATACATCTTCGACAATGCTAATATAGTTCTCTTTCAAAGCCCTCCCAATAATAGCTCCTCAAGATGATGTTGTTGAGCTTCATGGGATATGTGTGGCTGAAATAGAACTCTTCATAAGCTCTTTGTAGTAACTTCTGCTTGAGCTTGGAATCTCTAGATAGGAAGATACTACCATGATTATAGATGACTCCATCAATGATTGAATATCTCTCTTCATGCAACTAGTCATCAAGAATCATGAAAGTATGAAGATCCTTGGAATATTCCACCAGCAGTTGGGATTTCCAATAGGGATCTAATGTGCCAAACAATGACAACACTAATAAGGTGTCATCTGAAGTGTCTGCAATTTTTTTTTTCTTCTCATTGACATCTCCCATGTTAAAGGTGTATGTTGGAAAGCCAAGCTTCCCATTTTTCTCCTCCTTTACATCTCCCATGCCAAAGGTACAAGGTGGAAGGTTGCAAGTCCTTCCTTGCTACCCTCCTTGCACATGCACATGCTCAAAAAAAGATGGGAGTTCTTCAAAGTTAGTCTCTCATGGAAGGCTATCATCTATCCAAAACCTCCTTGGTTTTTCCAAAGTATGCATGTGTGACCACCATCTCTCATCATGTATGGAAGAGGATCCTCCAAACAAGTTTGTATTCTGATTCAAGGATTTCCTTCCTTGCTTCATGATGGTGTCATCCTTCATTCTTGCAGTATATTTTTTCACCGCAGTATGAGATGAGAGAATGGATAGTGATGTTAAGGGAAAAATTCTTTCCCTCTCCTTGTACTTTCCCCATACTCTCAGCGCTGAAGCATGGTCTTCTAATGCTCCCTCCCTCGGATCTATGAAAGGAGCATCAATGCATGAAAAATATTTCATCAAATCTAAATTAGGTGGTCTCCTAGGTGGTATACCACAAGATAATGATGTCTCATGGCCTATTCCCATGTGAACCATAGATGGGAACATAATATGACTTCTTCCACTACGCAATTCCATCTCTCATTGCTGTGTGGAAGTATCATGATAAGGAGAAGTTGGAGAAACTCCCCTATCTTCTTCTTCATCACCCACCTTTTGCAAGATCTCACAGTATAAGGTGATCCCTTTAGATGTAGTTAATTCATGAACACCCATCATCTCCTTGGTGTAAAGAGTCTTGATCATAAAGGATTGATCCATCATAGTGTGTGTTCCAAAAATTGGATGCAGTTTTGGAACACATTTCCTCCATTGTTTTGTGTCTTTGTCTATCATCATAGACCTATGTTGCTCATCTTCTTCATCTATAGGATCCTTGGGGCCTTCTTGAAAAGATAAAAGAGCCCTCTTAGTGGACGCAATGGCTTCATCTCCATCTCTCAATAAAAATAGATCTCCTCCTGTTGTCACAGCACTGGAGGAACCTTTTAGTTCTTCTTCTTTCTTCCTCATCAATGGAGTATGCCTCATCAATAAGAGATCCTTCTATTGATCTCTCCTTGAAAAAGGAACACTCATGTCTTCTTCTTGAGAAGAAGGTTCTTGCTGAAGTGGGGCCTTTGCCCTTGGAAAATCATGTACCATATCTTTAACCCCTTCAACAATGTTCTGAAATGGAGTTACCTTCATGGATCTTTCCATCTCATGCAAAGGTTCTGATTTCTTGGGCTTAGGTTTTTTACCCACAGAAATTTCAAATGGCATAGAATCAAATATTTTCACTAACCTCCTAGTGAACTTTGCACAAGTAGAGATGTTTACATTTTTTAATGAAGAAGACTCAATTAACCACCAGGCATAAGATTTACATTGTTGGTGAAGTGCTGCTACTCTTATGGCTTCTTCTTCAGAAACTTGATGCAGCTAAAAATATGTGTCTAGCCTCTTTACCCAAGACTTGGCTGAGTCCTCAGGTGACCCATCAAAAGTAGGTAGGAAAGTTCTACCCAAGGTGTGTTTCATGCACCCTCTTCTTCTCATGTTTCTACTAGATCTTCTTTCCTCTTTTAGTTGACAAAACTCCGGGAAGCTTAGATGCTCTTTGAATCTTTTAGAATAAGATTCATATTCTGGGAGATAGTCACCAAGAGTATCCTATGTTGGTGTCTCTCCTTCTTCTTCTCCTCTTGCAAGGAATGTAGGCATGTTGCAATGTTTTAGACATGGAAAATTTTAGGGGCTAATATTCACAGGTGGGCTAATTTTCCATGGTTTTTCCAAAAAAAAGATTCGTCAATTTCCATTATTTTATAAAACTGATTCGCCCAAATTTTACAATATAAATTATTTTACGTTAATAATTGCCAATATTATATAGCTAATATATATAATATCATTATAAATTCGAATAATTGTACAAATACATCAATAAAATTTTTATAGTTTCATATTAGAGACTAGTGAGATTCGCCAAATTTTTAAACATCAAGATAATTTTCCATCCTTAAAATTATCCCTAGTTTTAGATCATATTGTGTGGCTGAATGCTCACACACATAATATGAAGTAGTGGGGCTTCCTTAATGTGCAAACCTCTCCAAAATATCTTCTGGTCTTTCATTCCTCATTTCCCTGATTTCATCCTTTAGCTCATGCATAGTTTGGAACAGAGTTTTTGAAAACTCTTTCCCTTTCAATCTTCCAGAAAAAGGGTTTGGACCCCTTACTTTTGTGTCTTCAGTGTAACTACACTTCTTCATCAGTATTTTATTTCCATGGAAAGACATATTTCCTCTTTAATAAGCAAAGCACAAGTTGTGCCAAGATAGTTGCTCTGATACCACTATAATATCCCCAAATGGGAACAATCATCAATACTTGTTGTAATAATGCACTTATCAAAATTATGTGCACTTGAAATTATTTTGAAGCCCTTGTATCCCTTAGATCTATAGATATAGCATATAAATCCAAAAGGGGAGCAAAAAAAAAATCAAACTAGGTGAGGTAAACAGACCTCCCACACCTACTATGGCTCAAAAACACGTAAGAATGGGGCTGCAACAATATGCAACAATACTGCAGGAAAATAATGCAGTTTTAGAGAGAAACAGTAGGAGAACAATAATAAGGCTCAATATTCACTTATACAGCAATAAATCAGATCCATATTGAGGCCCATACATTGTAGAACAGAATGTAGAAGACAAGAATAGAAGAAATTCTTCAAGAAAGAGGGTTGCAACACATGTATTGACTCAAAAATGGTTTCACAACGTTATTTTTATTAGCTGTAGTAGCTGTATATTAAACTACATATCTAGAGTATATTTGTGTACAAAATATTAAATCTATTTCAGATCTGTAAACTAGAAAGGATCCTTTACAAGTTCCCCTTGGGGTTTTGATCAAAACATGCAACACAGAGAGTAGATCTGAGATCTAAAGTAGCAGATCTACAGTAGTATTAAAAAAATTCTGAAGATGAATACAATAGAAGCATATCATATCTGTACAGAACATGGATCATGAATTTGATCCATGGATTGTAATATCCCAAAATAGGGAAAATAAGCAGTAACGGGGATATCTTAAGGTATTCCAAAAATGGATTACTCAGCAATGCATTCACAGAAAAATGCATTTTCAGAAATATAAGTCATGAAATTATAAACCATCACTTGGATCCATTATATATATCCATCTAGAATCTAAATACAAGAGGATATCATAAACAAAAGAAACTAAGTGAGGTAAATAGACCTCCCACAACTAGTGTAGCTGAAAATGACCAGAACTCCAGAACACTGCTACTCAGAAATTATGCACAAAAAATACAGCTCATTATTATAAGGGTTTCAACTCAGAAATTTGGAGAACAAGTATATCTACTCATATATTGATCAATAATTCTTAAGAATTGAGATCTAGTCTCCTTATACAAAATACAAGATAACCAGCAAGGGTTTCTTGTCATACACTCAAAATAGAATGGTGATCTTCAGAAATAAACTGAGTAATAAATGAAATATGAAATATAAGAGTGTATAAGTCTAAATAATAATATATCTAATATGGATCCCCTCAAAGGTCTCCTCCCATGAAATTTTGAACCCCTCAATCACAAGGAAACACTTCAAAGAAACCCCAAGACCTCCTGTTGAAACTGCCTTTAAAAATAACGCATTACCTAGCTGGAAAAGCACCAGGAATGTGGGGAAATGTGTGGTATGATACCACGTATCTGAAATGAGCTCAATATATCTCCAAAGAGATCTCCCAATGGAATGAAACCTCCCTACAATGAGAAACTATCTCAAAAAGCAGGATCTCAATCCCCTGCACTCCTGTACCCTACAACACATCACAATGACCTACAGAAACCATGTTGATCAATTAAGTTGAAGCTTGGCCCAAAAACCTGATGTTGAAAATGAATGAAAACTCTCCCAAGGGGCTCCTCAAGGAAAGAGGTGGGATTTCCACTCGGGAACACCCGGTGCTAAACAGCACAACAACCCTGCCAAACAGTAAGAGGAAACAAAAGTCTAAGTAGACCAAAATAATAATCTAAAACATGAGGAATAATGTTTCCATCATATTCCTTAAATAAAATGTGAGTTTTCTTTCCCTTGGCCCCACCCAATTAGTTCATTTCCATCAAGAGATTCGTCTCCCTCCAAAACTGCGTTATTCCTTCCTTGATCCCTGCTCCTCCACATTTGCATTGTTGACTTAGTCAAAGTAGACTGTATCAACTTGATATTATCTCTATTCACACATGGAGGTCTCCTTCCACACTTAAGGTTTTTTTATTCCTTCTTAGGAGACTTACGGGCCTTCCTACCCATTTGTTCACTGGCTAAAAGACACTGCTAACTCTAATGTTCCATTTAGTTTCAAGCTAAAATTTGTGAACATTATAGTCCTCCCCTCCAAAATATTTTATTGTCCTCAATCAAATGTATAGGGAGAGAAAAATTTCTCCCCTCCTCCTCTTGTGGCCTCCCATCAATGGCCTCCATCACTGCATCAAGATAATCTACAATAAAACTGCCATCTAATGTCTCCTCCCAAGTGTGAAAAAACCAAATGGCCCACATCAATCAAAGGTGGAAAGTGTGAATGGAAACATTCTTTATTTCCCATGGCCTCGAAAAAGTAGGAGTGATGAAAAAAATGGTGAATGAGTGACTCCCTCACCCATTTTATCATCCAAATTAAATGATCCATCCTAGGTAGCTCATCAAAAGAATCATCAACCCCGGTTTTATACAATGTGTTGGGGTTGCATGGAGAGATTGGATTCTGCCATCCAAATGGTTTCTCTCTCCATTTATTGTAAAAATGGGGCTGCCTCTGTCCTTGGGCTGAAATAACATGGCCTCCAAGAATGGCCCAAGTTCCCCCATCAAACATTTCAGCCATGAAGTGCCTCCTCAAGTTCTTCAAGTTGCTCCTCCCACAAGAAGGGAAAAAGTGTGATGTGGCAATAATGGTTTGCCCATGGTTTCTCCTGAAGTGTAAAACATGTAAAGTGGGGAGAATCATGCTCCCAATGGGCATCTATAATACCTTAAGCACTCTCCAAACAATTCTTCCCATGAATATAAAAATATTAGCAGTAAATGGAAGCTAAATGCAATAAAAACAAGCTGCCATATGACAACCGGAGAGTGGTTCATAGTTCCACCAATGGAACTAGCACAGTGCATCCTTTGTCTGCATCAAAAAAAAAAATAACAAGTGCTTTCCCAGCCACTTTTTTTCTGCCACAATCATCTAATAAAATGGAATCATGAATATACAATATGGTGTCAATGGTGCACACCAAGAATCATGTGGCTTCCCCCACAAACCACCAATAAGGTAGCCAAAATAAATGCTACAAGTAGCTACAAGTACATCATCATAAAATATGCAAGAAGGGATAGTTCTTGATACATCATGCTGCTCAAACAAGGAAAAGAAGTGCAATAAAAAATGTGAAATTATACTTCCTCCATCATGTGCTTGAGATCTTGAGCTAAAATGGCTCAAGTGGAATCTTTCCCTCACCTCCAATCAGTAGGGAAGTGGTCGTGACCTCTTATCTATCACCATCTGGGCTATGCATCTCTCCATATGCTAAAATATGTAATGATGGATGCCCTCCCAAGTGAAATCCTCTACAAAATAAAGATATGCATCATAATGGATGGGAAGGAAGTCCTCATGTGCTGTATGAAGCAACTTCTCCTTGAGCTTAGAAGCTCCAGTCAAGAAGACTCTGCCATAAGAATATATTACCATATCATCCACCATATACTCATCATCTCTATCCAGGTCATCAAGTATCATACATGCACCTAGATCCTTGGAGTACTCTACCAAGATTTGAGACCTCCAATATGGATCAATCCTCCCAAGAGACAGCGCTGCTGATCTGCCATGTGAAGCTCTCCTCATGCTCCTGCCTGCTACTTTGACATCCCCCATGCCAAAGTATTCCTCCAAACTCTTCACCTCTCCAAAATCCAAGAGTGGTGAATCCATAGACAATATGTCTTTCATCAACTCTAGATCCTGTGGCCACCCAGGTGGAATGCCCCCATGTAGTGAGACATCAATGTTAAGAGTAGACTATACATATGGTTGGGCAGCTTTTCCCTTGCCGTCACAACGCAAATCAGTCTGCCTCTTCCTTGCATTAGCTTTCTGAAATAGAGAAGGGTGTGTGCCTCTCATCAAGTGATGCTTCTCTTCCTTCCTACCTCCTCCTTCCATCTGCAATGCTTCACAATCATGCTGCTCATAGATTTTTCTTGGACCTCCATGTATGAGATCCTGGGCAACTTCTTGCAAGGATACAAGAATCCCTCCTATTGGAGCATGTAATCCTCTTCCCTATGCATGAGGTACTAGATGTGCTCTAGATGTGATAGCGTTGTTGCCCTCATCTTCATCAATCTGTATAGGAAACCTCCCAATCATTGGATTCTCTTGTGAGAAAGATATCCCCGTGCCCTCCTGTTTAGGAATGTGAGATAGAGGTCTTGCATCTAACAATGTATAATGCAATATGTTAGCTTCTCCCTTGGTTTTCTGAAGTGTAGTGAATTTTATAGTCTCCTCCATCATATGCAAGGTTTTTTTTCTCTCAAGTTTTTCTTGCTCATGTGTATTAGGAAGTTTCCCATTAAACCTTCCCACCAATGTTTCAATGAATCTTGCATAAGAGGAAGTGTTTGCATTTTTTAAAGAAAAATATTCAAAAATACACCATGCATGGGCCTTACCTCTAAAATGCAGTTCTGTAATTCTGATGGCTTCATCTTCATTAATGTGGTGTTGATGTAAATAGGAGTCTAGCTCCTCCACCCAAGCTCCAACTGAACATGTATGTGAGCCTTCAAAAGTAGATAGAGGAAACCTATTTGCATCCTGCTGCTTGCTTCCCTCCACCTGGATCTTGCAATACTCTCAGAAATTGGTATGATCTCTAAACCTCTCAGTTTGAGATTCATACTCCTGCAAAAATTCACTAAGAGCTTTCCTCTTAGGTATTCTCCCTCCTCTCATCCATCTCAAGATAGATATGGGCACTTGACTACACTGTGCATCATGGTCTATAGCTGCATGCTCACAGTCACCATGTGCAAATCTAGATTCAGCTCTAGATCTAAACTCCTTTGGAGATCCCATCTCCATTCTTATTTTCTTTAGCTCTCCTTGAAAGCTCTGCATAGATCTTGGAAGAAGCTTTGTAAGCTTGTCTTCCTTTCTTCCTTCACATAATGGAGCCTTCTCTTTTCTATCCATCTCTCCTAAAAGTATAATGGTCTGATATCCATAGGGTGAGCCAATATTGAAGCTTTGATACCACTATAATATCCCAAAATAGGGAAAATAAGTAGTAACAGGGATATCTTAAGATATTCCAAAAATGGACTGCTGAGCAATGCATTCACAAAAAAATGCATTTTCAGAAATATAAACCATGAAAATTTAAACCATCACTTGGATCCATTAGATATATCCATCTAGAATCTAAATCCAAGAGGAGATCATAAACAAAACAAATTAGGTGAGGTAAACAGACCTCCCACACCTAGTGTAGTTGAAAATGACCAAAACCCTAGAACACTGCTACTGAGAAATTATGCACAAAAAATACAGCGTGGTCTTATGATGGTTTCAACTCAAAAATATGGAGAACAAGTAGATATACTCATATATTGATCAATAATTCTTAATAACTGAGATCTAGTCTCCTTATACAGAATACAAGAGAACCTGGCAAGGGTTTCTTGTCATACACTCAAAATATAACGGTGATCTTCAGAAATAAACTGAATAATAACTACAACATGAAATACAAGGGTGTAGAAGGTTGAAGAATAATAAATCTGATATGGATCCCCTCAAAGGTCTCCTCCCATGAAAGGCTGACCCCTCAATCACAGGGAAACATTGCAAACAACTCCAAGACCTCTTGCACTGGAAAATCACTAGGAGTGTGGGGAAATGTGTGGTATGATACCACAGATATGAAATGAGCTCAATATCTCTCCAAATATATCTCCCAATAGAAGTAAACCTCCCTCCTGTGAGAAACTAGCTCAGAAAGCAGGATCTCAATCCCCTCCACTGCTGCACCCTGCAACACAACACAATGACCTGCAGAAACTACGCTGATGAAATAATATGAAGGTTGGCCTGAGAACCTGATGTGGAAAATGAATGGAAACTCTCCCAAGAGGCTCGTCAAGGAAAGAGGTGGGATTCCTGCTCAGGAACACCCGATGCTAAACAGCACAGCAACCCTGCTAAACAATAAGAGGAAGAAAAAGTATGAGAAGACCAAAATAATAATATAAAACATGAGGAATAATGCTACCATCCTCTTCCTTAAATAAAATGTGAGTTTGCTTGCCCTTGGCCCCACCCAATTAGGTCATCCATCAAGATATTCATCTCCCTCCAAAACTTCATTATTCCTTCCTTGATCCCTGTTCCTCCACATCTGCGTTGTTGAATTAGTCAAAGTAGATTGAATAAACCTGATATTATCCTTGTTCACACATGGAGGTGTTTTATTGAGCTGAAAAGAGGGTCTCCTTCCACACTTAAGGTGTTTTTATTCCTTCTTAGGAGACTTATGGGCCTTCCTACCCATTTATTCACCAGCTAAAAGACACTGCTAACTCTAATGTTCCATTTAGATTGAAGCTAAAATTTGGGAACATTACATGGATCACCATAGTGAAGGGCAGAACCCCACAACATAGATGTCTCCTCAATAAGTGTGTCAAAATGTAATATCCCAAAATGGAATGCAGTAGTGCATAAGAACAATATTGGAAAATTGGGGTGAAATTAAGTCATAAAATTTGTTGAGAAAAACATAGCCATAAAATGAATGGAATAGTAGCAAAAAGAAGCACTTCTACATCCTCCCAAGTGGGGAAAATGCAGCAATTTGACCCTGAAAACGTTATTTCTAAATATTTACATTTTAACTATGAGAAATAAAACTTGTTTCCTTTATAATATAGTCTTAGGCCCTCACATACAAAATAGGAACTGAAACAAATCAATTATGATAAGTTAAAAAAACCTCTCGGCCTCAAATCAGCTTAAAAATACCCAAATCCCATGACTTAAGCTATGTAGAATTTACTGGAGAAAATAATAGCATTATTTTCTTAGGGTTTCTATAGTATAGTAATAGAACAACATGGATCTGGAACTTAATTGAACAATATGCTAAGAAAGTGAAGATCTGGCCTCCTTAATCCATTAGAAAGACAAGCGGGCAAGGGTTTCATGAAAGTACAAGTACAAAAAGAGCAGATCTGAATATTCAGCTCTGAAAAATGAAGTATTACTAAAAAATTACATAAATATAGCTGAAAAAGACAAAAGAGGGATGAGAATCCCTTTCTGTAGCTTTCCGGGAGAAGGGTTGGCCCTTTCCCAGGGGAACTACCTCAAAATCAGGGGTTGAAACCCTACTGGAGCAACTTTATGAAAAATGACGCACTTCCTACAAGGGACTACATTATAGGAAATGAGGAACAGTTTGGCCAATTTCCAATATGTAAATGAAGCCCATAAATCTTCCTAGCTGATCTCTCAAGAGAACGAATGCACCCTCTACTGAGAAACAGACCCGGAAGTGGTGTTATCAAACCTCCACTGCAACACCCTGCAACACAACAATATTCCGCTAAAAAAATAATGCTAAGGCTAGAGAATGGTGCTTGGCCTCAAGCATGGATGTGGATCAATACAATACATATCTCTCCCAGGAGGCCTCTTAAGGGAAGAGGTGGGATTCTCGCTCGGGAACACTCGGTGCTAAACAACACTACAACCCTGCTAAACAACAAGAGGAAGCCAAGTCTAAGCAGACCAAGATCAAATGATCATATAAAAAGCATTAATAACAAAGGCTCCCATCCTCTCCATATATAGCAAGTGAACCTCTTCACATTAGGTCCCATCCATATATGTCATCAAGCTCATGTAAGTTGTCCTCCACCAAAACTGCACTGTTCATCAAGAAGATTCAATGTATCTAGTCAACTTTGTTGACTTGGTCAAATTTGATTGAATCAACATGATCCCATCTTTGTTCACACACAAGGGTGCTCAAATTAGATGCTTTATTCTTCCTCCTTCCACATTAGGAGTGTTATTCATCCTTCTAAATAGGTTAATGGGCCTCCTTACCCATTTATTCACCTACCTAGTGATAAAAAAACTCTAATATTCCATTTAGCTTGAAGGCTAAATTTTTGGAATATTACAAAAAACACCCTGCAACTTCCTTCTTGCAAATAACTAGTCCTGGAAGGGAAACTATGCTGTAGGTTGAAGCACTAGATTGGCCTGAAGCCAAGATTTGAAAATGCAGCTCCAAAGGCTCAAAACTCCCTTTCCAATGGGATATAATACTTTCTCAGTGAAAAGAGGCCCTAGAATGGCCTAGATCTAAGCAGATCTAGCCTCCACTTGCTGCAACTTATAAGGACAGCCAAACCCTCAACAAGATTTGAGTTGTAGTTAGAATATGAGCTTGGCCAAATGCCTGATAGTGGATGAGATCAGCAAGACTCTTCCAAGAGGCCTCCCAAGGAAGAGGTGGGATTCCTGAACAGGAACACCCTAGTGCTAAACAACACTATCCTCAGCTAAATAGTAGTGAATGATATATGTCTAAACAGAAAAATCCTTCAAAAATAATATCTTCAACAACCTTCTCATGTTGTCCTCCTCTTCCTTAAATAAGATGGAACCCTTGCCAAACCCTAAACCATCTCAATGATTTAGCTGCATTCACATGATTAGCCTCCAACCAAAACTGCATTGTGCATCTAGGTGATTCAATGTATCTAGACAATGCTATTGATTTAGTCCAGTTGACCCAGTCAAATGACTCAATCCCTTTCACACATAAGGGTGTTTTGTTAAGGCAGCCCCAATTTAGCCTTGTTCATATGGGCATTGATTTATTTGGCTATTTGAGGAGTTTAATTTATCCTCCTTTACAATTTTATTCTTGCAACAAGAAAATGAAAACAAAATTGTATATTCCTATTATCTTGGGCTAATTAGGAATATTAAAAGGACAAATTTTTTGTTACAGCTTTGGACAATTGAGACAATTTTCTTATGTTAGGACCCTATATTACTGGTGTAGTCCCTTATTGTTATTATTGTCGCCCCCTTATTTTTATTGTTGTACCACTATAACCCCCATATTGTTATTATTGTGCCCTTAAATTATTATTGTTAAGTCAGCTATGATTATATTATGAACCCATGGACTCATGTATATAGAAAGGAGGTCTTTTCGTTTGTATCATCCAAGAATTATTCATTTATTTAATGTAAATGAGGTTTCCCCCTCGAAGTGACTTATTTATAAGGCATTGATCTCTCTTTTCTTCTATTTTAGGAGCCGATTTTCTAGGGTTTCGCTGATTCAAATAGTTCATCGTGGAATTTTTTGTATAACTTGTTTTCTGTGAAGGTTGAGATGCTAAAAAGAAAACCCATTTCGAAGAATCCTGAGGAACTTTGTGTAAAAATTTTATATCATGGTTCACAAGATTTTTGGATATATGATCTGTGGAATTTAGGGTTTTTGTAGGCTCCCAAATTTCATCTAAAAGATGTGACCTTGGGGAAATTGTCATAACTCTCTCTATGAGAATAGGATTGGAATTATTTAAAAAATGGCCACACGTACACGAGCATTAGTTTCTTGTGTTTCAATTTCAGAGCCGAAGGAGGAAAAAATGACACGTGGTACATCATACAAGTTTACTCTACTGAACCAGTGCATAATTAGGTCACTGTGGGAGATGGCACATAACTTTGCCTTGAAGAATCCAAATTAGGTCTGACCTATGGAATTCAAAGGAATATTTAGAGGGATACTATAAGTCTAAATTTCATAGAGATAATTCTGTTTCAATATCGAGCTCCTCAAAAGCAAGAAAAAGGTTTGTATTGTTTTTTCAAATTGCATAAGTCTTGTTTGAAAATCAATTTGAAGTGATTCCAAGGGAATATTGAAGCATAGATACCAATATTGGGTTCCAAAATTCCCCCTAAAAATAATTCAACACCTATTAAGCCCTCATAATACTCTACTATGACTCGTGAGCAGGAAGATGTGCAACATGATATATCAAAACTACAAGAGAAAGTGCACCAAATTTCTCTCTCGCAAAGAGCATCAAAAAATGAAATGGAGGTTTTGAAGAAAGTCATGGAAGCTAAGATGGATTGTTTGAATAAATGCATTTAATCTTATATGAATGACATGGAAGCAAATGTGGATGGCATCAAAGCTAAGATGGATGACATTAATGAAAAAATGAAATAAAACATGGAAGACATGAATAATTATCTAAAAGTAGACATGGAAGGTTTGAAGGAAGGTTTGACAAAGTTGATACAAGAAATTATTGGAGAAAAGATAGTAGAGGAAACTCATGTTGAGAACAAAATAAATGTTAATAATGATTTCATAAAATCTAAGGTTGGATGGAAGACCCACCATATTCCAAATATGGATATGAGAAAGTTTGATGCCAAGAATCACGTAACATGGATACTACATATGGAGCAATATTTTGATCTCCATAATGTGCAAAACACAGAAAATGTATGCATTGCAACTTTAAATTTAGAACAAAATACACTTGTATGGTATCAATTACTTTTCTCTCGTTAAATTTTTTTCACTTGGTCAATCTTTACGGAGTAAATGATAGCACATTATAAGGATACAAAGACAAAGACCTTCTTTAGCCAATTTATGAATCTCAATCAAAAGGGTTCAATGGTGGATCACATTGAGGACTTCCAAACATTGAATATAAGGGTACCTGATATTCCAAATGAACACGGGATTGATGTCTTCATAGGGACTTTAAAAGATAACATCCAACATGAGTTTCACTTTTGGGAACCTAATTCATTAGAGAAGGCATTAAGGTTGGCATGAAAATTTGAATTTAAAATTATGGAAAAAAGGAAGCCTACCACACACATCTATAAAGATGTAAATGTTGCTACTCCTAGACTTCTACAACCTACAATGTTGACACCACAACAATTGGAAGAAAAAATATCAAAAGGGATTTTCTACAGTTGTGATAGAAAATACATTAAAGGTCATAAGTTTTCTAAGAAGAAATTATTTTACATATATTGTGAAGAGGAGAAAGAAAATGAACAAGAAACTTCAAAAGAAGAGGATATAGACCGGGACGCAGCCCTAGAGAAAGAAGAAATGAGTCCGACCATATCCTATAATTCGTTGTTTGGTTTAGCACTCCTAAAACTCTCAATATAGAAGGACATATCAAGAAGAAAAAGGTAATAATTTTAATTGACTCGGGTAGTACCCATAATTTTATTCATTGTAAGGTAGCCAAGCAATTGAATTGCTTCCTATACCCAACACCAGAATGTTAAGTGATTGTTGCAAATGGAGGAAGTATAAATTGCTTTGGAAAATGCCATAATATCAAGATAACGATGGGATAATATATAATGAATACTCCAATTCTTTGCATCCCAATGGGAGGTTCTCATGTTGTACTAGGAGTAAAATGGTTACAATATTTGGGGAGGCTAGCTTTTAATTTTCAAGAAATTTTCTTGAATTTTTTGCGGAAGGAAAGGAATTTGAATTACAGGGTATCACAGGGAAGCCAAGAAAGATAATAAGCTATAATTTCATGAAAAAATCTTCTGAAAAAATAACAACGAGGCGTAATTGTGCAATTATGCTCACTATAAGTTCCAACGTCAAAATAATCTATTTCTCCAAATGTCAAAAACATATTGGAAAATCATTCCATAGGTGTTTGAAACTCCCACAGGACTTCCACCTATTCGTGATCATGATCATGCTATTCATTTGATTCCATGAAGTGTTCATCCAAACATCAATCCTTACAGATATTATTATGTCCAAAAGAGGAAAATTTAGTGTATGATTGTAGAAATGGTAGAGGTTGGCATAATTCAACTGAGCCCAAGTTCTTTCTTTGTTCTAGTAGTATTGGTGCATAATAAGGATGGATCACGATGCATGTGTTTGAATTATAGGGATCTCAATAAGCTCACTATTAAAGATAAATTCCCCATTCCTGTTATTGATGAATTATTGGATCAATTACATGGTGCAATTTATTTTACCAAGTTAGATCTTCATTAAGGATATCATCAAATTAAAATGAAGACTGAAGATAGTCCGAAAAAAAACATTTCGAACTCATGAGGGTCATTAGGTATTTTTGGTCATGCCTTTTGGCCTTACCAATGCACCTTCCACATTTCAAGGGTTGATGAATTCCATTTTCAAACCCTTCCGTAGAAAATTTGTGTTAGTATTTATTGATGATATACTAATCTACAACAGGTCTTGGAAGGATCATGTTGACCATGTTGACAAGGTGCTCAAACTAATAGAGGAGAAACAATTATATGCAAAAAACTCCAAATGTTTCTATGGAGTACAAAAGGTGCACTATCCGGCTCATATTGTATCTCACAAGGGTGTTAAGGTAGAAACAAAAAAATAAAGCCATTAAGGAATGGAAAGTCCACACAAAAATAAAGTAGTTGTGAATATTTCTCAGGTTAATAGGGTTTTATCGCAAGTTTGTTAAGATTTATGGAAGAATAATAACACCTCTAACAACATTATTGAAGAAAGATGCATTTTCATGGAATGCTGAAGCAACTAAACCCTTTGAACATCTTAAATAGGCAATGTACCTAGCACCTATCTTAGCTATGCCAGACTTCACAAAAACCTTTATTGTGGAACATGATGCCTGAGGAAATGGAATTGGTCATGTTTTAATACAAGAAGAACCATTTCTTTTGAAATTCATCGAATCCAAGGAAAGTATTTATAGAAATATATTTATGATAAGGAAATGTTGGCAATACTAAATGCACTAAAGAAATGGCAACCTTACCTAATTTGAAGAAACTTCAAGGTAAAAAATGATCATGATAGTCTTAAATAATTTTTGGAACAAATAATATCCTTAGAAGAGCAGCTCACAAAGATGTTGGGTTATGACTTTGAAATCATCTACAAAAAAGGAAAGCTAAATGTTGTTGCAGATGCACTATCAAGAAAGCATGAAGAGGTGGAGGCATTTCTTTGGGCATTTCTATCAGCCAACCATATTGGATAACCGAAGAAAGGGATGAATGGAAAAATGACAAATAAGTGTGGACACTAATTTAAAGGTTTCAGCAAGATCCTACTACATATGATACATTTAGTTGGAAAATTGATTCCTTATGGTAAAAAGGTCGCTTATATATTTCTAAGAATTCCCAGTTAAAACAAAATATTCTTTTGGAATTGCACACTTATCCCCTAAGAGGACACTCAAGATTCTTAAAAAGTTACCACAGGGTGAGGAAATAATTTTCTTGGGTGCGTTTAAGTTTGATATTGAAACTTTTTTGGCAGAATGTTTGGTTTTCCAGCAAAATAAAGTTGAGACAACTAAGACCTCGGGTCTTCTACAACCTTTATCTATTCCAATTCAACGTTGGGAGGATATTTCAATGGTTTTTGTCATAGGTTTACCTAAGTCTGAAGGAAAGAGTGTAATCATGGTGGTAGTTGATAGAATTACCAATTATGCACACTTTTTTGAATTATCTCATCAATTTAAGGCAAGTATAGTTGCTACTGCATTTATGGAAACAATTGAAAAGCTATATAGAAACCCAAAGATTATTGTAAGCAACAGAGATCCCATTTTACTGGAAAATTTTGGAAAATTTTATTTTTTGGTTTGGGTAATCAACTAGCTCATAGCTCATGTTATCATCCTCAATCCGATGGGAAAACTGAGATAGTGAAAAAATGTTTGGAAGGATATCTTCATTGTTTTGTATCTGATAAAGAAACATAATGAGTCAAGTGGTTACCTCTAGCTGAATGGTGGTATAACACTTCCTTCCATACTACAGCAAAAATGACCCCAGTTATGGCACTTTATGGATATCATCCAATGTCCATCACATAATATTTAAGAGAAAATTATAAGGTTTAATCAGCGGAAGATCATATCGATCATCAACAAAAATTTCTCTATTTCTTAAATCATAACCTAAATTTGGCACAAAAATGAATGAAACAATAGGTAGATAAACATCGCAGAGAGAGAAGTTTTGATGTAGGAGACTAGATATTTCTAGGACTACAACCAAACAAACAAATGTCCCTCAAGAAAGCTAAGAAGGATAATAAATTATCGCCAAAGTACTATGGTCCATACAAGGTGTTGCAAAATATTGGTACTATCGCATACAAATTGGAGCTTCCTACTTCTTCTTGATTGCATCCAGTTTTCCATGTTTCATTCCTAAAGAAGGTTATAGGTGACAAAATTCCAGTTCAAACAATATTTCTAGAACTTGATGAGGAATGAAAAATCATATTGGAATCTGAAGCAGTCATGGAAAAAAGAAATCAACAACTATGTAATCGATTAATTTCAGAGTATCTCATCAACTGGAAGAGCTTACCCACTGAATATTCTACATGGGAGGATGAGAATTTTATACAGAAGCATCTAGAGCTACTCAAGCATTGAAGACAAAACTTTTTTTAAGGAGAGGGGCATGTTAGGTCCCTATATTACTAGTGTAGTCCCTTATTGTTGTTAGCGTTCCCCCCTTATTGTTATTGTTGTGCCCCTGTAACCCCCATATTATTATTATTGTGCCCTTACATTATTATTGTTAGGTCCGCTAGGATTATATTGTGACCCCATGGAATCATATATATAGAAAGGAGGTTTTTTCATTTGTATCATCCAATAATTTTTCATTTATATAATGTAAAGGAGGTTTCCCCCTCGAAATGGCTTATTTCTAAGGCATCGATCTCTTTTTTCTTTCTATTTTTGGTGTTGGTTTCATAAAAACCCTAGATTGCCACAATTCTACTCTTGTGTCCTGTAATTATTTCCAAGAATTTGGCCATGAAATAAAATATTGTCCCATTTTATTAGCTAAAATGCAGGATAAGTGCAAAAACTAGCAATCATAGAACATACATATGATAGTCTGAACCGCAACAAGGAGATAAAAGTGTTAATATAGTAACACACAGTGGTATGAATACTAGAGTAATCTTCACATATGGGTGGAGGTCTGTGCCAGAGACATGGGTAAGGAAGGTTGAATATAAGATTGTTTGGTTTGATGTGCAACACAAAAAGGAGACATTCATGGCAGCGGAGAAATTGGTTGTGCCTCCTAAGGCATCAACTACACAGAGATATTTCTTCCTGGTAGAAAAGAAGCGTGAAGAGAATGTTGAAGTGAAGGAAGTTAATCCGTTTATCCTAGCGTCTTCCCTAGAGACATGCATGAATTTGTTAAGGGACATAAGCGCTATATACGAATTGCAAGAGCTACTTCATAACTGTGATGGTAAATAAGAGTTCCTGCTAGACCAACACACAATCAGCAAAGTGTATAAGAATAAGAAAAGAAGTAGGCAAGAGATGTGACTAACTGTGCACATTAGAAATTATGAGGTGGATCAAGTCATTCTGGATCTGGGATCATATGCTAATGTTTTGCCAAAATAGACATGGGAGTAGTTGGGAAAAATGAAGCTGCAATGGTCGCATATTCAATGGAGGATTGCAAATGAGCTAAAAATCATTCCTATGGGGCGATTTCAGGGATTCAATGTAGATTCTGATGGTGCAAGTGTGTTGATAAACTTTTAGGTCATCGATATTGTTGATGATATTAATCCTTACCTTGTGTTTTTAGGATTTTATTAGGCATATGATATGTATGCTATAATAAATCTGAAGAATTGGCAGATGGTGTTTCAAAAGGATGGTACATGAGTTTTTGTGCCATTAGACCCTTTTGAAGGTGTGTGCTATATGGAGCATATCCAGCCTGAGTATGGAGATGCTATGATTGATCAAATTTACCAGCTAACTGTGCAAGATGAAGACTGGGTTAATCCTATTGTAGATGGGAGAAAATGTTGGGAGTGTGATAGTTCATGTGTGTTTGATTTAGATGAATAGCTAGAACCCTTGCATAATATATTATATGAATTGACCATGAAGCATTGTAACACGGTTACCAAATCTCTACATTATGTCAACTAAGAAGTGCTTTACATTACCTTTTATGATGGAATGGGGAATGTTATCTTATTCTTGGAGGAATTTGAGTGGAAATCACTAGAGGAATAATGGTATGATGCTCTGGAATTTTTATTAAGGTCCACTCCAGCCCAATCATGTGGTGCACACAAGGAAAGTCTAGGAGGATGGTCGGAGTTCTGAAAATTGATGTCTGAGATTTTGTGAGGTTGAAATGAAGTTTACGGAGAAGTATGATGACTAGAAGGATTCACATGAGAATTTAGCTCGTTGGTTTGCAAATTTGGGATCAACACCTCCGCTAGAATGGGTGCACATGTTATTTCATTCTGTCGAGATGATACCTAAACAATGGTATCTTAAAACATAGTTGTGCAATGGAATGGCTGAATGGGACAAGATGATTGAAGAGAAAATGCTGACATATAGCTTCGAAGATGCATGGGAATGCATTCGTGAAGCTCTTCAAGAAGTCACAATAGGTTTATTTTAAATTTCTAAGGATATAAGGACTCTAATACAACCATATCAGGCTATATAGTGGGACACGACTTGTGAGGATGGCTAAAGCTTTGTTTGGAGGAACACCATTTTTGGGATTGTGTTGGGGGAGGATATATTTGTATCTCATGAGAACTAGATCCAGATCACTTGTGTTGGGGGAGGTTAGTTGCGAATATCATGAGGACCTTCTGCAGACCACTTGTGTTGGGGGATGGCTCCAGTACAACAGAAAAAATCCAGGCATAGTCAGAGGTTACTACACCAAGGGAAGCCAAACTTCTATGACGGGTTGAATCTCGTGTATTTCATCCAAAATATGATAGTTGGAACTATTACAACTGATTTGAAAACAACCTAGCCATTAAAAGGGGAGGTAAAATGCAATTAATGGGAACATCTAGCCAAATATGCCACCAAATCGAAATTTATGAGGAGAATATAAGGCTGAAGGTTAAACCTGAACTTGAAAGTTACTATATATCAAGGAGCCTGCTCCCCATTCAAATGCTTTGCATGCTGAGTTAGAAAAGAGAATTTTTGTTTGTAAGAGTGTCGAGAAAGTTATTGCATGTCGGAGTACAGTCTCGAGGGAGTTAGAGAAACCTTGATCAAACCTAGGCTTAGCCACATATTCTTGTTAGGATTCAATTGCATAATGATGACAAAAACTCCAGTAATAGGCACAGGTTCGAGGTCTCCAAGAGGAAAAAATACTACAGGTACATCGATGTCCATGAAGCCTAAGAAAATAATTATGTGATCCTCGTCCCATAAGAAAATTATGAAGGAACATTGTAGTAAGGTTTCTTAGAAATAATATAAGGGAAAAGTCGTGGAGATAAAATCAAAGGAAGAAAAAGTAGAGAAGAAGAATAAGAACTAGAGGAAATTGAAATTGAAGGGGTTGTGCCTCTCTCTAGGTGGTCTACTTATATTCCTCCATAGAATCCAGACACTAATAATTTGGTGAAATATCCTGACGCAGTAAGTACAAGGTATATACATGTTTGATTTTAGATGAGGTGCAGATGGAAGGCGAATTTCTCACCAATATCCCTTAGCTCATAATGGAGGATTGGGATTTTAATGACTCGGGTAAGTGCTCGCAATTTCAACCTAGTAGGTACCTGCTCCTTTAGGTCTACCCATATGGAGTCACATGATTAGAGATGATGAAATGGGTGAATTGTATCCAACAATCAGGGATACTCAACATGCTCTCTGTGCCAGATTTTGGTTAAAGTACCATTAATAACATTTGTGTCATCTAGTTGTTTGCCTTGATCCACGACATTTTTTGGTGGCTAGGAAAGAATATGCCCTTTATGGAGATAGTGATCAGGAGATTTATGACCCTTCCTTGTCAAGGATTGGACGTCATGGAGGCATTTGTAGGGAAAATCCAAGACAAGAAATTTGAAGATAATATAAATAAGGAGTATGGTCTAACCAAGGGGAGTAGGGGTGTTACGGGATGAATTAACTTAGGGTGTGGGTTGAGAAACCCAATAAAGAAAGAGGCATACAACAACAAGAAGAAACCAAAGTAATGGTCCTAAGGATTAAACTATTAAAACTGGTAGATGTGACCTTACCTGTAAGTCGTACATATGAGTTTTTTCCCACATCGTTCAAACCCTTTGCATCTCCACATGTTTCAAAACCTGCAACTCATCCAAGAAAACCACATAGACTAGTATCTATAGCAAACATGTTCTAGATGTCAATTGTTAGAAAATATAAGCTTATATAAAATAACATGAAATCAAATATAACGAGATCATTAAATGCATAAAAACATTAAATATCATGACATTAAGAATGGGGCAGAGCTTCTTTATTGATTTATGTAAAAAATGTGGAGGAATACCGCCTGATTCAGCCATGGCTCCAAACGAAACTGTCCTCCAGATCCGTCTAGCCAAACCCTCAACAATCTTCTTCCATAAGGATACACAAGGATGTCACATCAAGGAAGTGAACATATCTAAGAGGGAAACAAGGTTTTCCTCAACCTGGTAAGTGCAGAAGGGAAAATGTTATGAAACCATCTCAAAAAATAGAAGAAAAGAGAGATCAACACCTTATAAATAAGCCACTTCGAGGGGGAAACCTCCTTTACATTACAGAAATGAAAAATTCTTGGATGATACAAATGAAAAAAAATCCTTATATATATCAGAGTCCATGGGGTCACAATATAATCCTAGATAACATAACAATAATAATGTAAGGGCACAATAATAAAAATATTGGGGCTACAGGGGTACAAAAATAACAATAAAGGGGTTACACTAACAACAATAAGGGACTACACTAGTAATATAGGTACCTAACATGCCCCTCTCCTTCAAAAAATTGTTGTCCACAATGATTTAGTAATAATGGATGCTTATGTATAAAATTCTCAACCTCCCATGTAGAATCTTCAGTGGGTAAGTTTTTCCACCTGATGAGATACTATGAAATTGATCGATTTCGTAGCTGTCGAGTTCTCATTTCCGTGACTACTTCAAGTTCCAATATGATTCTTCCTTTCTCCTCAAGTTATGTAAATATTGTTTGAACTGGAAATTTGTCACCTATAACCTTCTTTAAGCATGAAACATGGAAAACTGGATGCACCTACGAAGAAGCAAGAAGCTCTAATTTATATGCCATAGTAGCAATATTTTGCAACACCATGTAAGGACCATAGTACTTTGGTGATAATTTATTATCCTTCTTAGATTTCTTGAGGGAAATTTGTATGTATGGTTGTAGCCATGTAAATATCTAGTTTTCTACATCAAAAATTCTCTCACTATGACGTTGATCTGCCTGTTGTTTCATTTGATTTTGGGCCAAATTTAGGTTATCCTCTAAGAGTTGGAGAAATTCTTGTTGATGCTTGATGTGATCTTCCACTGCCTGAACCTTATAATTTTATCCTAAATATGATGTCATGGATGGTGGATGATATCCATAAAGTGCCATAAATGTGGTCATTTTTGTTGTAGTATGGAAGGAAGTGTTATACCACCGCTCAAAGAGAGGTAACCACTTGGCCCATTGTGTTTTCTTATCAGATACAAACTAGTGAAGATATCCTTCCAAACATTTATTCACTATCTTAGTTTTACCATGGGATTGAGGATGATAATATGAGCTATGAGGTAGTTGAGTACCCAAAAAAGAAAATAATTTCGTTCAAAAATTTCCAATAAAAATGGGATCTTTGTCACTTACAATAATCTTTGGGTTTCCGTGTAGCTTTTGAATTGTTTCCATAAATGGAGTAGCAATTGTACTTGCTTTAAATTGATGAGATAAGGCAAAAAATTGTGCATACTTGGCAATTCTATCAACTACCACCATGATGACACTATTTCCTTCGGACTTAAGTAAAAATACGATAAAATCCATTGAAATCTCGTCCCAACATTGACTTGGAATGGATGAAGGTTGTAGAAGACCCGAGGTCTTAATTGTCTCTACATTATTTTATTGGAAAACCAAACGTTCCACCACAAACATTTCAATATCACATTTAAGGCCATTCCAAAAAAATTATTTCTTCACCCTGTCGTAAGTTTTTAAAAATCCTCAGTGTTCTCCTAAAGGATAAGTGTGAAATTCCAAAAGAATCTTTTATTTTAGTTGGGAATTCTTACAAATATATAAGGGATATTTGTACCATAAGGAATATGTTTTCAAACTAAATGTATCAGATGTATTAGGATCTTGCTGCAAATTTTGAATGAGCATCCACACTTCTTCGTCTTTCTTTCATTCATCCCTCACTTCAGTTATCCAATCTGGTTAGATAATAGAAATGACACAAAGAAATTCTTCCATCTCTGCATCCTTTCTTGAGAGTGCATCTACAACAAAATTTAGCTTCCCTTTTTTGTAGATGATTTCAAAGTCATAACCCAACATCTTTGTGACCCATTTTTGCTACTCTTCTCAATATAGTCTTTGTTCCAAAACGTTTTTAGGACTATCATGATCATTTTTTTCCTTGAAGTGTCTTCCCATTAGGTAAGGTCGCCATTTATTTAGTGCATGTAGTATTTCCAACATTTCCTTCCCATAAATAGCTTTCTATAAATAATCTCCTTTTATTGGACGAATTTCAAAAGCAACAGGTCTTCCTTCATGCATTAAAACAACACCAATTCCATTTCTCGAGGCATCACATTCCACAACAATGGTTTTTGTGAAGTCTTGCCTAGCTAAGACCGATACTAGGCACATTTCCTCTTTATGATGTTCAAACATCTTAGTTGCTTCAGGAGTCCATGAAAATGCATCTTTCTTCAATAATGTTGTTAAAGGTAACTCTATTCTCCCATAATTCTTAACAAACTTGTGATAATACCCTGTTAACCTAATAAATCCTCGCAACTTCTTTATGGTTGTGGCGAATTTACATTCCTTAATGTCTTTAATTTTGTTAGGGTCTACCTTAACACCCTAGTGAGATACAATATGACCCAGATATTCTAACTCTTGTACTCCAAAGAAACATTTTAATGTTTTTGCATATAATTATTTCTCCTCCAATATTTTGAGCACCATGTCAACATGTTGAACATAATCCTTCTGAGGCATGTTGTAGATTAGTATATCATCAAAAAATACTAACACAATTTTTTTAAGGGTTTGAAATTGGAATTCATCAACCCTTCAAACGTAGAAGGTACATTGGTAAGGCCAAAAGGCATGACAAAAAATTCATAATTATCCTCATGAGTTTCATATGTTGTTTTCAGAATATCTTCATTCTTCATTCTAATTTGATGATATCCTAAACGGATATCCAACTTGGTAAAATAAATTTCTCCATGTAATTAATCCAATAATTCATCAGTCATAGGAATGGGAAATTTATCTTTAATAGTGAGCTTATTTATCTTCCTATAATCTAGACATATGTGCCATTATCCATCCTTCTTGTGCACCAATACTACTGGAGCAGAGAAAGAAATTTGACTAGGTTTAATTATACCAACCTGTAAAATTTTTGCAATCATATGTTCAATTTCTCTCTTTTGGACATAAGGATATCTGTAATTCCTGATGTTCGAAGGAACACTTCCTGGAATCAAATGAACAGCATGATCATGATCACGAATAGGTGGGAATCTTGTGGGAGTTTGAAACACCTTGGAATTATTGTTAATGAATTTTTGGAGATCTGTAGAAATAGATAATTTTGATATTGGAACTTCTAGTGATCATATTTTGTAATTAAGCCTCGTTGTTATTTCTTCCAAAGCTTTGTCATGACATTACAAATTATTATATTTCCCAGCTTCCCTATGATACCTCGTAATTCAACTTCCTTTCCTTCCGAAAAAAATCTCAAGAAAAGTTCTTGAAAATTAAAAACTATCGTCCCCAAATATTGTAACCATTGTAATCCTTGTACAACATTAGCACCTCCCATTGGAATGGAAATCATTGGAATATTTAATACATATTCCCCCATGGTTAGCTTGATATTATGGCATTTTCCACAACAATTCATAGTTCATCCATTTGAAACCATCACTTGAAATTCTGGTGCTGGGTATAGGAAACAATTCAATTCCTTGGCTATATTACAATGAATTAAATTGTGGGTACTACCCAAATCAATCAGGACTATTACCTTTTTCTTCTCGATAAGCCCTTCTATCTTGAGAGTTTGAGGAGTGGTAATTATTTCCAATTCATTACACGATATGGTCATAATCATTTCTTCTTCTTCTAGGGTTGGTTCCTGCTATATATCCTCTTCTTTTGAAGTTTCGTGTTCATTTTCTTCCTCCTCTTCAAAATCTATGTAAAATAATATATTCTCGGCACACTTATGACCTTCATTGTATTTTCTATCACAACTGTAGCAAAGCCCTTTTGCTCTTTTCTCTTCCAATTGTTGTGGTGTCAACCTTGTGGGTTGTGGAAGTCTAGGAGTAGCAACACTTCCATATTTATAGATGTGAGTGGTAGGATTCCTTGTCTCCATAATTTTACATTCAATTTTTATTGCCAACCTAAATGCATTCTTCAATGCATCCGGGTCCCAATGGAAAACCTCATGTTGGATGATATCCTTTAAAGTCACTATGAAGAGATCAATCCCATGTTTGTCTGGAATATCATTTACCCTTATATTCAATTTTTGGAAGTCCTCAATGTGCTCCACCACTGAACCCTTTTGTTTGAGATTTATCAGTTGGAAAAAGAAGGTGTCGTCCTTTGTATCCTCATAATGTGCTATCATTTCCTCAGTAAATATTGAACAACTAAATTTTTTTTTACAGGAGCAAAGCCACGGATACCATACAAATGTATTTTGTTCTAAATGTAAAGTTGCAATCCGTACCTTCTGTGTGTTTTTCGCATTATTGAGATAATAATATTGCTCCATCTGTAGTATCCATGTTACAGGATCCTTTCCATATAACTTCCTGATATCTATCTTCGGAATATGGTGGTTCTTCCATTGAACATTAGAGTTTATGAAATAATGATTAACATCTATTTTTTTCTCATCATTAGTTTCCTCTACTATCTTTTCACCATTAGGAAATGTTCCTTGTATCAACTTTGTCAAACCTTCCATGTCTGCTTTTAGATCATTCTTCATGTTTTCCATGTTGTCTTTCATTTAATCATTGATCTTAGCTTCCATTTCATCCATCTTAGCTTGTGTTCCATCGATCTTAGCTTCCATACATTTCTTCAAAACATCCATCTTAGCTTCCACGCCTTCCTTAAAAACTTCCATTTCATTTTTTGTTGCACTTTGCGAGAGAAAAACTTGGTGCACATGCTCTTGTAATTTTGCTATGTCATGTTGCACTTCTTTTTCCTCATGAGTCATAGTAGAGAATTTTTAATGATTAATGGGTGTTGAATTATTTTTAGTGGGAATTTTATAACCCAATACTAATATCTATTCTACAATATGCCCTTGGAATCAATTCAAACTGATTTTCAAAACAAATCTTATGCAATTCAAAAAAAAAAACACCTTTTTCTTACTTTTGAGGAGCTCGATATTGAAACTAAATTATATCTATGATTTAAGATCTTTAATATTTGAAATTCAGCTTTGCAGTAGCCCTATGAATATTCTTTTGAATTCCATAGGTCTGTCCTGATTTTCATTATTCAAGGAAAAGTTATGCCCAATCTCCCATAATGACCTAATTATGGACTAGTTCAGTAGAATGAACTTGTGCGATGTTCCATGTGTCACTATTTCCTCCTTTGACTCTGAAATTGATATACAGGAAACTAGAGTCCGTGTAACTGTGGCCAATTTTTACAGAATTCCAATCCGATGCTCAGAGAGAGATTTATGACCATTTTCCTACAGTCACCTCTTTGAGATCAAATTTGGGAGCCTGAAAAAACCCTAAATTCAATAGATCATATCTCAGAAAATATTTCGAAACAAGATCTGAAATTTTTACACGAAGTTGCTCAGGATTTTTTCTTCACGTCATAAAAATTTTAGCTTCTGAACCTTCACAGAGAAAACATTATATCACAAATTCTAGTGTGAACCTATTTAGAGTAGCGAAACCCTAAAATCGAAAGCTTTCATACCAAATGTTATCAAACCAACTCCAAAAATAGAAGAAAGGAGATATCAACACCTTAGAAATAAGCCATATCGAGGGGGAAACCTCCTTTACATTACATAAATGAAAATTTCTTAGATGATACAAATGAAAAAACTTCCTTCTATATATATAGAGTCCATGGGGTCACAATATAATCCTAGCCAACATAACAATAATAATGTAAGCGCACAATAAGAACAATATTGGGGTTACAAGGGTACAAAAATAACAATAAGGGGGTTAAACTAACAACAAGGGAATACACTATTAATATTGGGACATAACAGACATGGATAGTTAGACTTGATCACGGACTAAAATGCTATAGTATAAATACCTATCTCTCTCTCCCCTTTAGGCCTTCCCATGAGGTGTGTTTATACTTCCTCAAAAAAGAATCAGTTGGGAAATAGTTTGGCCAGAGGCTCCTGTAGGTAGGCTTCCAGTTTAACCCATAAACCCCACCCATAAAATATGAAATTTTTTATTTTTCCCATATTTTAAATAATATACATAGTTAGGGTATAAATGGACCCACGTCTGCATGCGTTTGTGACAGGGGAGAGTCGCATATGGAATTCTAAATATTTTTTTTTAGGTAACAGAGAAAATCTGAAAGGAAAGGGTTTCCTAAGGCCAATACATAGATCATCAAGTATATAAAGGTGATAAATGATGCTATAAAAAATTCCCACTAATATATGAGATCAGAAGGGATACATGATGGCTAAAATCTATTATGTGTATAGGAAACAATCCTGCAAGGACTTGAGAGGAATTTACCAGATTTTAGCTTGCCAAAAACTAATGGAAGAGATCATAAAGCAAGCTCATTTCTAAGGCTGGCATACCCATGCTCAGTTAATGTAAATTAAGTCTGCAAATTAAGTATGAAGAAGATCCAATATGTATACAACTACACCAGAAATTGAAAAGTACATAGTGGATCATCTGATCACTACCAAAAAAAGTACATATCAAAGTTATGTCATAGTATCACATATAGAATATCTGATCAATGATGCTAAGAAATATATATGATCACCGAATTCACTGAACTTAATCTTGAAGTACTGAGTCATAAGTAGTGGAATAATTGTACTACACGATACTTGGGTGCCAACATATAAGATGTTGTTGTGATGAACTACAACATATTAGGAGCTATCAAAGTGAACCAAATCATGCTAATTCAAGCACTAGTTTTGCATTGAAGACCATGGTACAATTCTACAATATGGGAATAAATGAGCTAAAGTCGGCCATGTGAGAAATATTTTGATTACCGGTCATTGATGTATATCATTAACAAATGTGAGACGGCTCATCGATAATGATTATGAGAGCAAAGGTAGCCTAGTACAATATAATAAATGTGAATGAATAAGTTAAAGTCGAACAATTGATAAAATATACAAATCAAGAGACATTGATGCATTCTCACTGTCGATAGCGAAGCAGTCTACAACTAATTACTGCAAACCCTAAGGTACTGAAAAAAGGACTCTTGAACATGTTCAAAGAGAAATTTGTCGGAGTTGACGGGAAAATATCTATTGCAAGGAAGGCATTAAGGCATCCCACATCAATCCAACATGAGTGTAACCAGGAGGCCAAAATTTGGAAGGAATTGGATGAAGAAAGATGAAGTAACTAACCCAAAGCACATTCCGACATGCGCAAAATTTAGCTATCATACTGTAGAAACCCTCTGAACCAACCAATAATGAAAGCTGACACAAGGTGAGGAATCCACTAATAGGGTCAAATGAAAACCAAGGTATTGCACGAATCTTAGGTGTGATAATGAAAGCTCATGTCGAATACAAGGGAAAACACTCAGTCAAAGACCCCTGGTGTTGATTAAATGTTGAGCACAAGGTCACCTATTAATGAGTTAAATAGGGCTAGGGTGCACCTCTAGGTTTAATCTTAGAGGAATTTTTTGAAGTCGATAAGAGAAAACCTACCAGCAAGAAGTAAATGGAGACCTTCTTAAAGTGCCACGAGAAAAGGACCAAATAGATGACATGATAGAACATACCTCTGACACAGCATGGATGGCCAACTAAAAAATGATTCAAGAGGCACTGTGATCTAGATTTATGTAGGACCAAAATAGAATACACATATAGCAATAAGCATAGAGATGTGGAAGAAATAATGCTTCTTTTTATTAAAATCAAATTATTGAAATATTCTTATAGGCAAGGCACTGGTAGGCTATCTCTGAGAAGATATGTGGCAGCTACAAGCCTATGAACTCTCTTAAAATACAACCATAATAGAAATAAACATATAGGGCACTAATAGTCTTATCTCTAAGAAGAGATGTGGCAGCAACATGCCTCTGAACTATGTTACAATGAGACATAATGGAAATGAGCAGCCGAGGGCAATGGTAGCGTATCTATGAGAAGTGATGTGATGACTAAAGGCCCCTCCACTGTGTTATAATGAGGCTCGAAGGCATATTTATTTTTTAGAAACAATGGGAAACCCTAACAATCCAAAAACCTAACCATAGGAGATGAAGCACCAAAACTGTGGATCTTGTTTGGGTAAATTGGTGTTTCAACTTCCGAGGGACGTAACTTTGGCCTCTGATCTCCATTTGACGTGCTCCATTGCTCGTTAGAAATATCTATTTGAGGACTACAAATTTTCAGTTAGAAAAATTGGTCTACAACCCATGTTTCTCCTAGGATTAAAAAAAAAACGTCTTTTAGGGCCTTAAAACGACTCCAAAAGTTCAAGACCCAAAAAACTGCTAAAAATAGTATGTTGTGCTGAAACTTAAAAACTGAAAAAACTAATGGTGGGGATTCAAATGGAATAGGTGTGTGGCCACCAATATCCACCTAGATCATTAAGGGCCTAAAATGGCTCTGAGAGTGCAGGACCCGCAAACCTGCTAAAAATAGTAAGTTGTGCTAAAAGTGAACTGCAAGAATTGATGGTGCAGGTCCAAATGTAATAGGTGGGTGGCCACTGATATCCAGCAAGATCATTCCTCCCCCCTTAGGAATCAATGCTCCCCATTGTGTTAAGTTGCTCCATGAGGGGAAAATTCTGCTGAACTTGGTATTGGATTTTTCAAGGATGTCCCGAACCTCTTGGCGAACGTGCTAGATGTAGATGTACCATCGTTGAGTAGCTGTTGAAGGATCTGGGAAAATTTATCCATCATCACATTCCTCTATCTGTCAAGGCCCTCCTCGAGAAATATTTTGATAGGATCTCTTGCTCCCTCATCTTTCTTTCCTTCCGCCATGGGGGGTTGTTGGGGTTTGCGAGGATGACCTTGTGAGGCTGATCGACCAGATCAAGCCCAAACTCATTATACCATGACTACACTGGGGACATGGAAAGAAAAACAAAGAAATATCACACCCGCTCTGATACCACTTATTTTGATTTATGCAAGAAGGCAACAGAATACACATATAACCATCAGCATAGAGATGCAGTGGAAATAATGCATCCTTTTATTAAAATCAAATTACTGAAATATGCTTACAAATAGGGCGCTGGTAGGCTATCTCTGAGAAGATATGTGGTGGCTACAGGGCTTTGAATTGTGTTACGATACAACCATAATATAAATAAATAGCTAGGCAACTGGTAGGCTTATCTCTAAGATGAAATGTGGTGGCTACAGGTCTCTGAACTGTGTTACAATAAGAGATCATGGAAATGTTCGGGCAAGGGAACTAGTACTGTATCTTTGAGAAGAGATGTGACAGATACAAGCCCCTCGACTGTGTTACAATGAGGCATGAAGGCCTATTTATTGTTTAGAAACAATGGAAAACCCTAAACATCTGAAAATCTAACCCTAGGAGATGAAGCATCAAAACTGTGGTTCCTGTTTGGGTAAATTGGTGTTTTAACTTCCTGGGGATGTAAATTTCACATCCAATCTTCGTTTGATGCTCTCAATAGCTTATTATAAATATTTATTTGAGGAATAAAACTTTTGAGTAAGAAACATCAGTCTGTGACCCATGCTGATCCTAGTTTCCCAAAAAAACATCGTTTAGGGCCTCAAAACGGATCCGAAAGTTCAGGACCCGAAAAAATATTAAAAATAGTAAGTTGTGCTTAAACTTAAAAATTGAAAGAATTGATGGTGGGGATTCAAATGGAATAGGTGGGTAGCCACCAATATCCACCTGGATCATTAAGGCCCCAAAATGGCTCTAGGAGTGCAGGACCCAAAAACCTGCTAAAAATAGTAAGTTGTGTTGAAAGTGAAAACTGCAAGAATTGATCGTGCGAGTCCAAATTGTAATAGGTGGGTAGCCATCAATATCCACTTGGATCATTCCTCCCTCCTTAGGAAGCAATTTTCCCCATTGCATTAGGTTCAGCCATGAGGGGAAAATTCTGTTAAGCTTGGTATTGGATTTGTCTAGGATGTCCCAGACCTATTGGCGGACATGCTGTATGTAGATGTGTCGTTGATGGATAGTCGTTGAAAGATATGGGGAAATTTATCCATCATTGCATTCCTTTTTTTCTTGAGGTCCTCCTCGATCAATATTTTGAGAGGATATCCTTCTCCCTCATCTTTCCTTTCTTCGGCCATGGGGGGTCATCGAGGTTTACGAGGCTGATCGACCAGATTGAGCCCGAACTCCTTATACCTTGACTGTGTTGGGGACATGAAAAGAAAAATAGACAAAGAGAAGATCCACTCTAATACCAATGATCCATATTTATGCAGGAACACAATAGAATACACATATAACCATAAGCAAAGAGATGCAAAGGAAATAATGCTTCCTTTTATTAAAATCAGATCACTGAAATATGCTTACAGATAGGGCACTGGTAGGCTAACTTTGAGAAGATATGTGGCAGCTACAGGCCTGTAAACGATGTTACACTACCTACATAATATAAATAAACATCTAGGGCACTAGTAGGCTTATCTTTGAGAAGAGATGTGGCGGCTACAGGCCTCTAAACTATGTTACAATGAGACATAATGGAAATGAGTCGATGAGGACACTAGCAGCGTATCTATGAGAAGAGATGTGATGGCTACAGGCCCCTCCATTCTACTACAATGAGGCTCGAAGGCTTATTTATTTTTTAGAAACAACAAAAAACCCTTAACATCCAAAAATCTAACCCTAGGAGATGAAGCACCAAAACTGTGGGTTTCGTTTGGGTAAATTGGTGTTTCAACTTCCCAGAGACGTAACTTTGGCATCCGATCTCTATTTGACGTGCTCAATAGCTCGTTAGAAAGATATGTTCAAGGAATACAACTTTTGATTGATAAACATCAATATAAGACCATAGTTGCTCTAGATTTTCCAAAAAAACATCTTTTAGGGCCTTAAAACTGCTACGAAAGTTCAGGACCCGAAAACCTGCTAAAAATAGTAAGTTGTGCCGAAACATAAAAATTAAAAGAATTGATGCTCGGGGTTCAAATGGAATACGTGGGTGGCCACCAATATCCACATATATCGTTAAGGCCTAAAAATGGCTCCGGGAATGCACGACCCGAAAACCTTCTAAAAATAGTAAGATGTGATGAAAGTGAAAACTGTAAGAATTGATGGTGCAGGTCCAAATGGATTAAGTAGGTCACCACCGATATCCACCTAGATCACACCACAGAAAGGTAGACTAATATTTAATTCCCTTGAAAAAAAGCATGAATCAAAATGTGACTATATGGTAGCATATGATAACTTTGCATAAGCTTGTCATGGAGGAGGCATGAAAAAACCCTCCATGTGGTAGGAAGAGATAACCAACTAGGGGAGTACTGACTCAATAACAAGGTTATGGCTCTCCTAAATCTAACTAAATCCCATACCAATGGAGAAAATACTTTTCTTTTTTATCTTTGTTCAAGGGCGACAAAAATGACTCTTAGCTCCCATCAAATACAGAAGTAATCTCCCATTCTCGCTCTTTTTGGGATATTTAATTTTTTTTCTTTTTTCATATTGAAAGCCTGAAAAATAAGAAAAGAATGTCTATAGTACAATGGATAGAATGGTGTTTATAAATAGATGCACTAGTTCCTGCGATAGGAAAAATCCTATGCTCAATGCAAGGTGGCGAAACTTGTAAATGACACTAAGAGGAATGTTTTTCCCACCAGTAAAGGGTTTCAAGTTGCAGATTCTAAGTGATTGTAAGGTTGAATGTGAAGGATGCCATGGTCAAAAAATTAGTTTATGCATGATTCCAAGTGAGCCCGGCTTAAGGACTAGAGATACACATGGTCAACATGCACTACAGCAGAAAAAATGAACAATAGGGAGCCTCTATGGTATAAATCTAGAAATATAGTGAAGAAGAAGAATGAAGCTTCATTGCACATGTCATGGTGCGACTAAAGAGGACTCCCAAGCCTAGAGAATTCTGTAGCATGTGAAACATATTCTAGCGAGTATATAACTAGGAAGCCCATGTAAATTATGGCTTTACCATAATATCATGATTTTATAAATCAGCTGGTGAAAATGGTTTTAATAATCATAACATGATGGGTTAGACCCTATGGAAAGATATCATTATAGACATTGGAATGAAAGATTGTTAGGTCCCTATATTACTATTATTGTCCCTTATTGTTGTTAGTGTAACCCCCTTATTGTTATTATTGCACCCCTGTAACCCCCATATTTTTATTATTGTGCCTTCAATTATTATTGTTAGGTTGGCTAGGATTACATTGTGGCCCCATGGACTCCTATTTATAGAAAGGAGGTTTTGTAATTTGTATCATCCAAGAATTGTTCATTCATGTAATGTATTTGAGGTTGTCCCCTCAAAGTGGCTTATTTCTAAGGCATTGATATCTCTTTTCTTCTATTTTTGGAGCTGGTATCAGAACATTTGGTATCAGAGCTTTGGATTCTAGGGTTTCACTGCTCCAAACAGGTCATCCTGGAATGTTCGCTATAACATTTTTTCTACAAAGGTTCAGTAGCTGAAATTTTTAGTGTGCGAAGCCAAAATTTGGAGGAACAGTGTCACGAAATTTCAGAGCTTGGTTCGCAATATTTTCGGAGATATAATCTGTGGAATTTAGGTCATTTTGCAGACTCGTGAATTTAACCTAAACAAGTCATCGTGGAATTTTCACTATAAATTTTTTTCTAAGAAGGGTCAAAAGCTAAAATATCTAGAGTACGAAGCCGAAATCTTGGGGAACATCATCGCAAAATTTTAGATCTTGGTTCGCAACATTTTCAAAGATATTATCTTTTATGTTAGGGCTTTTTCAGGGTTTTGAATTTCATCTCAAATAGGTGACCGTGGAAAAATCTTCATAGCTCTCTCTCTGAGCATCATATTCGAATGTTGTAAATAGTGGTCGCAAACACACGGACTATAGTTTTTTGTCTATCAATTTCAGAGCCAAAGGAGTAATAGTGACACATGGAAAGTCGTACAATTTATCTCTACTGAACCAGTCCATAATTGGGTCATTGTGGGAGGTTAGACATAACTTTGTCTTGAAGAATCCAAATCAGATCAGACTTGTGGAATTTTAAAGAAGCTTCAGAGGGCTACTATAGGGCCAAATTTTAGATATTGAGGATCTGTAGTTATAGAGAGAATTCAATTTCAATATAGAGCTCCTCAAAAGCAAGTAAAAGGTGTGTATTTCTTTTTTCTGAATTGCATAAGTCTTGTTTGAAGAATCAATTTGAATTGATTCCAAGGGTCTACTATGACTCATGAAAACAAAGAATGGCAACATGACATATCAAAATTACAAGAGTAAGTGCAACAAATTTCGCTCTCGCAAAGAGCAACAAAAATGAAATGGATGTTTTGAATAAAGGCATGGAAACTAAGATGGATGGCTTGAAGAAAGGCGTGGAAGCTAAGATGAATCATTTGGAAGCTAAGATAGATGGCATAGAAGTGGGAGTAGAAGCTAATATGGATGAAATGGAAGCTAATGTCGATGAAAAAATGAAAGGAAACATGGAAAACATGAAGAATGATCTAAAAGTAGACATAGAAGGTTTGGCAAAGTTGATATAATAATTTTTTCCTAATGGTGAAAATATAGTAGAGGAAACTCATGATGAGAACAAAATAAATGTTAATCATGATTTCATAAACTCTAGTGATGGAGGGAAGAACCACCATATTCCAAAAATGGATATGAGGATGTTTGATGGAAAGGATCCTGTAACATGGATACTACAGATGGAGCAATATTTTTATCTCAATAATATGCAAAACACACAAAAGGTACGCATTGCAACTTTACATTTATAACAAAATACATTTGTATGGTATCGATTACTTTTCTCCTATAAAAAAATTGTCACTTGGTCAATTTTTATGGAGGAATTGATAGCACATTATGAGGATACAAAGAGCAACACCTTCTTTAGCCAATTGATAAATCTCAAACAAAAGGGTCTAGAGGGGGAGCACATTGAGGACTTTCAAAAATTGAATATAAGGGTAACTGATAATTCAGAGGAACAAAGGATTGATCTCTTCATAGGTACTTTAAAGGATAACAACCAACATGAAGTTCACATTTTGGAACCTAATTCATTGGAGAAGGCATTCAAGTTGGCCAGAAAAATTGAATGTAAAATTATGGCGATAAGGAAGCCTACCACTCACTTCTATAAAGTGGGAAGTGTTGCTACTCCTAGATTTGCACAACCTACAAGGTTGACACCACAATAATTAAGAGAAAAAAGAGAAAAGGGGCTTTACTACAGTTGTGATAGAAAATACACTAAAGTTCATAAGTGTGCTAAGAAGAAATTATTTTACATAGATTGTGAAGAGGAAGAAGAAAATGAATAAAAATCTTCAAAAGAAGAGGGTATATACCACGAACCAACCATAGAAGAGGAAGAAATGAGTCCGACCATATCGTGTAATGCATTGGCATGAATTTCCACTCCTCAAACTCTCAATATAGAAGGAAATATGAAGAAGAAAAAGGTAATAGTGTTGATTGATTCAGGTAGTACCCATAATTTTATTCATTGTAAGGTAGCCAAGGAATTGAATTGTTTCCTATACCCAGCACTAGAATGTCAAGTGATGGTTGTAAATGGAGGAACTATAAATTGCTCTGGAAAAAGCCATAATATCAAGCTAACCATGGGGGAATATGTATTGAATAGTCCAATGCTTTCCATTCCTATGGGAGGTGTTGATGTTGTACTAGGAGTACAATGGTTACAATCTTTGGGGACGGTAGCCTTTAATTTTCAAGAACTTTTCTTGAATTTTTTTTCAGAAGGAAAGGAAGTCGAATTACGGGGTATTGTGGGGAAGCCAGGAAGGATAATAAGCTCTAATGTCATGACAAAGCTTCTAAAGAAAGAACAGCGAGGCGTAATTGCACAATTATGCTCACTAGAAGTTCCAACCTCAAAATCATCTATTTCTGCAGATCTCCAACAAGTCTTGGACAATCATTCCAAGGTGTTTGAAACTCCCAAAGGACTCCCACCTATTCGTGATCATGATCATGCTATTCATTTGATTCCAGGAAGTGTTCCCCCAAACATCAGGCCTTATAGATATCCTTACTTCCAAAAGAGCGAAATTGAACGTATGATTGCAGAAATGTTAGAGGCGGGTATAATTCAACCTAGCCAAAGTTCTTTCTCTGCTCCTGTAGTATTGGTACACAAGAAGGATGGATCATGGTGAATGTGTCCGGATTATAGGGAGCTCAATAAGCTCACCATTAAAGATAAATTTCCCATTCCTGTGATTGATGAATTATTGGATGAATTACATGGAGCAATTTATTTTACCAAGTTGGATCTTCGTTCAGGATATCATCAAATTAGAATGAAGACCGAAGATATTCCGAAAACAACATTTCAAACTCATGAGGGTCATTATGAATTTTTGGTCATGCCTTTTGGCCTTACCAATGCACCTTCTACATTTCAAGGGTTGATGAATTCCATTTTGAAACCCTTCCTTAGAAAATTTGTGCTAGTATTTTTTGATGATATACTAATCTACAGCAGGTCTTGGAAGGATCATGTTGAACATGTTGACAGGGTGCTCAAACTATTGCAGGAGAAACAATTATATGCAAAACATCCAAATGTTTCTTTGGAGTACAAGAGGTGGAATATCTGGGTCATATTGTATCTCACGAGGGTGTTAAAGTAGACCCTAACAAAATTAAATCCATTAAGGAATGGAAAGTACCCACAACCATAAAGCAGTTGCGAGGATTTCTCGGGTTAACAGGGTATTATCACAAGTTTGTTAAGAATTATGGGAGAATAGCAGCACCTCTAACAACATTATTGAAGAAAGATGCATTTCATGGACTCCTGAAGCAACTAAGGCCTTTGAACATCTTAAAGAGGCAATGTGCCTAGCATCGGTCTTAGCTACGCCAGACTTCACAAAAACCTTTATTGTGGAATGTGATGCCTTGGGAAATGGAATTGGTGCAGTTTTAATGCAGGAAGGAAGACCCATTGCTTTTGAAAGTCGTCCAATCAAAGGAAAGTATTTACAAAAACCTATTTATGAGAAGGAAATGTTAGTAATACTACATGCACTAAAGAAATGGCGAACTTACCTAATGGGAAGACACTTCAAGGTAAAAACTGATCATGATAGTCTTAAACACTTTTTGGAACAAAGACTATCTTTAGAAGAGCAGCAAAAATGGGTCACAAAGATGTTGGGTTATGACTTTGAAATGATCTACAAAAAAGGGAAGCTAAATGTTGTTGCAGATGCACTCTCAAGAAAGAATGAAGAGGTGGAAGCATTGCTTTGTGCCATATCTATTATCCAACCAGATTGGATAACCGAAGCAAGGGATGAATGGAAGAAGGACGAAGAAGTGTGGACACTCATTCAAAAGTTGCAGCAAGATCCTAGTACATCTGATACAATTATTTCGAAAAATGATTCCTTATGGTACAAAGATCGCTTATATCTTTGTAAGAATTCCCAGCTAAAAAAAAATATTCTTTTGGAATTGCACACTTCTCCTTTAGGAGGACACTCAGGATTTTTAAAAACTTACCAAAGGGTGAAGAAATAATTTTTTTGGGATGGCCTTAAATCTAATATTCAAAAGTCTATGGCGGAATGTTTGGTTTTCCAACAGAATAAAATTGAGACAATTAATACCCCTGGTCTTCTACAAGATTTATCCATTCCAAGTCAACGTTGGGAGGAGATTTCAATGGATTTTATCACAGGTTTACCTAAGTCCGAAGGAAAGAGTGTCATCATGGTGGTAGTTGATAGACTTACCAAGTATGCACACTTTTGTGCATTATCTCATCCATTTAAAGCAAGTACAGTTGCTACTACATTTATGGACACAATTCAAAAGCTACATGGAAACCTAAGGGTTATTGTGAGCGACAAAGATCCCATTTTTACTGGAAATTTTTGGACGGAGTTATTTTCTTGTTTGGGTACTCAATTAGCTCATAGCTCATCTTATCATCCTCAATCCGATGGTCAAACTGAGATAGTAAATAAATTTTGGAAGGATATCTTCGTTGTTTTGTATCTGATAAACAAACACAATGGGTCAAGTGGTTACCTCTAGCTGAATGGTGGTATAACACTTCCTTCCATACTACAGCAAAAATGACCCCATTTATGGCACTTTATGGATATCATCCACCATCCATCATATCATCTTTAAGGGAAAATTCGAAGGTTCAAGCAGTGGAAGATCACATCGAGCATCAGCAAGAAGTTCTCCAACTCTTAAAGGATAACCTGAATTTGGCACAAAATCGAATGAAACAACAGCAGATCAACATCGCAGCGAGAGAAGTTTTGATGTAGGAGATTGGGTATTTTTACGGCTACAACCATATAAACAAATGTCCCTCAAGCAAGCTAAGAAGGATAATAAATTATCGCTAAAGTACTATGGTCCTTACAAGGTGTTGCAAAAGATTGGTACTATGGCATACAAATTGGAGCTTCCTGCTTCTTCATGAGTGCATCCAGTTTTCCATGTTTCATGCTTAAAGAAGGTTATGGGTGAAATTATTATAGTTCAAATAATATTTCTAGAATTTGATGAGGAAGGAAAAATCATATTGGAACTTGAAACGGTCACGAAAACAAGAACTCGATAGCTACGGAATTGATCAATTTCAGAGTATCTCATCAAGTTGAAGAACTTACCCACTGAAGATTCTACATGGGAGGATGAGAATTTTATATAAAAGCACCCAGAGCTACTCAAGCATTGAGGACAACACTTTTTTGAAGGAGAGGGGCATGTTAGGTCCCTACATTACTAGTATAGTCCCTTATTGTTTTTAGTGTAACCCCCTTATTGTTATTATTGTACCCCTGTAACCCCCATATTGTTATTATTGTGTCCTTAAATTATTATTGTTAGGTCGGCTAGGATTACGTTGTGGCCCCATGGACTCCTATATATAGAAAGGAGGTTTTGTAATTTTTATCATCCAAGAATTGTTCATTCATCTAATGTATTGGAGGTTTCCCCCTCGAAGTGGCTTATTTCTAAGGCATTGATATATTTTTTCTTCTATTTTTGGAGCTTGTTTCACAACAAAGATGCAATGGAAAGTGGATTCCCTAACCTATATGGTAGTGTTGAACCCAATACCTGCCATAATGGGTCATTGGCCATGGAATCAAAGTGGTAAAAATCATCTCAAAAATCTCCAATTGGTCTTGAAAACAACCTATCCCAGCACCTGCAAGCCAAAAGGTCATAAATTTTTGACAAATTCAGAAAGTAGAAACAAACTTTATATAAGTGGGTTTGAAATTTTTTTGAAATTTGGGCATAAATAGACCCTTTAGACTTACATTTTTCATTTGTGCATTGGTAAATTTGAGAAAACGGTTGTGGAGCAAAAAACGACCAAGTTCAATTCAGTCTATTTCTGAGTCCATTCACCGCAAATCTTCCAAGTAAGCCCCTCAAATATCTTTCTAATGATCTTATTTATCTATTTGAGTAATTTTCAGTTAATTTCGATGTGAGAATCATATTTTTAGATTAACCCTCTGTGTATATGAGAGTTGAGTATACCCAAGTTGTGTATATATGAGATTGTGTATAAAAAAAACCCACGTATGCATAACATAATTTTTTAAATCAAATATCTAATGGATGAAATATTGAATTGGTCCAGGATGAAAATCAGTTGGAGAGAGAGGGATCATAGTGCAAATGATAATGAGATAATGGAAGATGCCTTATCATTGGAAGTGCTCCAAGGATGTGGTTTGTTAAAGTTCTTCAAAATGACGAATCTAAAGACAAACACAAAATTTCTCAAGATTCTTGTGGATTACTGGGAGCCTGAAGGAGATGCATTGATGATTGATAAAATCCCTTTGATAATTGAGATTGAAGACATATACTTCATGAATAGGCTTTCCCTAAGAGGAGAGCTAGTGAAATTGCAGGGGAAGGCCCTAGGAGGAATGAATGTAGAGGACTACAATAGGCTATATTGCTCTAAAGATACTAAGAAGGTTGGGACCCAGATCCTAATCAGAGATGTACAAGGATTCCATATGAAAATCCTTCCTTTCACTATTGTCCAAGTATCTGGATCGACATCACTACACCAAGCCTCACGAGCTACCATGATCTTGGCAACTGATTTCCTAACCACACTATATGATTAGTGCACAACAATATTTATCAATTTGAAAAAATAATTGACTTCAATTCAGAAGGGTAAGACCAAGCACTTTGGATATGGGACTATCCTTTGTACCTTATTTTCGAGACACTACTTGGGCCTTAACTAAAAGTGATATCAACAATCAGTAGCCCACAAAATCCACACATAGCATGATAGGCTGATCTGATGAGGAGACTAGGGGGCAACGAGGTCCCTACAAGTACCTGGGATGATGAGTTCTTCCTGTGGTGGGGAGAAAAAGTGATTGCCATAGAGGATTACACGTATGCAAGTATGGACTTCAGGGAAAACCTAGATCTATCAATACTACCCAGAGTTGCATGGGGAGTGATTGGTAAGATCACATTTAAATAAATTTTTTGATTATTTGATTTTTTTTATTTTCGAAAATATGAAATGAGAATCTTTTTGATAGGAAACATTAGTTAAAAAATTATTTATCATGACACAAATGTTGGACCAGTTAGAACCGAGGGTCTACCGAGGCACAGGCACTACAGAAGAGAGGCAGAGAATGTCGTTGCTGATCCTGAGAGATTCCTTCATGCCATACAAAGTAACTTGAAGTGTTTGACCCGCCACGTGCCTATGGTTGCATTTGAAGACCTCCCAGAAGCTATTCAGAGATGTGTGGTTGGTGTACCATAGGATTGGGTGCGATTATTCCACCATGTGGCAAATTCCATAATGTTCTTCCACGGTGCACATCCAGGGTAGGGCCCTGAAGCATAGATTTTATGATGACTCGATGACTTGATATTTTTATGATAGACATGATCAGGAATAAGCCCTAATTTTGTACGACATTTTTGTCCAATTTTGTATATTTTTTAACATATGACTCTGATCTATATACATGATATTTTGTGATATGAATTTCTCATATATACAATCATTATTATGGATATATGTAATATAATTAAATGATATTTGTATTTTAAATAAATGTCCTTCAGATTAATCACATCATTAGTTTCTGGTGATATAAATGTGGGTCTCTGACATGATAGATGTTATTCAACTAATACACTACTAGTTGTTACACCAATTTTAGGTCATCTACCCATTTACAATTAGATGAATCGAAGTACACCATGTAAGACCAATTTTACCATAGTAAAATTGATTTCACTAAAAGAAATAATTTAATAAAACATATTTTATTAAGCTATTTGTTGTTCAAAAAGGAAACCCCATGAGGAATAATTAAATAAATCATTATTTATTTTATTTTAGTCTAGGAATAATTAATTAAACCATTATTTAAACAACATTAATGGTCATATTTAACCCAATTATGATAAATAATTATATAAATCATTATTTATCTTAATTTCCTTTAGGAATAATTAATTACATCATTATTTAGTTATTATTCCCTGTTAAATTTGGCTAAATCGCCTAGAAATAATTAAACAAATAATTACTTTTTAAATTATTCATTAAAACCATTCTAGAAATGATAAATAAATCATTCATTTGTTTGTTATTTCTAAATAAATGTTTTTAACCAATTTAAATTACTTTTCCCTCCAAAAAAATATAAAAAAATATTCCAAGCACTTAGATCTAGATCTTGGCTAATAATATTTTATTATTCGCCATTATCAAGGATAACGCAATATTTTGTTATAAATAGGAGGGTTTTCAATTCACTATTCACTTTGATTATTTTCATTTCTGTTCTTTGACCATTCTCATTGTTGCTACTACTTTCTTGCTTCTTGAGCTCCCATAGAGTTCAATAGATCATGGGTTTTCTACACCATTGAGAGAGAAAAAATTCTGGATTTGAAGCGTTGAGGACAACCAAGAACTGACCCCATTGAGGGGTACTGGTAACATCATTCTTGTTTCCCTTCCGAGGTATTATAATACATATAAAATTTCTTATATCTTGTCTTGTCCGTTGGATGCATAGAACAACTCTCATTTCTATTTACTATTTAACTGCTTTTTCTGCATAGATTTGGGTTTTTGCAGCAATTGTTTTGACTATCTATTGTAGATATAAGGAAGTTAAGCATCCATGTTTATTTTTAGGTTTGTTTATCACACACAGTAAAGTGAGATCTTTTCGTACATTTGTATTAAGAATTTATGATAACAAATGGAGACTCCACTAACTTTTTAATTACACATTTTCGTCAACAAATGGCGACTCCACTATTGTAATTCATATTCCTCCACAATTAGTTTCTTCAGTAAGTTGATGAACCATTTACTAAACTAAGAGGGGGAGTGAATCAGTTTAGTTCATTCATGAAAATTAAAAATTCTTTTATTAAACTCATTAACAATACCATTACATGAGCAACTTAATAAATAATGATCAGTAAACTAAATATGTGGACAAAAAGTAGTAAGAAGACTAACACATCAGATCAACACATAATAATAATGCTCATGGACACCATATGCAAGTGGAAACCCATAAGGGAGAAAACCAGGATTTTATTATTGTTGTGATGCAAAGGCAAGCTCCTACTCCTTATTGCATCTAATTTTATGTAGGCTCCAACCTACAGGAGGTTTCTACCTCAAATTTATACAAGCTACAACATGCAAGGAAGCTCCAACTCCTATTTTTTTTCTGCAAGCTACTACCCACAGGAGGCTCCTACCTCAACCAACTCCAATTGAAAATTTTACAAAGATACAACTTGAAAGGAGACCACAATCCCCTCACACAACACGAAAACAAAATGACAATTTACCTGGTTATAAACTCTACATAAGTACATATTTACTTATACCTCTTGTCCCTTAAAATACAATTCACATAGCTCCATATGTGCATAATATCTCAATGAGATCTCTGACATTCTCCAGCTCACAAAAAACTCGCCTATGCACTCCAAAATGACATATTTTGTAGAGATAGTTTGATGATTGTTTGTATTCCACATAGGAATAGTAAGAGAATAGGTTTGAATATTTTCCTTCCACTCATTTGTTTCCACACACCTCATACCTTGAATATTAGTCCATAAAATACTTAAATAATACAATAATAATTTCATCCACATGTAATAATTTAATTGATCAACTTAATGCCAAAATCAAAGAAAAAGGTATATCATTAATGTATCACAACAATTCAACTTAACGCATATTTGTCTTTTCCTTTGAGTATTGCCTTTTTATTAGAGACTTGCCTTTGCATCAAAACAATTTAGCTCAATAATCAATTTCACATTATTACAATTTTTTCAAGGTAGAAATTTCACTGCGCTTTTGTCTTCTTTGCCTTATTGTTCATTTCTATCTTTGTTGATCCTAATCTGCTACTTTTCCATCAGTGAAAATATTGCCAACAATCTCCCCCTTTGTCATTGATGACAACACATCCTTCCCCTTTAATTATGAGAGATGTATTCCTTCCTCTGGTTACATCCCCCTTTGACATCAAGGGCCAGGCGGTTACACATTGTCTTGTAGCCTGAAGAAAATTTTCTCAGTGTAGCTTCCATAATTTCATTACTTCTCTCTAAGTTCTGCATAAACATTGTTGATTTTGTCATTGAATGAATGCCTCTTCATATGGCTTGTTGGGGCTGCTCCAGATTGTACAAGTGTCATTTTAGGATGGAAACTACTTAAAAAATGTTTGCTTCCCCATAGGGTAATGTTGGGAGAACACTTTGTAAAGTATTGCATTATTGGATTTGTAAGGTTGATGAAAGCATGCTAGAATATAAGAGGCATTACAATAATAACAATATGTCTGCATATTGATTCAATGTTTTCCATGAACGTTGGAATATAGTAATATCTTATAATAATAACCCCGCAATATCATCACTACATGTTATAATTAACGATAGAAATGAAACAATTTGTTGGCAATAAAATGTTAACACTACAAGTTTGAATTGGCACTCCTCTAGAGTTTGTATTAATGCTACTCCATTCCTTCCTATGTTGTAATGTATCAATAAAAAAATTCCAACAAATAGGAAACAAATACCAACTATATACCAACAATATGAACCAACTTATTCATGAAGATAATATTCACCGAAGCTATTAACCATGATAATTTCACCAACCCTATTCAGTTTCAATTGTGTGAACATTATTTACTAATTCCAATCATGAATTGCCTATCAAATAAATTCTCATGCACCATGATAAAAAGAAACAAATCTCATCATTAAATCAGCCCATAGTTTTTATAATCAATTTTCTTGCCAACCAAACCCATTACCAAAGCAACCAGCACATGGGTTTAGAAAACTACATACTCCTCCTCCAAACCATTCACTGTTGGTTGAACTCCAATCAATTCCATTTGCATTATATATATATATATATATATAGCATGAAGCAACGTGGATCATTCCAATAATGAGAACATAAAATTTAATTAATATAGCATGTAGCTAAATCTTCATGTAATCAAAAATATGTGCCAATGCTCATCCATATACCAGTGGTTCTAATTCGCACATGTCAACAAAATATTCCAACATAGACATGATCCAATATTTAATGGTGTTCCAACCCTATAGTAATGCCTTTATTCAGAAATTCTCTTTTGGCTCCTTCCATTAAAGCTATTGTTGCTAGCCACATTTATTATAATGCTGCCACTTTAATGTGAAGGATGCATTATATAATAAATGTTGAACGATGCTATATATATATATATATATATATATATATATATGATAATATATGCATGCTGGGTTTGAATTAACATATCCCCTTCCTTTAACATTGTTGAAATATATTAATATTGCCACCAGAATCATGCACTCCATGCATAAACCATGAATAAACTATTTATACGCTTTATCTAAGCCTTGTAGTGGCTTGCCCTTACATACATCACAATTAATTGTTTTTGAACATTCTGTAACCCCATAATAGTAAAATGTAGCACCACCATTCCTTTCAATAATAATTTGCCCCATCATATAACATCACTATTGTTCCTGAATGGATGATATTATTTGTTACAATATTAATCTCACTGTCAGTTAGGTGTCATTAGATTTAATTCTATTGTCTGCTAGGTGTCGTAGACAATTCAGTTTACTTCAGTTTTACTCCAGTCATTTATTGTTGATGTTTACAATGTAATCTATTTAACTATCTTTGAATATTGAGAATGGCAATCTCTGCTCCACTTATTTTTAGTTTTAAATTCTTGTCATGGTATCAAAGCTAGTTTTCATAAGCCTCCCCAGAGAGCAGCAACAGAGCCAAGTTGGAACAATAGAGAGAAAAGGTGATTAAAGAGAGTTTTTTTTTTTAAATTTAAAAAAAAAATGTTTTTGTACTAATGCTTTATTTTAAAATGTTCTCAGTGTTATAACGCTCTATATTAATGCACTTCTTGAGAAGAAGCTCAGCATTATAACATAGGAGCCAATAGCTAACAGTCATGTTAAGCTGCAATTGCTTACATGGATTAAAAGTAACGCGGGACCGGAGTGCATCATCTGCGTTAATGTAAACGTGGGACAAGAGCTCCATCAGTTGCATTAAGGTATCTTGTCGTGATGCGTTAAGCCATTCAACAGATTTTTAAAAAAAGATGAAGGACATTTTTTAAAATGAGTCAAAATTGAAAAATTGGGCTACGTTCACAAAAATGATGGCCATGTAAGCTTTTTTTACACTTCATGTAATTTGAAAAAAGGAGAATTCCCTTTAAATAAAGTTTTTTTATTAAAGTTTTTTTTTTTTTAAACTTGAAATTTGCGAAGGTTTATTAGAAAGAGGTTTCAAAGGAGCATGTGTGGAGTTTTTTAAAGAGTTTTTTTTTTAAGAGGGTTGCAATTTAAAAGAGGGTTTCAAGAGATTTTTTTTAAGTCTTTAAAAGAGATTTAAAAAAAAATAGGTCTTTAAAGGAGATTTACAAAAGGCGCATATTAACATTTGAAGAAATAATGGCCTCTTCAAGCTCTTTGCCACAGACACAAAATCTGCTTGGAAAAAATTATGAATTTTCGAATTTGAGAATGAAAAATTTTCTGCAAGCTCAAGATTGTTGGGATACACTTCTGATCGCCTATGTAGAGCCAACCCAAGAAGAATGGGCAGTCATGACCAATAACCAGAGGAATGAAGCTATTGAACTCAGAAAGAAGGAGCACAGAGCGAAATTTTGGATACAAAACTCAGTTGATGATTCTATTTTTGACAAAATAACTGGTGCAACAACACCAAAAGAATGTTGGGATATTTTGAAATCTGCATATCAATGAAATGATACAATGAAGACGGTTAAATTAAAAACATTGAGAGATAAGTTTGAAACCCTTAATATGGTTGACACCGAGAATGTGGATTAGTTCATGACTAGAGTCATGGGAATAGTAAATCAGATCAAACTCATTGGTGAAACCATTACAGATCAGAAAATATTTGAGAAATTTCTTCGAAGTCTACCCAAGAAATATGACATGATTGTGACAGCCAGTTTGGAATCCAAATACTTTACAACTTTCTCAGTAGAACAATTGACTGGATCACTTATGGCACATGAAACAAGACTCAACCTGACAGAAGACTCCACGAAAAAAGCCTTCAAAGCACAAATATTATTTGGTAGAGGCAGAGGCAGAGGATATAGAGGCATCAACAAGCGAGGTAGAGGACAAAGCAGTGGCAGATTAGATCATCATCATGCAACAGAACAGTTGAGACCTCCACAAAACCAAACCCAGAGAGGGAGATCATGGAACATATCGAGTGTCCAATGTTACTACTGTAAGAAGTTTGGACACTACGAACAAGACTTTCGAAAGAAATAATCAGATCAACAAAGAGGCATTATCAATCTCTCGAACTATGAAGGAGAATCCTTAGAGACCATGTTTCTATCATGCCATCTTTCAGACGAAAAAGACAATGAAGATCTTTGGTTGTTGGACAGTGGATGCAGAAATCAAATGACATGCAAAAATAATCTTCTTTATTCTCTTGATGCTTTCATAACATCAGAGATAATGCTTGGAGACCATGCAAGTATTAAAGCTGAAGGAAAAGGTATTGTCCCTATTCTTATTAAGAAGAATCAGAACAAATACATTCCTAATGTTTATTATGTTCCTCAGCAAAAACATAATCTCATTAGTGTAGGAAAACTAATGGAACACGGATATTATGTATTATTTTGAAAGAACACCTGCTATATATATGACAAATATCCCCATAAAATATTTATAGAAAAAGTTGAAAAGACCAAGAATAGGATGTTTCCATTGACTCTTAGAAGCCAAAGTACCAAACAATATTTAGTCCAAAATATATCAAGAATAGATGACACTCATCTATGAAATTCTAGGTATGGCCACATCCCAATCAAGAGTCTAAGTCTGCTTCAAAATTACTCTATAGTCATTGTTCTACCTACTAGATTCAGTGAAAAAGTATGTAATTTTGAAATTTGTGTCCTATCGAAGCATAAAAGAGAAATCTTTCCCATATCATCCTCTAGAGTGAAAGAGACTTTAGTACTTGTCCATACAGACATATGTGGCCCAATGCAGACACTGTCCATTGGTGGTCATTTCTACTTTCTGACATTTATTTATGACTTTAGCAGGAATATATGGGTGTACTTTTTAAAAAATAAATCAGATAACTTCTCTAGATTTATATAGTTGAAGGCAGAAGAAGAAAAAAAGAGTGGAAAACTATTGAAAGTACTCATATCAGATAGAGGACGAGAATACAACTCAAATGAATTCAAAACATTTTGTCGAAAACAAGGTTTCATAATGCAGTACACAACCAGATACAATCCATAGCAAAATGGAGTAGCAGAAAGAAATAAGCAGTCGATCATGAACATGGCGAGATGCATGCTATGGGAGAAGAAGTTATCAAATAAATACTGGGATGAAGCAGTGTCCACGATAGTGTATGTTCTGAATAGATCACCAACATCCATTCTACAAGATAAAATACCTCAAGAAGCATGGGATGGGAACAAAGTAAATGTGCCACACTTTAGAATTTTTGGATCACTAGCTTTTTCTCATGTTTCTGAAAAACTAAGAAAAAATCTTGATGATAGGAATGAAAGATGCATATTTTTAGGATACAGTGAGCAGTCGAAAGCCTACAGACTTGACAACCCTATTACCAAAAAGTTCATTCTAAGAAGAGATGTGAAATTTTTTGAAAATAAATCTTGGTTTGATCATGTAGATGAAACTGCAAATCAGCTTTTTTATCCACCACAGTCTCCAAGATTGGAGGTTCAAGAACATCCATACCATTTTGAAAATGGTACATCATCAAGCAGTGATTCAGCCAGTGATCAATCATCTTCAGAAGAGGGACAAAAAACAAGAAGTATCAGAGAGATATATGAACATGACCATGAATTTTACCAATAGAATACGTTTGCATTTATTTCAACTCAACCGACTCATTTTAAAGAAGTAGTTAAAGAAAAGCATTCGGTTGATGCAATGAACCAAGAAATTGCTACCATAGAGAAGAATCAAACTTGGAATTAGCTAATCTACCAAGAGACAAAACCAGAATTGGTGTCAAATTGGTATATAAGACCAAGCTAAATAAAAAAGGAAAGGTTGAGAAACATAAGGCAAGGTTGGTTGCCAAAGGATTCTCACAACAGTTTGGTGTTGACTATGGTGAAACATTTTCTCCAGTAGCAAGGTTAGACACTGTCAGAACCATTTTTTCCATAACAGCTCAACAAAAATTGAAAGTCTATCAGCTTGATGTAAAATTTGCCTTCCTAAATGGTATATTACAGGAAGAATTTTATGTAGAGCAGCCTCCTAGTTTTGAAGTGACAGGACAAGAGCATAAAGTATATAGATTGAAGAAAGCTTTATATGGTTTGAAACAAGCTCCGAGAGCTTGCTACAGTTGCATCGACACCTATCTCATCAAAAGTGGTTTTTCTAGAAGAAGCTATGAACCCACTTTGTATACCAAATCTCATGAAGGGAAAATTATTATTGTATGACTTTATGTAGATGATATTCTTTACACAGGAAATATGATGTTAGAAGACTTAAAAGCAGCAATGCAAGCAGATTTTGATATGACAGATCTAGGACTCATGAAATATTTCTTAGGCATTGAAATTCACCAATCTACTAATGGAATTTTTGTTGGTCAACAAAAGTATGCCACTGATATCATTCAAAAGTTCTGAATGACCAATTGCATATTATTTGATACACCAATTGCTCAAGGTACCAAAATCAGCAAATAATATGTACCACCATCTGTTGATTCCACATTGTATAAAAGTCTAGTTGGTAGTTTGTTGTATCTAACTGCAACTCGACTAGATATTATGTTTGCAGCAATTTTTTTCTCCAGGTTTATGCAGTCACCAAATATTACTCATTGGAAGGTTTCAAAAAGGATCTTAAGGTATATTGCAGGGACCATAGACTATGGTTTGTTTTATACACATTCTGAAAAATTTTCACTTTCAAGTTATATAGACAGCGAGTATGCAGGGAGTTTAGATGATCACAAAAGTACCTAAGGATATGTTTTTCATCTTGGGACCAATCTGATTTCATGGGCATCGAAGAAACATTCAATCGTTTCAGTATATTTTGCAGAGGCCGAAAATGTAGCAGCGAATACAATAGCTTGTCAGGTAGTATGGTTGAGAATATTATTGAAAGATATTTCAAATATTCAGAAGGAGCCAACTTCAATATACTGTGATAACAGTTCAGCAATTTCTTTATCGAAGAATCATGTTTTTCACAAGAAGAGAAAGCACATTGACACATGTTTTCATTTCATTCGTGGAATTTTCAATTATGGGAAAGAATTTATTTGAATTTCATTCACAAAACCATTGGGAAAGAATGTACTTGAATTTGAAAGAGAGAAATTAGGCATTGTTAGTGCCTCCACTTGTAATACTTGAGATTAGGAGGGGATGTTGAGATATTAATCTCACTGTCAGCTATATGTCATTAGATTTAATCCTATTGTCTGCTAGGTGTCGTAGACAGTTCAATTTACTTCAGTTTTACTTTAGTTTTACTCCAGTCATTTATTGTTGATGTTTACAATGTAATCTATTTAAATATCTTTGAATATTGAGAAGGGAAATCTCTGCTCCACTTCTTTTTAGTTTTCAATTCTTGTCATTATGTGCATGGATTAGAAGGATTATTGACAAGACAACTGTGAGGATTTGACCTCAAGTTGTATAAATAATATCTCTAAGAAAATATTTTGGCTCTAATTATAATGGACTATAGCTCTAAATCATTCTTGAACACTAAAAGAATTTTGGAAAAATTGAAATCCAAACTCCCCTGTTATAGGGCTTGATCATACCCCAAACGTTTAAGTGAGGCCATATGCTTGTTTCGTGAATTCTAGAGTATTGGATAGAAGCATTGCAATGGTCATTGGACCAACAACACCAGGCATAGGAGTAATTTCCAAGACTATAGTCCAGAACAGCTGGTTCACATGTAAATACAGAAGCTGGTTCATCAAACTAACTTGAGGCCCATGCCCACAGCTACGCGGGACGCCGAATTACCCATATTTTCTTATTTTCTTCTTATCAGGAAGCAGATCATATCCTCATAACCTTGACGAGTGTATTCTTGATTTACTTATATACACCTACATGGGGATATTTTCTGAATCGAGAATACCACTTTCCACATTAATTAATGTAATATAATGTTGTTGCCACCATAATACAATGTCACACTGCCACCATAACGCTGATTATTTTTTCTTCTTTGTTGTCACCTTAAGATACCACTTTCCACTGCTATTTTTATCTTATCTCCATGAGTTTCTCTGTCGAATAACTATCCATTGCTATTATCAATGACATGTGTTTCTCTGTCCAATACATGTCCATTTCTATTATCAACTTCATGCTATATAATTGTCCAATAACTATTATTATCATATCTCCGTGCATTTCTCTGCTCCACTTCCATACACTTAAAAAAATACCATTCTGCATCCCATGCCATTGTAGCGTCAATGCCATAATCATATTTATTGGTGAATATTTTAATGCCATATTATAACATATCTTCCTATTTATGATCTAATTCAATATCAAATTGTATGGGCTGAAAGGAAAAATAAAACACTTGCTCTGATTATGTTGCTCCATAACCTCTTTACGCATCTTGTGGAAGACACCATTATATTATTAACCTTGGCACATTAATAATATGATACCAATAACACTCGTTTTATGACCATCTGTATATTTTATATTTCAGTTACTATTACATTTGTCGAATGGCCTGACACATCTCTAAAGCATCTTTAGGAAATAACTATCTCCAATTGTAATGTTGTGATGTTCTAACATTCTCTAATATGCTACCAATCAAGCACTGACCCTATTCAAACCTTTGAATGATATCTCTACAAACTACAGCCTTGTGAACGATATTTTATTATCTTGACACTGACAAAATAATAACACATTATCGCTACCAATATATTTATTCCTCCATCCAAAATATGCAGCGCATGTCACCCACTATAATATCAAATTTTTTTTTTAAACCACACTATCATTTCCATCCGTTATTGTCTTCAATAAAAAAAATTTAACCACGCTCCAATATAGAAGATACAATCCATCAATGTCATTAAACCAATCAATTACTAATTGTTCGAATAATCCATAGAGATGGAAGAGTGTGTTGGCCACATGATGGAGTAATATAATTCCAGTGCACAATTAATTCTCTGGAAACTATGCACTGAAATTTGGTATATTTTCTAGCCAAGAGTACAGTTGTTGTAAATATAGAGAGGCATTTATGAAACCACCAATTACTAACTCAAAGTCTTAGATATCATTGTTGTCACAGTTCCTTTATTTTTCTGCCTGCTTATTCAACTCTTGTAACGTATACACTTTACTTCGAATTCTTAGACTTTTAGACGTTTTGAGAGTGCTCAGGTTTTCAATTTTCTAATTGTGTAACATATATTGTAGAAATTACAAACTAGCAGATTTATTAACACTTTGGTAGCGGTTATGTAACAAATTATATGGTTGGATTTCCTCAGATCAAGAGGTGATGCATATGAATATGATCTGGCATATCATAACACACTTTATAATTGTAATTAAAAATGTATATTATTCATATACCATCTCTAACCACCTCGAGCTCCTCATGATAGAGTGGGAAGAAATGTAGATAATGGGACTCAATCTTCCAATTGATGAAAAATGTCTTTTCCCAAAAGAATTCTCACTAGCTTCTACCCTCTTGGTCACTTTTGATTCCTCTTTATCAATGAAAAATTAATGGTTCAGTTGTCCATATTTACTTATTTTCCAATGGTTCACTATTTCTTTCAGGCATATTTATTATTCCAGGTCATGCTTTACTCCTTTGTGCTTTTATGGAAAGAAAATATTGCTCTGCAATCTTAGTTCAAATCAAACATTAGCGAATGGACCTCAAGTCCAAGTGGAAAATAGTCAATCCGCTTTGTTTCATCTTTACCTTTAGGTAGATATAACACACCATTTCTTTGTTGATGTTGGGCTAGAAATGGAGTTGATGGAGGCAAAACACGAGAGCACCATCCCACTCTTTGTGCTGAGAGATAGAAGACATATTGTAGATTATCCTTTCCTAGACATTATTGTGTTTTCTCTCCCCATGAAATGGAGTTTCTTTTAATCATTGACATGTTTTCCTTTGCTTATGACTTCATGCATTTTCGATATAGTTCCTCTGAGATATTAGCTTGAAACATAGTGGGAGATATTGTAGGAAGGCATATATCATTTTCTGTTTCTAATGCTTCAATTTGAGACACAATATTTTCCTCGTTAATAATTCTTTCTACTTTCGCTGGGAATCCATTCACTATTCAATCCTTCAATTTCTTCCCCAAATGGTGCCAATGCTCTTAATTCTTCCAATTCTATCTTGTAAGCCATGTCTCTGCCACACTGATTTCATAAATGATTTTATTACCTTTTGTAACTTCTCTAATTTTCCTAATATGCTCTTTTCATTTTTATCATTCTTGGTTCTCAGGTGCCAACGAAAGGTGGCCCATCCATTCCATTCCTCATTAAGATTTTTGGGGCTACCAATTTATTATACACTCTGTCCATCTATATTGATATTAGAAAAAGGATGAATTTCACAAAAAAACAACATTTATTTCTATATGTTTTATCAGAAACATTATACCCATTTTCTTTGTCATATTGTGCAGACTTGCACGTTTGGCTAAAGTTAGATGCATAACTTATCTTCTTCAATTGATTATCTTTATCGAGACATTCTTGGTGTTGCTTTCTTATGGTATTTGAAATAAGGGAGAAACTCATGATGTTACCTCTCCCCCTGTGTTGATGCTGCTCTTCTAATACTGACTAAATGACTTCCTTGATTCCTAGAGCAGCTCCCCCTAAAATGATGCTAGGTTACTACTTGTTCTTTATTGTTCATCTTCCACTAACTAGTAAGCTATTGTCTATTCTCTTTGTTTCCTTTTGTCACATTGTTTGGTTTTCTTGCAATGTACACAATTTTTTTAGTATTCTTTAGGGTATGTGATATCTTCCAGTCTTTGGCTATGTAGCCTGGATTATTATGCTTATGTGTCACCCAGAAAAATTTTGTATTTTGTATTTTTCATTCAAAAATGTTTGCAATCAACAACCTTATGTCAAAATCCATAGTACAAGAAACAATAGCCATAGAATAAATTTATATACCTGATGACATATGATTTTCTAGTAAATAGAGGTCTCGTTCAATTTCTTACTTAAGGGAGCTTCTTTGTCTGCTGCATCTCTTGCTTATAATATTTGGTTTGGTTTCTACAAGAGTGTGTTGCTATATGGCCAAGTTTATGGCAATGGAGGCATTCAATACTCCTCTTCTCAATTCTTGCAGGCTTCATATTCTCATATCTAAGAGAAGATTACACTTTCTTCAACCCATTTTTTCCATATTGATTATGTTCCTTGCCTTTGTTTGTCTCCTTGTTAACAACACTTCCTGTCTCATCATATACATGCATTTTCAACATTGTGGTGTCCTCTTGAATAGATTATTTTTCTAATTTCTTCATGGAGATATTATTTTCTTCTAACGATATTTATAATATGTTATTTTCAACTAGCTCAATTTTATTTGAAACAATCTCAACCTCTAATATCTCACACTGTACCTCTTTCTCCTTTATCTGATTGTTCATCATCACCTCTATTCTCCTTGCTTCTTCAAATTGTGTCTTTAGGCTAATGATATCCTTTATGTATTCATGTTCTCTCCCATCACATATCTGCACTAATTTACTCAAATCTTTGTTTTCATTCTTCAATCTTCTTATTTCATTCAAAACAATGTCAATTTTGGCTTGTTCTTCAATAATAGTTTCTTTATGGAAATCAAATCCATTCACACTAGTAGGTACGTAATTTGATTGAAAATTTTCCTTTTGAAAGGGGTTTTTGTCCCTTTTTGTCTTCTCCTACGTAACAATGTAGCCACTAATGTCTGCTTCATGCATGAAATGCAATCTATTCCAGATTTATTTTGCAGAAGTTAAATACATTATTGTATCAGGATCCTTGTTATGAAGACTTTTATACATTACACATTTTTCCTTGTCATTCCATTGTTGCTATTTCAAAGAGGGATATTCTTTGCAGTAACCATCGCATACAAGTTTCCATACCTCAATTCCATAAGTCATTAAATATTTTTTAACCTTATCTCTCCATTCAGTAAAGCTTGTTGCACTCAACACAGGTACACTTTGATAACCCATGACTCGATCAGACCAACCTTCAAGTTGTTAGTCTTACACCAGAAGAACTTGCTCAGATACCAAATGATGAACCCTTAAATAAAATAAGAGGTGGGGTGAATCGGGTTATTCCATTCATGGACATTAAAAATTATTTTACTAAACTAATTAACCAAACAATTACATGAGCAACTTAATAAATAATGTTCAATAAATTAAATATGTGGACAAGAAGTAGTAAGCAGACTAACACATCACATGAACACATAATAATAATGAACATGGACACCAGATATAAGTGGAAACCCATAAGGGCAAAAACCACCATTTTATTATTGTTGTGATACAAAGGAAAGCTCCTACTCCTTATTGCATCTAATTTTTTGTATGCTCCAACCTACAGGAGGCTGCTACCTCAATTTTTTGCAAGCTACAACATGCAGGGAAGCTCAAAATCCCATGTGGTTTCTACAGACTACTACCCACAGGAGGCCCCTACCTCAACCAACTCCAAATGAACAATTTATCAAGATACAACTTGAAAGGAGACCACATTCCCCTCACACAACATGAAAACAATATGTTGATTTACCTATTTATAAATTCTGCATAACTCCATCTTTACTTCTTCCTCTTCTCCCTTCAAATCTACTTCACAACGGCTCCATATGTGCATAATATCTCAATCAACTCTCTCAGATTCTCCAGCTCAAAAAAAACTCACCTATGCACTTGAAAATGACATATTTTGTAGAGATATTTTGATGGATGTGTGTATTCCACATATAAAAAGGAAGAGAATAGGCTTGAATCTTAGCCTTCCACTCATTAATTTCCACACACCTAATATATTGAATATTAGTCCACAAAATACATAAATAATCCAATAATAATTCCAGCCACATGTAATGATTGAATGGATCAACTTAATGCCAACATAAAATAAAATGTATATCATTAATGTGTCTCAACAATTCAGCTTAATGCATATTTTTCTATGCCTTGTAGCCTTTCATTTTCCTTAGATAATTTCCTTTGCATCACAACAATTTCGCTCAATAAACAATTTCACATTATTACAATTTCTTCAATGTAGCTGTTTCGATGCCCTTTTGTCTTTTTCTCCTTGTCGTTCGTTTATATCTTTGTTGATCATGATCTGCTCCTTTTCCATCAATGAAAACATTTCCAACATAAGTAGGGTTTTTTTTCAACTATTTTTAGTCTCTTGATGTTTTTTTTTACCTTGTATTCCCTAAAACAATAAAAATTATAAGTTTCTTGTGTTTTCGGGTGTTTTCCGAAAGTAACAGTTATCATCCACACCAGAGACGACAAATTTTTCCACAACCTGCCACCCAAGGATCCCGGATGTATAAATTTTACTTTTTGGCCCAAAACCTACAACTTATGCCTGAACTCACAGCTTTCAACCGAGAAATTATGATTTCCACAGTTTACAGGTTCGTACCGATGAGCTGCAACTTTTTTTGAAGTTTTTCTATTAGAGTCAGGGTATGTCGCACACACTATTCAGGGTCATATGAGCTCTCCCTTAGCCCATATTAGGCTTGGATATGCTCAGTTTGTCTCCTTGAAGTAGGGCCAAACCCCTTATGGTTTTCTTACACTTCCACCTTTCTAGTAGGGTTTCAGCTGAGTAGGTAGTTTGATATTTTGCGGCACTTTCAACCATTTTTTAGGGTCTGATATATCCTTCGTTTAGGTCCCTTTTGATTGGTTATTTTTCCATCCAAAACACCCTCTTTAGTTTTTTTTGGTCTCTCCCTCAAGGTTCCCTTTTTTCCCTAGGGTTTTAACCTTCCACCTCCCATTTCGCAGCAGTTTTCCCTTTGGTTTCTTATTGTTTTTTGCACGTTTTAAAGCAGATCTGAGTCATTAGATCTTAGTGCCTTAGACCTTAGATATTTTGGCTATCTTGTGTGTTTTTAGTCAATTTTTCCTGCCTCTTAGATTTATTTTTTGGGAAGATTTCTTTTTGCGTTGAATTTATGCATCTATAGTTGTTTATTTTACTGTCTTTTTAGTTTTATTTACAATGCTTCAACATTTTTTCTTTTTCTTTATACAATAGTCTAGGCTTAATTAAAATTAACACATGGCTTGCACACACACACACCTAAAGTGAAGAGCGATTTTTTTACACCGCCAAGCCAAGACATAAACATCATAAATAATTTATCTGCCTCACTGAGCCTTTGCTTATGACTCTTCCATATTTTTTGTGTCATCTGTGACCAAGGAAAATTTTAAGAAACCCCTCAAATTTATATTTATAATAAATGTGTGAATCCCCAATGTATATAGAAAAATTTATAGGCTATTTTTTCATTAATATAATATACATATATATTTTTCTGGCGAATCATTCACTAAATTATAAAATTTTCCTAAATATTGGCGATTTCTTCACTAGGTTATAAAGTATTGAAAATTATTGATTAATCTTCTAAAAAATTAGAAAAAATTGTAAAATATTAGTGATTCGTTACCAATGTATAGAAACATATGTAATAATAAGAAAATTATTTATTTAAAAACTATGATATACAATTTCCATTTTTGGAAAAGAAAAGTCACGGGTAATGTTGCTCTAGGTTCTTGTTATACACTATTGAAAATCTTTTTTCATGTTTTTATTATGTTTTACCACAAATGTCTTATCACATCACAAGGGGAAATTAATTGGAAATGCACCCCCAAAGGCATGTGATGTTCAACCAAATAAATTCTTTTGCTCAAACTTGGTCTTTACGCATCTAGATAACCCTGCCATATTCTATGTAATTCATATTCTATAAGCTTCAAATGAAAATAAGGTCTATGAATAGCTATATCAAAATCATGAATATTTACATAAAATTATTTTATTTTATTATACATCACTTTTATAAAAGGTATATACTTCTCTAATTCCTCAAGTTCAAATAAACCCACAACTTTAAAATATTTTGTTTCATCATAATATGTAGGGTTTTCACCTACTTTTGGATCATAACTATTGTAGTTGTTGTTGCAATTTATTTTATAGTTAACAACTCTAATAATTTTGAATTGGTAAAAAATTATTTAAAATCACACAAAATAAAAAATGAGAATGAATGGAAGATGAATATGCATTGAAACTTAATTTCTTACACGATGAAAAAAATTAATAACACAAAATCATTAAAAATCTATAATGGGTGAGTTAAAAAAATCTAACACAAATATAAAAATTAGTCTACGCATGTTCATTACTTGGAATAAGATGTCACAAAACAATGATCATCAAGGGGCTTTTCATTTCAAGAATAGTACTACACTAAACAATCTATCGTTCTCAACTAATTACATGTGATGTCTTTTTGTATTGGTATCAAAGTATAATTGCATTAGATGAATGTCCTTCTCATGATAATATGACTTCTATGATAATAGGATCCTAGTGCATAAACCATTTTTTTCTTTACTTAACTAAGCAGAGCTCATTTTCCTCTCTTAATAAAAAATAAGTATTTTAAAATAAAATAGTAGATTCTAAAAGGTGAATATTCTTTTGTAGCACCACAACATGAGAGGAAATAAAAAATAAAATAAAATAAAGCATAAACTTTGATAATCAAATATATAAAGAAAATAATAATAATTATGGAAAACATATTGAATGCCTAGATAATAAGTGATGTTATATATTAATCCTAATACCATATCAGTCTCAAATGAACATGAAAAAAAACAATATATTTTTACTCAACAAAGGTCTTCAACTTTAACTGAACCCCTTAAATCAATAAAATAAGATGAAATACTTCATGCCTTAACAAAAGGATTAATTAAAAATAAAATAAAAACAAGAAGAATTTAAGAGGTCATAATGTTTAACCAAAATAAACCCAAAATTTTCAAACTTGGAAAAATGATCCAAATGCAACAATCAAACAAACCATTAAGAGTGACCAAGATATTAGAGCTACAAAAAAAACTCATCTAATTGAAATGAACCCATTCTTCCTTAGTAAAAACCTTGTTAAAGTACTTATTTATCCTTTAATACAAGGACGCTACCAATGTCAAAATATAGATCCTCACCTCATAAAATAATTGATTCATTTTCTATCACATACAAGGAAGGGATAAGGTAATAGTTAATTATCAAGACATCAATCTTAGAAAACATTGCAGCAAGGGAATATGGATTCAATGCTACAATAAAGAATAGAAAGTATAGAACATGTTATGACCTCAAATGCAATGTGAAATTGGCATATATTATTAGTAATTTTGTCTTGATAAATAATTTAGAACGTGCACCAAAAATAGAGGAACAACAAATTTAACCAAATAAAAGGAATCACCTCATTTGTACTATTCCATTCAATTTTTCTTACACATCCTATGGAACATGTATACCAAAATAAGTGTCCTTTGGGACTTCATATATATTGGAATAGATAAATAATTGTGGTATATCAATTTTCCACTTCTCAATTTCATCATCATTTGCTTCATTTTGAACAAATCGTTTCCACATGAACTGTAATTCTGATCCTCCAAAATATCATGTTCCATATCAATTTTATTGGAGAAGTTTGTTGTATTGTCTTCGCCCCTTTTGTCACAATATGATCGCCAAAGAGCTAGTGCTCTTTCAATTTGAAAATAGTCAATTTCATACTTTGTTACATAGAATTTTAGGCATATATCCATTATTTATCAAGTTTGTTCCTCAAATTTGACTTCAAATTTTATAGTGCACTAAACATTCTCTCATCCTCTACTGATCACAAAATCATGGTTTGACACAAATATTATAATTTGAAATATTAGGATATGTTTTCTCTTATGTATTATCTAGCATCTAAAATATTCCATAATCTTTTTATTGCACCATATTCTAGCGGATTCTCCAAAACATGAAATCGTTTCCACATTTCTTCAGCAAAGCGCATGGCCAAAATAACTTGAATTTAAAAAATAATAATTTAATAATTTATTCCATATTTTAATATTTTTTTGAAACCTTTAATTAGTTTATAAATATTTGTCTTCGTTGGCTTCTTAATAATTTATGCCTCAAATTTCTCCTAAGGTATATTTTATTCTTTATATTATTTAAAGATCTTTTCCATTCCTTGGAACCCATTTTCTTATTTCGTGGTTAACTCCTTTCTGTTACCTTTATATTCTCTTTTCATTACTAAACCAACCTAATATTTTATTTATTTATTTTTCCTTGATGATGGGTGGAGTGTCCACTCAAAACATTGGACATTTCAAATATTGACACAGTTTATTCCAAAACAAATCTCAACGATGCTTGAAAATGTTGATGATGAAATAGCCTATGATATAAAACCTTGTGAAAAGGATAAAGATGATAGGATTCTTATCAAGAAGTTGATTAAGGGATCATTTGAGTTCCCACGAGACATCAAATGATCAATTAACATCATGAATTGTAATGATTGGAGTAAGAATTCCTTTATGCATACTTTATATATTCATTTATTTGTTTATGATCGAATGCATGTATGATAATGATACCTAGGTTGGATATGATAAAGGAAGAATGTTTTGGTATGATCAAATTTGTATAATCCTTTTGATTCAAACATGAATTAGTATCTCGTGATTGATTCAGTTATAATGAGTGAATGGGTAACAAAATCATGTTATGGCTTTGTATAAAACATGATAGTGAATTCCAATAGAGTTAATGTGTGAGACCATATTTTTTATGGATATGGAAGGATATATTACTACACAAATGTCCACTTATCTCCCTACTTATATTTCCATTGTAGACTATAACCTTCTGGAAAATAGTGAGGAGCACCTATAAAGGAGAGGATTCCTAAGGTAATATATAGTAGAGAAAGGAATTTCCTTTTAGTATGTTCGAGGTAGATATGGGGGGTGATTAGATGATGTGTTGAGGTATTGGTTAGACCTTCCAATTGATGATGGTGGAATAGATGATATACAAATGTATGATTTTGAAATCAAGCAACATGGATGGATTGAGTAGATGTGATCATCAGTATCGGCACATTGGTTTATTGGAATAAAGATTTAGTTTCATCTTGTAATGGTAGGTATGCTAAGTAACACATGTACATTGAAACATAGTTCCATTTAATTGAGTATGATTAACAATTAAAAATGATTAAATTATTAGTTTGTTAATATTATTTTGAGAACACCTCATGGATGGTAGTAATATTGAAAGAAAGGATTATAGGCATAGATAATCAATATTATTTAGTTGATTAAAAAATTTAGGTTGTAGGTAGAATGGTTGCAAATATGAAAATGAGTGTAATTATGTAAGAAATATTAGGTACTATGCTAAGAGCAAAACACCATGAGAAGGAATCTCATACTTATGAAATTTATGAATTAGACTTGGAATTTATGTGTATGATACATGATAGATGATGGCTATTGAAGATGGAAAGCCTTGAAGGAAGGTCATTGTTATGAAAAAGGAACCATGTATTGTTATAACATGAAATATATATATATATATATATATATATATATATATCATATTTGATTGAGAATATAGAGAAAAAAGAAAGTTCTTATTACATTATCTCATATATAAATAGATGTATATCGATAATAATTTTTTTGGATTAATTATAAATATAAATATAAATAAATTACGCTTTTATTTTATTTTTTATAATTACAAACAAGTGGATATTGTGAATCTCACTCAATGTACATATTAAATTATATTATTAAAATCATAATCAAATAATTTACTCTAATATTAATTTGAAAATGAAAAAACCTAATATCAATTTTAAAATAAGAAAAAAATGTTTTAAAACCTTGCATGGTTATAAAAAATTGTAGAATTTTTTTTTTTAAATACAATAATTATCAATTTTAAAATAAGGAAGAAAATGTTTTAAAACATTTCATTGGTTATACAAGTTAGTAGAAAAATAAAATTAATTGAAAGGAAAGTACATTGATACACGACTTTCTTACCACATATCCTCATTAATTAAAGAATTTATCATGAGTCCAATTTCAGATTCTTAATGTTTCCCCAAAAAAATCATTTAAAATCATCCACTTCCCACTCATATAGCTATTGAGACTTCTTATATATATTGACTATATGATATAAGTCAATAGCAAGTTAATTTTGGTTGATTTGGGGTTTTTCTTATATTTCAGTAAGGAAATATAAAGAATTATGGCACCTCATTCCTTCCCTCCACCCATAGATGTCAAATATCGAAGTTCCTCACAACAAAATTGGTCAGGATTTCTTAATACTGGATGTCCACATATTAGAAATTTAGAGTGAAGAAATTATGAAAATGTATTTCCTCGCTAGAGACCAACCCAAAAGCATAAGAAGCTCCTGCAAGAATCCAACCCAAAAGCATAAGAAGCTTCTGGAAGAATCCAACATAAAAGCATAAGAAGCTTCAGGAATAATTATGCGCAGAATTTGTCTGTACTAACCCTACTCTAGATGAGGTCACAGATATTGTGAGTTTACTCAAACCCTATAGAGATGTGGAAGAAAAGAGTGTTTTTATTGATTTAAAAACACTCGATGTAGAAATATATGGAAAGAACAAAAAATTTCCATGAAGGAGTCTTCGCAATATGAGAAGGAAATCACAGAGCTCTCTTTGGGGCCACCCTGCACCCCTTCAACCCCTAGTAAACTCTACATTATTTGTTTATGTTTTTCAATAATTTTAAATATTTTCCAAACAAATTCTTATTTTTTGGAGTTGTCTGTGTTCAGCCCCAACCTGCATCATTAATTGCGAGACTTCGATGAATATAGATACATTTTTATCTCAAGTAACTATATTATCAATTCTCAATTTCTATGATTTGGATTTAATAGGGAAATATTTTGTTAAATGTGTAAGAAAGTGATCCAATTTGTTTTCAAAGGGATTCGAGCATAACTCATTTCAGGTTTCAAAATGTTCTCGAGATTTTAATGGATATGCACAAATTTAAATAGTTAAAAATTAACTTTGTTCATATCTATGGGATTACCAACCAAAATATTGAGAAAAATACAATTAAAATGAAAAGCCAAGTCAAATAATTGGCTTGGCTAGCTCTTCTTTATTAGATTTCCAACCTATTCAAGAAAATCAATGAGCCTTCAGTGTTTATGTAACCTCTTCTTTTTAACTACCAATTGTTATTTAAGTTGTTTAAGACAATTTTAAAGGAGTAATGAATGGTGGCATTCATTAATGATACATTAATATTTAAATTTTCATTTAGATATTTACTTTAATATATTTTATTGGTTCACTGAGTATAAAAAAGGGTCAAAGGTAACTGTTTGGTAAAATTTTCCAAGAACCTAGGAAAGAGGTTGTGACAGTTCTGGCAGTTACCTTTTCCAAAAGGGATTTAAAGGAAAATACTAAGGAAGAAATGGGGTCTGTGCAGAAAGGGGTGTGGAATTAAGCAACAGACTGTTGCACTAAGATGTCCTGAGCTGGTGGGAGAACCAGTGGAAGTTAGTATTCACCTGGAGAAGTATCATACTGGGCTTAGTCCTAAGGTCTAACTTTCATCTCAAGAAGATTACCTCAGCCTAGTGCGGAGCTAGGGTGGAGTCGAGGACGTCATAGCCTCACTCAAGGTTGGGTGGACCAACAATTATTGAATACTAGGTCTCGAATTAGGTATTTTGAAGTAATTTTTATTTACTATTGAATATTGTTTATGATTGAATCATCCTGAATATTTTATTCTGCATTCTTAAGTATAGTTACTGAAAAGCTAGAAGTTCTATTGTTTTTAATTATAGTAAATACTGCATTTCTTATCTACAGAAAGGTAAAAGAAAAACATAAGTACTTTACAGTCAGTTTTTTTATGCACCAGAAAAACACAGTTATGTATCTTTTACCATAATAACGGAGAAATGCATAAATATTATACAAATATTTATATGCACTGAAAAATGAAAATATGCTAGAATTATGGAATAAGTTAAAAGGACACCAAGAGCCACATATGGGAGAAGTAGTGCTATAAAGTACAGAAATTCTACGCTTGAACACAAGACTGCATATTAAGTACTTTCTAACTGTACTTAAAATTAAATAGTTTGTATTTATATAGGAAAAGCCAAAGAAAATGAATCATTTACTTGCAACAGTCCACCATAGAAAACAATAGAAAAAGTACAAGTCAAAATGTAAACTAGACTATACAGCCTTGTAAATTCAGCACTTTAACCTTGAATAATAAACTGCGGAATAAACCAGCTCTCAAAAAGAAAACAAAGAAACATAATAATCATTTGAAGTAATGAGAACTTAGAATACACCCTATAATTATGATGTCATTATCCTTAAAGTGGTTTTACTGCTAAGGGCCGAGGGTTTAGAACTTCGACCCATGGGGAGGGTCCTAATTTTGGTCCCTGTATCACCTAACCACCTAGGAACGATGGAAGGAGAGACATGGCACAGCAACAGAAGAAAGAATTAGGATATACAAGAATCAAAACCATCAAAACGACAATTTTCTCTTCTACTAGAGTACGACCTTAGAGAAAATGTCATAGGTTTCCTTAGCTTAAATAAAAAGTATGCACATCTCAAATTACCATAGCTAAAACTGTCCTGGCAAGTTTCTCAAAGAGAAAACGTCGGAAATTAAATGATTCAAAACACTGTATATAGAAAGGAGGCCTCTGCCAGCAATAACGTTAGACCCAAAATCTATAGATCAATAATTTAACATTACAACACGGACGACTACATATTCGAAGCTAGAAGGGTTGAGCCCATTTGACACTTTAGTCAATAATTACAGGATCTAAAAGAAAATTAGATATCTAGGTTGACTTGCAACCATTTCCGTGAGCCCGAAACCCTACCTACAATAAAAGAGCAAGGGAAAATTCTGAATAAAAATGTATGGATAAATACCGTTGAGTGGAAAATAAATGATCTTGAATGTACGATCGTATTCCACGCTTAGTTGGGAAGATTCCAGAAGAGGTTGAAGCCCTATCACTGCCCATTGAAAACCTGCAAGCACAAAAAAAATGGATTATTCTCTTAAAACAAATTAGAAACAAATAAAAACAACGAAAAACTATGAAATAGGACAAAAATAAGTCGTGACAAATACCTTGCAGCTCAGGAGGTCAACAAATAACCGAAACAAGCAACAAGAGCCTTACTTCTACCCTGTTCCACCATTCCAACCATAGCAATCAAGTATTCCTGGAGTGGAACTAAGGAAGATGAGAACTAGGCAGTTCCAGAAATAAAAAATTGCGAGATGATACCTTGAAATAAAGGAAGAAATTCCAGAGCTTAAACCAAAACAATGTTTAGAATCTAGAGGATTAAACACTAAAATCTACGGATGGAAAACATTGAAATGAACCACGTAACTTACCTCTTTCTTTATCAAGAAAGGTTGAAGATTATTTTTCAGTGACATTCTAAGTTTAAGGAAGGGAATCTCCAAAGGAAATGCGCAGAGGATTTACAATATTGCAGACAAAGAATTTGGAGCAGCATCGAACATAATGAACCATAGGCGGAGGGTTGGTGGTGGGTAGTTACCGTAACCCTACCCTTGCCAAGCCTCCACCGTTGATTGAAGCGGGAAATATCAGACGCTCCAGAACCGGCCAGCGATGAGAGCCAGCAAGCGTGGAGAAGTCCTTGTGTCATGTTAAGATGTCATTGTCATCAGCGGAAAATAAGAAATAATAACGCACTTATTCAATTTCACAGCTTTCTCCCAATGATACGAGGGTGGGTACGATACAGCATACGGGTACCAATATTTATTAACCACAACCAAGCCAAACCATAAGGACGATGGTGTAATGACGAGACTAATGATAAGCCAAAGTAAATTAACTCAAATTCCATATAATATAACCATGTATCTTTACTCTTCTGCTTACAGTTTAAGACTTTGGAGAAATGTAGGTAGATGTGACTTAATTTATTAGTTTATTACTTATGCTAAATATTTTTAGTCGATGTAATTTTTTTTTATGGTGTATTCATTACAAGTGGTATTAGATCATGTTACAAAAACTAGGGCTAGATGGGCCATTCCTATTAAGATTTTAACGGTGGAAATTGTGTTGAGTAGAGGAACATATATGTGCAAGCTACCATGTGAAGGGGGTCAAGTCATCATGCACCTAGAACCACGGGGGAGACCCATCTTGTGACGAATCCTGAAGTTAGTCCTGAAATGTGGGAAGCAGCTAGGGAGGATCGAGAATACCAGACCTTGTGGCATCAAGCAAAGGATTATGAAGAACGAGGGAAACAGTCTGAATATAAACTCAATTAAAATCAGCTTCTAGTTTTTCGGAAGAGAATATATATCCCCAATCAGAATAGTTTGAAGAGAATTATTTTGGATGAGTATCACAAGAGTTCGTATGTCGGACATCCAGGTTACCAAAAAATGTTAACCACAATAATAAAAGATTACTCATGGCCAGGGATGAGAAAATACATTGCAGAATATTTAACAAAGTGCCTGGAGTGCCAGTGGGTTAAAGTGGAACATCAACACCCTGCTAGATTACTGCAACTCATTCCTGTGCTTGAATGGAAGTGGGAAGTAATTTCCCTTGACTTTATTATGGGATTACCAAGGAACAAAAGGCATAATGGCTAGATTATGGTGGTATTTTATAGACTCAAAAAAGTGGCTCACTTCGTTCCTGTTCAATCTACCTATAAGATAGTGCAAATTTATAACATCTCTATGAAGGAGATCTTCAGATTGCATGGTATACCCTGAGTAGTCATTTTAGATCGTGATGTAAAGTTCACATCAGCATTCTGGAAAACATTGTTTACTGGCTTGGGGATGTAAATTCAATTTAGCACAGCTTATCATTTGCAGAAGAATGGGAAAATAGAAAGGTTAAATAAAATTTTAGAAGACATGTTGCACATGTATGTAATGCAACAACCAACAAGGTGGGAGTTATATCTACATTTGGTCGAGTTTGTGTACAATAATATATATCAGGAATCCCTTAAAATGATCCCTTTCAAAGCATTGTACGGAAGACAATTTTGGAATCCTATTAACTGGAGTAGTCCAGAAAACAAGATGATGCTTGGGCCAGATATGTTAGAAGAAATGGAGTGGGAAGTGAAGAAAATCAGGCAGAATCTAAAGGTAGCACAATACCGGCAAAAGGTTTATGTGGAGAAGAAAATAAATTTTCGAGAATTTGTGGTAGGAGACCATGTCTATGTAAGAATTAAACCCAAGAAAAGTACTCTGAGGTGGAATATTTGTGCCAAGTTAGCTCCCCGCTATTGTAGATCCTTCGAGATTTTAGAAAGGATAAGACCGGTGGCCTACCGATTGGCACTACCTAGCCATATATTTGTACACAACATATTTTCTATATCAGTACTAAAAAATTATGTACATGATCCCAAGCATATCATACATTAGCAGGGGATACATGTAAGTTAATAATCTAATACAAATAGAAAGAATCGATTTTTCTAATTTGAACTAATTGGAAAACTCTTGTTGCGTGAAGGTATGATGCAGGAGCATTAGGCAAAGAGGAATACTTTCTATTTATTAAAACTTAGGGGTGTTTAATTTTTTAAAAGAGCTAGATTTTTAGGAATGATTTGAGTGGGTTTTATGTATTTTTAATTAAATATTGTAAATAATTCTCAAATATGAGAGAACTTGGTCAGTTGAGGATGTAAAGGGATGAAAGATTTCAATTTAGAAATTAGTTTCACTAATTTTGGGTGAGAGAGGATCCTTAGGGATTCAAGAGTGATTTTAGGATTTGGTTGAGATATTTGAGGGTTTGTTGAGTGATTAAGGGGATTTGAAACCTTAATTGGTTTAATTAAAATTGTATAAATTAATATGCCTCAAAGGCAAAAGAGACAAGGAGGAAATAGATAGTGCGGGTTGGACAACAAATTTGCAAGCCTATGGGATTTTTTAAAAGGGCCATTAATTGGAAAATCTGGCCATGCAGAGAATTTTTGTAATTGATTTCATTTGGTTTTATTAGTGAAGAATTTTTTTGGAAATTTTTGTGTGAAATCTATATCTATTCTTGGTCGAATTTGGTAGGAAGAAGATTGAATTCTTAACTTATTCATTTGATAAACTTTGTAATAGGAGAAGTTTTGCAAATGAGAGGAGAGGTTGATGCTGGTTAATTTCGACTTTCTGTTTAAATATTTGCAGATGTAGAGAAGGCACACAATTTGAAACAAAATGCATATAGAAGTTGTCGAGAATTGATCGGCAATTCAAAGCACTAAATCATGAATTTGAAGGCTTAACTCTCAATTGAAGAGATCGATTATACCAGAAAAAGGTTTGAAACTGAGTTCCAATCCTAGAACGAGTAGTTAATTCAGGAAGTAACAGTGGAATTTGTATTACAAATACATTTTTTTCATAATCAATGCAGAAATCTGCGAAGAAACCATATGTTAAAGTGAAGCATTAATTTGCAGAGCAGATGAAGTCAATCTCAGGGACAAAGGACGCAAAATTTGTTTTAGACTCTGTCTACTTTAGATCGATGGAACAACAATCGATCAATGCCGAAGAGTGAAGTTTTAAAAAACATTCGACTTGTGAAATTCCGGAGGCGCGTAAGGAAATTGAAGCGCCGATGAGTTGGATCGAATGCATGAGTGTTGTATGAAGAGATCCAAAACAGAAGATAGAAGTGTCCGGTGAAGTCGACGAGAAGGTAAGTTATTTTTATGGGAAAATATGTTGGCATTTGAATTAAATTGAAGTATGGCTTTCTAAATTTCCACAACAAAAGGTTCGATGTATTGATCGAGTGGAATAGTGAGGCTTAAAGATTATTTACAACAGATTTGTGTAGCACTGAATGCTATAGAGCATAATCTTAGATTACAGCTAGTATTTTAAAAAGAGTTATTGATCGAATCCCATGCCATAATTATAAAGCACGTATGATTGAATTAGAGATATGTTGCAAAATAAGTTTAAATCACGCGTCCTGGGTGCCAGTGAATCTTACATGGAGGTAAGCCATATTTTATTATAAAACATGCATTACAACCCATAGCAATCTCTAGTATTTTGTTGAATAGAATGGTTATGTTGCAAGGCTCGAAAGACTAGTATTTGTTGTGGGCTGAATGTTACTTGTGAATGGTGATGTTTGCAGTGAAGAATTGAAACAATGTCAAGTCTGTTTAAAAAGACAAGGGCGCTCATGAGTAACGAAACCATAGTTGCATTTTGATATTCATAAAGATTAGAGGGTTGTATGAAGTCTTTAAAATGGGGTTTATCTATAGTCTTTTTCTAAAGATCTTTGGAAAAGAAATTTCATTTGAGAAACAACCTTGAATATGTGATTGAATGGGAATTTGGGTTGTGTATGGCTTCATAACCATGAGGTCATTATTGAAAGAGAGTTTTCACTTACGAAATGGTTGTTATAATCATCAAATGTGAGACTATCAGCTTCCGCAAAAGTTGTGAAATTGCAGACTTGAGTTTTAATTGGGGCATTTACTGAGATGAATTTTTACATGCATGGTATTGGGAGAGATTCTGGGTATTGCAGGGTTCGCCCTTCATCATTTTTGGTATCAGAGCTTGGCTCTGTTGAAATTGAAGATGTTTGTTTTTCTAAATGAGTGCAGGAAGGTTCTGTTGAAAACTGAAGGGTGTTTTATTTGAATTTACTCTAAATTTGATATGCAAGCTACACAATTGCAGTGAACAGGATTGTAGAAATGAATGGCGGACAAGATCATGTAGGATCTTAAAGGTGAGATAATTTTCTGATTTGAAATTTGTGATTAAGGTTATGGTTACAGACAAGATGATGGCAGTGAACCTGACATTCAGCTAAAGGCTGGATAAGGAGGACAATTATAGTGTTCTGAAGATAAGGTGAGTTGAAGAGATAGCCTAACGAGAGCAGAGGAGATTGCTCAAGAGGTTCTAGAGGCAGTGAACCAGTACTTACCAAAAGACCAGATCCAAAGGAAAGGATTGGTGAGGTAAGGGGCAGCAGGAGAGCTTGTTGCTGCAAAGGCTAGTGCAACTCATGGTGAGTGAGAAACTCATGGAGAAGATGATCATGGAGGATCAAAGAAGAGGTTAAGAGGAATGCCATAGAGGTGAGATGATTGATAAAGTCCGAGAAAGAGAAATTTCAGTAATGAAGGTACAATTGCAGGTACTACAGGAATGGATGCAAGATTAGGAAAACTAGAAAGGAGGATGGATCTTTCCACTGAAGGGAAAGAGAGTGATTTGGAAACCATTGCAGATGAAATTGAGGAAAAGTGTGATTGCCTTATTGAAGGAGGAACATAGAGTTCTTGTGCCAAAGATGGAATTTGAAGATTCCACATACAGATATGTTCAAAAGGAAGTGTTGGAGGAAGCAGTCGAGACTGAAAAGTCTTGTGGTTTTAAAACTAATAAGTTGTGTATGTTTGCAGGTACAACACAGGGAGATGATCAAGCTTTATATTTTGTTCAAGAAGAGTTGAATCTGAAGTCTGTTCAGATCGATGCTGAGATAGCAATATCTCAGGAGGAAATGAAGACAAATGAGTCTAATCAGAATATTGGTGCAGAGAGAGAAGGACCAGCTGATGATTGGTTAAGAGCTGGTGAAGGTATGGAAAATTGTGTGAAGTTTCCAAGTTCTACTCCTAACGAAATTTTTGAATTTTATAGGAAACTAGATCTTCAGAGAAGAGAATTGGAGAGGGACAGGACTTAAATACAACATAATTTGCTGAAGAAGCAAGATCAGAAAGTTTTCATGAATGACAGTCATGAAGAAGAAGATGGAAATAAGGAGAGACTAGCTGACAGTCTCATGATGAATGTAAATCAGCATACTGATGTGCTGACAGAGGAGTTGGAAGGAAACTCAAAGCAGCATACTGAGTTGTTGCCAGAGGAAGCTGAGGAGAAATCTAGTGAAGATTTTCTGAGTCTTGAAGAAGACTTGGAGCTGCAGAGAGAAAACCTGATGACTAAATCAAGAAGTGAGACCATTGGGTCTTGTGATTTTGAAGTTGACAATTTGATTGTGTTTATAGGTGATACAGAGGACATTCCATCACTTGGAATTGTCTTGGAAGAAGAAGAATTGTTGTCGAAAGAGGATGAGACAGTCATGTCTCATAACCAGAGGCTTGTTACCATGGGTGACAAGAAAGAGCTGGCTTGTCTGTATAGCCAAGAGAAGACTGTGGGGAAGAATTTTGGAACTGCTACAGTGATAGAGGATGAGGCTACAGTATTTGAAGAACTTGATTTGATTTCCAAAATTAATCAAGATGATGATGAAAAATTACTGAAAATTGTTGAAAGGGAAGATGAAGGTTATGCTGGAACTAATTTGCAGCATGTTGATGAAAAGAAATGGTTGAAATGTTTGCTAGAGACAGAAGCTGAAGATAAAGTTGCAGGTGATGAGAAAAAGAATGTTGCAGAGGGACAGGAAGTTTGGGAGGTAGCAACATTTATGGTGGCAGCTGAAGCAACGTGTGGGGTAGCATCTGCAAGAATAAAACCAATGTTATCAACAATCGGGGAGATGACAGCTGAGACAACATTAGCAACAGCAACAGGAAGTGAAAGTAGCAGCAGTAAGTTCGACATAGAGATTGAAAGCATCAGAAGACTGAAGATGAAGGTGTCTCAGAGGCAGCAAACAATAGCAATAAAGAAAAAGAATTTAAGCAAGGGAAAGACAAAAGTAGAGTATGAAAGTATAGCTGGAGGCAGGATGCAGCATAAGATATAGAGACCTAGAGAAAAGAAGCAACCAACAGATGATGACTTGCATAATAAGTATGGGATCTGGGAAGAGAAGGACAAAGATTTAAAATGCATGATCAGGAGATCATGATCATTTTCAACCTTGGGAGTCTGATGCAGGAGCATTAGGTAAAGAGGAATACTTTTTATTTATTAAAACTTAGGGGTGTTTACGTTTTTAAAAGAGCTATATTTTAGGAATGATTTGAGTGGGTTTTATGTATTTTTAATTAAATATTGTAAATAATTCTCAAATATGAGAGAATTTGGTCAGTTGAGGATGTAAAGGGATGAGAGATTTTAATTTAGAAATTAGTTTCACTAATTTTGGGTGAGAGAGGATCATTAGGGATTCAAGAGTGATTTTAGGATTTGGTTGAGATATTTGAGGGTTTGTTGAGTGATTAAAGGGATTTGAAACCTTAATTGGTTTAATTAAAATTGTATAAATTAATATGCCTCAAAGGCAAAAGAGACAAGGAGGAAATAGATAGTGAGGGTTGGACAACAAATTTGCAAGCCTATGGGATTTTGTAAAAGGACCATTAATTGGAAAATCTGGGCATGCGGAGAATTTTTGTAATTGATTTCATTTGGTTTAATTAATGAATAATTTGATTGGAAATTTCTGTGTGAAATGTATATCTATTCTTGGTAGAATTTGGTAGGAAGAAGATCGAATTCTTAACTTATTCATTTCATAAAATTTTTAATAGGAGAAGTTTTACAAATGAGAGGAGAGGTCGATGTTGGTTAATTTAAAATTTCTATTTAAAGATTTGTAGATGTAGAGAAGGCACGGAAATAACAAGGGAGTTTTCGAGAATTGATTTCGTGTTCAAAGTATCACAATCATGGAATTTGAAGGCTTAACGCTCAATTGAAGAGAGAGATCGATTACATAAGAAAGAGGTTTGAAAACTGAGTTCCAATCCTGGAACGAGTAGTTATTTCAGGAAGTAAGAGTGTAATTTTTATTAAAGGTTTTTTACACATAAATCAATGTAGAAATCTACGCAGAAATCATATGTTAAAGTGCAGCATTAACTTGCAGAGAAGATGGAGTCAATATCGTGATAAAGGCATAATTTGTCTTAGAATCTGTCACTTTAGACCGATGAATAGTAACGATCAATGCTAAAGAGTGAAGTTTAAAAAAAAAATCGATTGGGAAATGCCTGAGGCGCGTAAGGAAATTGAAGTGCCTTGTTAGACTCCTATACTAATAGGTGTCATTTTTCATGATTGTCTTGATTGAACTATGGAATATGTTCAAACCTTTTTCTTGAGCAAAGGTGTTCCATATTCTTGAAAAAAAAAAAAACCAAAAAATCAAAAATTTTAAAAAATGTAAAGAGGGTATACCCTAAAAGAAAAATCAAAGGGTAAGAAAAATAAAATGGTCAAAAAAGTGAAAGAAATGAACCCCAAACAAAAATAGACCAAGGAAAGTGTGCAAATCCAAATGCCACTACTAGTTCATTTTTTGTAAATAAGCAAAATTGTGTGCAGTTTGTCAAACTTTTGCCAATATTTATGAAGAGTCAAACTGTTTAAACTTGACTCATTCATTTTCAATTTCATGTTGTAGAATAGAGAATAAATATCTGACCAAACAGTTTAATATTGGCAGATAAGTAGATAGGTAGAGTTAATAAAAGGTGCTCAACAGTTTAATCTGAGCCCTTGGATGTAATAAGAGTAGAATTAGATAGAATTGCCATGTAAAAGGAAAAACTGATAAGGGTTTGCAAGTCCAAATGCACCCTAATAAAGAAGAGGAGATGGTAGTGTTAAGTAGATAGGGTAGGTATATGGTGTTGCAAAAATTTCATGTGATGAATGATGCTGTTAAATATGTTAATCTTTTACCTTCATCACAAGTACTGAAAGCAAGAAAAGCACTGAAAAAATCACAGAAAGCAAAGTCAAAATCATTAACTTCCCACATCACTTTCTCCCTAAGTTGTTACTAATTTCCCCAAAAGTGCTAAGGTATTTCGAGGTCAAAGGGGCTCAACGCATTTCCTTGACTTTTGGAGGGACCAGACCCTCGGCTTGATGATCAATAAGACCTAAGTATTTGAAGTTATCCATTATCATTCACTTTCAATCTTTTCCTAAGTAAAATCCTATTTTGCTTAGGAAAATCATGCAAAAATTCCATAAAATTCCTCAAAATAACTTACTATTCTAAGTTTAAGTGTTGAAGATGATATATTGTAATTTACTTCACAAATTGTCACTTTCTTAGATGTGCAAAGTATTTTGAGTTCCCTTGTCCCTTTGTCATATTAATGTTTAAACTCTAGTTATTAAATCCCTAGTGAAAATGCCTTATCCTAAGTATTTAACTCCTTTTAAATTAATATCCCAAAAACCCCTCTATTATATTTTTAACCAAAGTATTTATTTCCCAATTAATCATTGAAAACCCGCATCATACGCCATTTGGTTAAATATATCCTTATATCATAGTCCCGCCCCTTATGGTAGTTAAATAATGTTTATTTATTACCATATAATAATAAATATCAAAACAACATTTAAACATATAATTCTATATGTTTAACACAAAAAGGGATAAAACCCGAAGTTTTATTTTTTAAACCAAAACTTTGGAAAAACCCCATGCCACCGTGGCTCATCCACCTGGCATCCCACCCGACACTTTAACTGTAATACCCGCGCGCAAGGTTCCTTACCCCGACCCTTTTTAACTATGGGATTAATTAGTTATCAGGACTAATTAATAACCTTTTTCCGCCTATTAGACGCCCCCCGGGATGTTTTATAAAGTTAAATCGCGTTTAAAACCCCGCCGGGCCCGCACGATAATACCCCGCCATCTCCCTGTCCTTTCCACCGTTAGATCGCCTCTCCACATATCAACGCTCCATATCAATCCCGTTAGCCGTCCCTTGTCAGCACTTTAACGCGCGGGGGAATGGCGGTATTGAAATAGTCCACCGGCCACGCGTCCATCGCCCAATGGAATCGCTGCCCTCGCATTAAAAACCACCTTTGCCAATAAGCGGTGCGGGGACTAACCGCTTACCACCCGGCCCCCACCACACGTCAGCCCATACTAAAGTGACGTCATTCCTCGAAAAACTAAAAATCCCTTTTTGACTTTGGAAATAAAACAAATTTTCGTGTTTTTTATGTCATTTTCATCATTTGAACGTGACTGCGCCTTCTGCTACAAAATTCAAATTTTTACTGGAATTCACTGGTCTATTCAATTTCGCTCCAGAATTCCGCTAGACCTGTGTTCAAGCATCCTCCTGCTACCGCCTGATACCTGTTAAAAGCCAGCTTTCCTCCAAGAACAGTACCTCATCGCACTTCTTCAGAATGGAATCTAAGAAAGAGAGTTATGGAAGGCAGCCACGAGCAAAGCAGAGACAAAAGGTAAAGGAAAAGAACCTGAAATACAGGTCATTGAAAATTTATTCATGGCAGATGTAATTTTCTGTAAAACATCAGCTTTGATTATTAAGTTTCGTTGAGAACTGGTTCAATGTATTTTTGACCGATGCATTAATAAAAGCTTGGTGATTATTTCATCTCTATGTCTGGAGTAACTTAAAGCGGTGTATCCTTGGAGGCTAAGGGCCCGGCCCCGAAGGACACTTGCTTCTGTACCATTACGACTTTACTTCTGTGTGGTTTGTTTATCAGTATTATTTGGTGATTTGATATGCTTTATAAGTTCATATTACATGCTCTGTTAAAGATTGAATCATTGAGGTTTTTACAGATAGAATCGTGTGTTGACTCCGCATCAAGTTATTAATCTTTTCAAGAGTTAATTGCATGTTCTTACCGTTTTGTTACAGAGCTGTTATACTAAACGTTCGTGTTGTGTGCGTTTCTGATTTATCAGTACTGTTCCATAATTCATTAATAGTTATTGTTGTTCCTTTAGAGCGATTTGTGTGAATTGCCTTTAGAGTGAAAGAATGTTATTTGATTGCAAAGAGAGTATTTGAGTTAATAGATTAAGTTTGGTTACAACCCGCGGGACTTAGTTATTTCAATTGCTGTTCCATTTTAGACTTGCTGTTCTATTCCAGACTTGCTGTTCAATCCTTTATTCGCATTGTTGTTCCATTTACTTGCAGTTGTTGGTTTGGTGTGAGAGATGATCTAAGGCTGTAGTGAGCATTGGCAGTCACTGTCTAGGTCCCAGGCTCATGGTCTGTGCTCTAATTTCCTTTCCATCAGTTTCCGAAGGGATGGGTTATCACTGCCGAACCCTTGACTGATAATCTGCTGAGTTTTCTGAATGTGTGATTTATTCTTTTGAAGTAATTTAGTTATAAGCAAGCATCCGTTTACTCTTGTATTTCTTAAAGCACTGTACTACTAGCATTACTCTGACAAATGATAGCCTCGGATTGAGTCACTCTTTGTAATAACAAAACGCTCCCGGATTGACATATTAATGTGAGGTAATTAGAGGTGAAAGAGACCCTTTGTATAGCTCCACATTTTGGCGCCGTTGCCGGGGAAAGAGTGTAGCCATTTGTCTTTTTCAGAGTAGTGTACGAGCCTGCTAGGGAGGAGTTGGATCCTAAAAACGGAAGGTAAGAAGCTACGTGCGGAGCAAGTAAAAACCCTGCTCCACTGTCTGCTTTCCTAACAGAGTCGTTTGTTTTTGTTTTGTTTGAATAGAAGTTGGTAGTTCATTTTTTGAGTGCATGACTAAGCAGAAAAGACCGGAAAAGAATATCAAACCCCCATCCAAGCCTGAAAAAGCTAAGGGGCCGGTGACCCTTGGCCGAACGACCTTCATAGACGAAATCTATAAGAAAACAGAATCTCAGCCATCAGTAGGCCTCAAGAAAAACGTTTCTAAACCGCCTACTAGTTCCCTTCAGGCCACAGGATCACCATCTGTAGCCTGTGCTGAGGTGCATAGTCACACTGAAGAGCAGGACTTTCAAGAAATTGAAAATTCTACTCCAGAATTATTGCAGGAAGGGAAATCTAGCAACTTTTGTGAAGGAGAAGGAGAAACAGGGGAAACCAAGGAACCAAAATCCCCTATTGAAACTAATCAACCTTTAGATAGCCCAGATAAGGGGAGTGCTGCGAAAGTCATTGTTGAAGGAATTCAATCTCCTCAGACACCTGGTATTCTCATCATTCCAGATAAAGGAAGCGCTATTAAAAATATCCCTGTCAAAACCGTTCCCACTCAACCTAGGAATACCCTCCTAGATATCCCATAAGGTTATTGGCATATATTCGATCCCATGGCTCAAAACCAACCAAATGCTCAAAACCAGCCAAATACTCAAACCTCTACATTACAATATCCTATAGTGGATTCTGCAGCAAATGCACCTATGAAAGCTATCCCTCTTCAGCATATCCCTACATTTCACGGACTCACATCAGAAGATCCGGATGCATTCTTATTCGAATTCGATGTGTTATGTAGGGGGTACGATTACACCACCGATCCCCAAAAATTGAAATTATTTCCCTCTACATTAAAAGGGGCTGCTTTAAGATGGTTTATGGGGCTAGGTGGCGGGGTTATCAACAATTAGGATCAAATGAAAGAATCCTTCTTAAAAAAATATCAGGATTATTGTAGGTCTAGAGAATTAAAAGACGAAATATTTCAAATGTCAGCCAGACCAAATGAAACACTAGAGGAATATGTGGAACGTTTTCAGTACAACCTACAAAGATCTCCTTATGCATCGCTACCTTTACCTGATAATGTGTTAAAAACTGCATTAATGAGGGGTATGAAGGAACAATGGATTGAAACATTAAACATTATGGGAAAAGGGGATATTTATCAAGAGAGTTTTGCTGACATTATTGATTTGTGTATCAGGAGTTCGAGAGGCAACACAAGAATAAAACCGACAGAATATGATCGGTTTGCAAGAGATAACAAAGTATCAGCAGAAGGAGTAACACGTGCAGAAATTGGAAATTTATTAGAAAATTTTAAAACTGATATTATGGGGACACTAACTACACAACTTGATATTGTGCGGGCTAAACAGAAGCAGTTGGAGGCAGAACAGAATTTGGCAATCTTCTGCCCCCGATGCAGAAAAAAACATAGCCACAAGGAATGTCCACTGGATAAAGTCCAAACATGCGCCATCTGTACAAAAGATCACCTTACGGAGAGCTGCCCCTCACTTCCTGGATTGAAAGCGGTATATAAGGAAGCATAAGAAGAACCAGAATCAGTGAACTCGATCAACCAACGTCGCCAGTGGCAGCCGAGACAACCTGGTATGTTTCCAGACTCAACCTCTTTCTTTCAACCCCCACAGTATAATGCTCAACAATATGGTATGTGGCAAAATCAATCTCAACCCCCATTTACAAACTGGTCACCACAATCGTTTCCTTCTTCAAATCCATGGCTGAATCAAACAAGCCAAACTGGTTGGCCGAATTTCCCTTACACTCCACCATATTGGCAAAATGGCCCATATTCTTCACAATGGACTCCCTCTACTTCGCAAAGTTCACCCTGGCAGACAAGTTGGCAAAGACCGATGTACCACCCAGCTGGAACTATTCCGCTCCCTCAACCTACTCTGCCAGCCTTACAACAAAATCCCCAGTCTAACCTGAGACCGCAACTCCCAGCCCAACCCGATCCCAATCCAAATAACAGACAGGTCCAATCTATTCAAATCATAGAAACACCAGAAATAGGACCCGACCTGAGGGAGTGCAATGACCTTCAGTTAAGATCTGGACGTATAATTAAAACTGAGGGAGATAAAACAGTTCATATTGAAGATCAGTTACCCAGAGAACATCAGTCACAACAAGAGGATGTAAATAAGCAACAAACCCATAATCAAGCAACCACATCCTCTCCTCCATTCCCAAAACGATTAGCCATATCTCGACCCATACAATATCCTGACTTTGACATTCTGGGAGAATTACAAAATCTGTACATAAAAATTCCATTCCTCCAAGCCATTCAAGACATTCCCATATACGCAAAAACTATCAAAGAATTGTGCATAAAGAAACCACGGAGGAATATAACAAATAATCCAAGAGTCCAAGTAGTCGGTACTTTATCTGATCTATTGTCTGGAAGAGAAACACCCCTTAAATATGAAGACCCCGGGAATCCAATTATAACTGTTCAAATTTATGGTCAGCCCCTGTCTAATGCCTTAGTTGATCTAGGGGCTGCAATTAATATTTTAATAACCACAACTTGCCAAAAGCTCGGCATTACATCTGTAGAACCCACCTCTACTCTGTTGGAATTGGCTGACCGATCTGTGGTTAGAACAGAGGGTACTCTACATGATGTCATGGTCTCTGTAGAATCCTGGGAGTATCCAACCGATTTCCTGATAATTAATCCAAAAACCCGACTTGATGGACATCCGCTAATTTTAGGTAGACCTTGGCTTGCCACTGCCGATGCCTACATTGGCTGCCGGCAGGGAAATATGACCATAACCAGAGGACCGAATAGCAAAAATTTAGTTCTATATCCTCCAGCGCAACCAAGTGTCACAATGATCAAAACTAATAAACACCATGTATCATACCTTACTGATAACATCAGATCTCCATTAACTATACAAGAGGCACTTGATTTCAAAGACCAAACAAGAGACGATGCCATTAATAATTTCATTACTCAAACTGAACCTCGCACACAGTGTCACATGATAGAAGCAGCATTTGATAATGACTTGGAGGAAGATCCTCTGAAAGATACCCACGACCAAACGATACCTGTTACTTCTGTTGCAAATAGTAAAACTGTGGAAATTGCACCAGGGAAAACTTTAAACATCAATGCTAATCTCACACCTGAACAAGAAACAAAGCTCAGCCATCTGTTAACAAAATATCAAGAAGCATTTGCATGGGACTACCCTGATATGAAAGGAATCGATCCCCAATTATGGACACACCACATTTATATAGAAAAAGATGCCAGACCTGTGCGTCAGCCGCAAAGGAGACTTAATCCTCATCTAAAAGATGTCGTAAAAACTGAACTTCAGAAACTTTTAGATGTTAATTTTATCTACCCTATTTCTGATAGTAAATGGGTCTATCCGCTTGTGGTGGTACCAAAAAAGAACGGAAAATGGAGAATTTGTGTGGATTATAGGGAACTAAATAAGGCAACACAGAAAGATCACTTTCCTCTCCCATTCATAGACCAAGTATTAGATACTTTAGCAGGAAAGAAATTCTTTTCTTTCTTGGATGGCTTCAGTGGATACAATCAGATTCAGATTGCCCCTGAAGACCAAGATAAAACTACTTTTACTTGTCCCTGGGGAACATTTTCCTATCGAGTTCTACCTTTTGGCCTATGTAATGCTCCTGCCACATTCCAAAGGGCTATCCTTAGCATTTTTGCAGATTTAATAAATGATGGACTTGAAGTTTACATGGATGACTTTACACCATATGGAGATGATTTTGATCCAGCTCTAGACACCCTAGAAAAAGTCCTACAACGCTGCATTGTTACCCGGCTTTGCTTAAGCCACGAAAAATGTTTCTTGATGATGACTGAAGGACTTATCCTAGGACATTATGTTTCAGCAGCCGGCATTCAGGTAGACCCAGCCAAAATCCAAATACTTTTGCTCATTCCCACTCCTACTACTCAAACAGAGGTACGCAGCTTTCTTGGATTTTCTGGTTACTATAGACGATTTATAGAGCATTATTCGCACATTGCTGCTCCTTTATATGCACTAACTGGTAATGTTGATTTTCTTTGGACAGACAAATGTGACCGTGCTTTCGAGGATCTAAAGAAGCTTGTATCCACAGCCCCAGTCCTTCGAGGACCAAACTGGGACCTACCATTCCAGATATCATCTGATGCCTCAGATACAGCCATTGGTGCAGTCCTTGGGCAGGAAGAGGATAAAAAACCATATTCTATCTATTACATCAGCAAAAATTTATCCCCTGCTGAATTGAATTACACTGTTACTGAAAAAGAATTCCTAGCTGTAATACATGCTGTCGATAAATTTAGACATTATATCACAGGCTACCCTGTTATCTTGTATACAGACCATTCTACTATAAAATATTTAGCAAATAAGCCTGTCACAAATGCCAGAGTAACTCGATGGTTAATCTTATTGCAGGAATTCGACATCACAATCAAGGACCGGCCTGGCAAAGAAAACCCTGTAGCCAATTTTCTTTCGAGAATACCAAAATCAAACGATGCAGCAGCAGTTGAAGATCAATTTCCGGATGAGCACCTGTTTGCTGATGCCGTTCAAACACCCTGGTATGCTGATGTTGCCAACTACCTCGCAGTAGGTAAATTACCAAAACATTTAACTCCTAATGAGCGCAAGCAGATTATTCATAAAAGTTCTCGATTTTCGTGGATTGGAGGCTATTTGTTTCACACAGGAGCAGACATGCATATCAGGCGATGTGTTAGAGAGGATGAAATCTTCGACATCCTAAAATCCTGTCACGATGGACCATGTGGGGGGCACTTCGCTGAGCGTAGAACTGGACATAAAGTATTGCAGACAGGATATTACTGGCCTACGATCTTCAAAGATGCGAAGAAGTTTGTCCAAGCCTGTGATAGCTGCCAGCGAGCAGGACGACCTGGTCAAGCTGATGAGATGCCTCTGAAACCACAGTTAGTCATCGAACCATTCGAGCGATGGGCTGTTGATTTCGTTGGACCCATCAACCCCTCATCAAATCAGAAAACATATATATTGGTGGAAACAAAATATGTCACCAAATGGGTTGAGGCAGAAGCATTGCCAAGAGCCACAGAGGACTCTGTCATACAGTTCCTGTTCCATCTATTTGTTCATTATGGCCTTCCCAGAGAAATAATTACAGATGGAGGACCACAATTTGTTGGGCATAAATTAGCTGCAACACTCAACAATTATCATGTCCAGCATAAAATCACTACTCCATATCACCCACAGGCGAATGGGCAGGTAGAAAGTAGCAATAAGATAATAGAATCAATCCTAACGAAAACCATTGCGTCACATAGGCGTGATTGGGCTACCCGACTTCCTGAAGCACTCTGGGCCTATAGAACCACATGGAGGAGCACCACCGGTTACTCACCTTATCAATTAGTGTTTGGAAAACAACCCATTTTTCCCATAGAATTCGAAATCCAAAAATTACGGACAACACAGGAAGTTGGCCTAGATCTAAGCGAGGCACAAATCAATCGACTACAGCAGATCAATGAATTAGACGAAATTAGGCTCTCTGCACTACAAAATACAGCATTGATTCAATAGCAGCGAGCTAAATGGCATGATGCGCTCATGAAAAACAAAGTCTTTCACGAGGGAGACTGGGCT